>CM077345.1:27921023-28349499 GCA_039655645.1 Ammopiptanthus mongolicus | reverse complement strand
GCCCTTCGTCAATGATAACGGAGCCATATATTTGGAGGTAAAAATAAGAATGGGCACATGTATGGGCTTGGGCAGCTGGTGATCATTATATAGTCTCGTCGTCCCATCAGGCTACACATGAGGACGTGCCTAACGCCAATCCAGAGGTGATACACGAGATGGGGGAGGAGACTATCACATGATTGTATCATGAGCTCGCCGCCACACGGGCCGAGCAGATTGCTAGAGAGAGGGAGTTGCAGGCGAAGGTTGATGAGTTGACGACTCCGACACAGTTCATCTTCCGGCACTTTCAGCATCAGCTCCTGTTCCGCCACCACCTCCTCCACCACCGCATGCTACAGAGGACGCCGAGGCCGACCACACGGATGAATTTTTCGCCGACAACGTGACCCAGTAGGACGAGTTCCCATCTCCATGATTTTATTATCTTCGTATTTTCATTTTCATTTATATACATTATATATGAACTAATACATTTCTATTGATAGAATGTTTTTTTTTTTGTTTCTCTTTATTTTGCAATGCAATATTATATATATGCACTATTTATAATTGGTACTATTTATTATAAATAAATAAAAATATTAGTAATAATATTAGTAATTTTAAATATAATAATACTAATAATAATTTTAAAAAATTAATATATATAATAAATATTAATGAATATTAATAATAATTATTAATATTTTTATGATAATATATAAAAATATAAATAATAAAATTTATTTATTGCGGCCAAATTTGTCACTAGCCAACCAGTCGCAATATTTACAAAGTTATTATATCTATCGCGACCGAATTTGCAACTGATTTAGTGGTGACAAAGTTGGTCCCAAGCAACAATATGTGATCACGTATTGGGACTGTATCTAATATGTTTTGTGATCGAAAAGCCGGTCGCAAATTTGCCCTATTTTCATTTTCCAGTCGCAAACATTGTTGGGACTAGGGTTTTGATGACCGCCTTTTAGCCATCGCATAAATGGTCGCAAACTACTTTTGTCACCGAATTGTTCGATGGCAAAAACCCTTTTTTTTTGTAGTGTTTCCTTCTTCAAACAAGGACATGGGAATGAAAATAAATGATAACATTCCTCTTAGAAACCCTGAACTTTGCGTCTATGGATTTGGAAATTTAAAATGAAATTCCATCAATATCACAATTTGGAAACCAAAAACGAAATAAAGGAATCACGGCATTCTTCTTAGAAAGGAGCCAAAGGATGCAATTAGTCTTATAGAAACCGTAGCAGGAAATGCAGCAAGGGACTACGAACATAAATGGATATAGAATTCAGGCTGAACGCATTTCTTTTAAAAGGGGGAAACTAGCATTTGTTTTGAGAAAATGCTATTAGAGGTATCTCTTTTCTAACACTTTCTTGAAGAAAATTAATGGTGGAGCGCATTTTTTTTTAAATGGGGAAAGATATCGTTTCCATGAAAAAGCTCTATTAAAAGGTATCTTTTCAAGGAAACGCTATTAAAAATTGAGCTCGTTTTTTCTTTTAAAAAATGGGGAAAATATAGTGCGGCCTTAAGGAAATGCTTTATTAGCCTTAAAGGTAACCCCTTTGCACACTTCTGCACGTTCTTTTATAGTATTTCCGTTCAAAAACGTTATTAAATAGGCATTATTAAAGGTCACTTATGACATAGCTAGTGTGTGATCGTGACAAATACATGACTAAACTTTAAGTTCGAGTTTCTCACTGCTAAACACTTTGTAATTGTATTATAATTTTTTTATGAATACTATTATAAATCTCTATTTATATTCCACCGTTAATCTTCAATGAAATTTGTGATTTGCCCTAACTTTAAAATGGGGAAAGCTCATAGCTCCCCCTCACAAGAAAACTTTTATGTATACATAAAAGCTTATTCTATACGTGATGTTCAATTTATAAAATCATATAATTTGATTTATAATATGCATTAAAGCTCCATAATTTTATCTTTATGGGTAATGCTCGAATAGACAGTAAGTGAAAAATGTTGCCTAAAAATATATTAGTCAATAATTTATCAACTGTTGTCATAGAATTTATGTATTTGGCAACACTTCTTATTTGATAATTGTTGCCTATTCCTATAATATAGACAACAATTATATGAAAAATGTGGTCAGAAGGAAAAAAATGTTGCCTTAGATAATAGGTAACGCTCGAATAGACAACATCGGAAATTATTGCTTGAAACATTTAACAACATTTTTCTTTATTATGACTACATTTTTTAACTGTTTCTATAAAACAAAAATGTTGTGGCCAAAAAAAGAATATTCTTGATTATTCAATAAGTTATCGCCTTCCCCAAACAAAACTTTGTACTCCTTCCCTAGGTTTTAATTGCATTACGATATATTGGGATTTGAATATGTAGGCTAAAGCGAGGGATGTAGATTAAACTTTGAGCAAAATGCAAGATTTTAAATATATATTCATAAAAAATTAAAGCTTTAGGATTTTATAAAATACAAGTATATAACTATATATATGCATAGCAAATCATGTACATGCATAATAATCTATTTCTTTAATTTTCTCATCAAGACTATAATTTATTTATTTTTTAAAGTGCACTCTTCACTTTATATTAGTCAAATTCGATAAATTGATACACATTGGAGTCATAGAAAGCAATTATTCTCTTTTTATTTCTTTATTTAATTGATGCGAAAGTTAGTTCAATTAAAAAAAGTTTTAACAGTTCTCTTGAGTCAGCTTAATTGGTTAAGTCATAAGACATGAATTGTGAGTGTGTAGGTTCAAATCTTGGCAATACGCTTTGTCTCTATTTCTTATCTCCACCCCTTTCCTATGAATATTACAATAAATTTGTCATTTACCTACATACATTTTTAGTGACAGTCGTTAAAAACTATAGGTATAGATATTAGTGTCAGTCAAATCGTAGGTAAAAGTAGATGGACTATAGGTAAAGCATATTAACAGTCCAATACGACTGCAGGTAAATGTATGTGGATCATAGGTAAAGCCTATTAACAGTCCAATACGACTGTAGGTAAATGTATATGGATCGTAGGTAAAACCTATAGTGATAGTCATTTCCTGTTGTTATTCGTCATTCATAATGGACAGTTGGACCAAACGCAGGTAAAAGTAAGTTTTATATATACTTACGGATTTTAAACATACAGTGACCGATTTTGCTTATCACTGAAAGACAAATTTTTTATAGTGGTAAGAGTATTTACCAGCCTCCTTTTGTACTAAAAAAAATAGTTCCAACAATAATCATTGAAGTATATAATCAAACATTGAAATGATATTGGGTGTTTATTTCTTTCTCCTAGATTCGATATTCTAACCTTCTTATATATAATAAATGATATTTCTCAAACTTGAGCTGTGACTGCTTGGGATATCGATTTGAATTAACAGCAAGTCATCATGAAAATCGACGACGAAGTTTCTTATGCGTTAAGCATAACTTGCCTTTTTCTGCTGTATTTTTTGGTAAACAAATTAAGCACAGCAACATTGGCAACAAGGAAAGATTAAATGATTGTTTAGATGCATAAAGAAAGAGAGAGGTGAGACCCCATGCATGCAACAAGACACACGTTTAAGGATTACACCTACAAAGCATTGCTTTTGTTGCTGCTGTACTAAGCAAAGGGATTCAACTATGAAAATGTGCGATAGGACTTTTATTTTCTATTCAATTTTCTAGCGAGGAACTGAATCTTTCACAATCTTTAGTTACGTGGAAAAAGGTAAGCTCTTTAAAGGAAGTACAAGTAAGCAACATCTTCTTAGTGAAGGAAACTATGGGAAAGTACCAATCTTTTTTTTGTTTTGGGTACATGGAAATAACCTGTACATCTTAAGTTGACTGCATGCGTTCCTATTCGATCGTGGGGTTTTGCATTTTCTCGAAAGAATGGGCCTATTAATTTCCATTCTTTTGTTCATCCAAATTCAATTCTCCAAAAAGGCAAACAACAAATTAAAATTAGAGTAATGTTCATTTAAGTCCCAACAACTTTTGAGGTACCACTTTTTGTTCCTGAGAAAAAAAAAATTCACTTAATAGTTTCTAAGAATGATAAAAGATGGACATTTTAGTCCCTCCATTTATTTTTATGCTTAAAATGTCATTAGAGTGCTGATATGTATCGTTAGTATGTCAGGTGTCCAGACAATAATCTCTACATGCATAATAGATCATGAGAATAATTATGCATTGACCCAATAAAGTCCTCAACTAATATTTAAGTAACCCAATTTAGTCCCTCATAATTTCTATCGTGGGACACATTAGTCCTACCTGTTACAAGCAACACACCACATGCATCAGATGCACTACATCAGATGCACCAACATAGGTCATATAGACGAGTTTAATAGACACCTGGGCACACTAAGGATATATATCAACACTTTAACACTATGTTTAGGATGGAGACAAACAAAGAGACTGACATGCCCTCTTTTGTCATTGTCAGGGACTATTTGGTGATTTTTTTTTTGTTAGAGACGAAATGTGATACCTCAAAGATTGTTAGGGACTAAAATGAGCCTTTACTCTTAAAATTATATTTGCTAAGTTGTAAAGCTTCATCTTTAAAACACCTGCAGGCTGCAGCGGATACAAAATGGGCGTGCGTGGCTGAGTCATCTATCCCCCAATAATTGACATTCATAAATTAAAGGAGGGAAACCTATGTCATAGTTAATTTAAATGGCAAATCCACTAAGTCACTAAGATAACTTATAGACATTGTATATTTGGAATAAAACGAAAAAAAAATAGCAAACCAAAGATAACATTGGCTTCGTTAGTTCTTGGTTAGGAAGCTTTGTAGCCCCACATGGCAAAAAAAAAAAAAAAAAAACAGCTCAAACTGAGTCGATAATTTGGCAGGCACCTTAGGGATACTTTTGTGCATGCAAGACTTTCGTATTAAAAAAAAAAAAAAAAGCAAACTTCGGGTGAAGCATAGGGAGGAAAGGCCAACCCAATATATATTGAGGTCTAAAGTAAATTCTGTAATGAGGCATTTTTTAAAAAATTAAATTATTAATTATTTTGTATACAATGAGGAGTTGATCTCTGGACCTTGCAGTTAATGGTAAGCTTTTATACCAAAAGGACTAACTTCTGTTTGTTGATGTACAAAACATATTAAAAAGATAATATAAAAAAATACAAAGTGTGTTTTTTTTTTTTAAAGAAAATATTGTTTTTTTGAGAGGTTTAAAGCAAGGTCTCACTTGTTTTACCCTTAGGTCGGACCTGGAGGAAAAAATAATAATTATGATATTAAAACGGTAATGAAATAAGATGAGTATATTCAAATCCAGAGAGGGAATGTGTGACGAGGGATTTAGATAGTCTGTAAAGATGTCCTCACAGTTTAAATTTTCGTAGTACCATTATGTTAAATAAGAACAGGAATTAGCTTCATGATTAAGGAGATATGTAATCTTTCTTGACTATTCTAAATAGTATATTCTAATCCATTCATTTTTTTTTTTTATGTTTATTGCAGGAAAATCCCATCTTCTCCCCTGAGTTCTCACAGGAGAGAGAGAGAGAGAGTGAGAGAGTTCTAAAGAGATAAGCTTGAGCTAGAAGGAGATCGAGGCATCGGATCGTGATTTCGACTACATCACTGTGATCGTGACGTCGATATCTTCAGATTCACTACTAGAAAATATGTTTTTAGCGACCGAAATTAGCTACGGAAAGTTTTCCGTAGCTAATGGCGACCGTATTAGCTACCATATTTTAATTTTCTAAAAACTAATAAATATTGACATTTAGCTACGGGATTAGCTACCGAAATTTGGGGTCGCAAATATTCGGTCGCTAATACGGTCGCCAAAGCTGAGATTTTTAAGGTCAAATTTGTTGACTTTTTAGCTACCGAATCTGAGACCGAATCCTATTTCACGGTTATATTTTTACATTAGCGACCGAAAATGTATCGGTAGCTAAATATTTAATAATTTAGAGACGCATTTAGCGACCGAAATTTCGGTCGCTAAACTAAATCCCTAAATGTTCACCTTCCCCTCATTTTCTTCTTTCTCTCGCACGCTGCCTCCCACGCTCACTCTCTCTGCACTCTGCCTCTCACTCTCACGTTGGGTCTCAGCAAAAACCCTAGTCCTCAATATATATCACTTTGCACGCCTCATCTTTCTTCCCTCCGAACCTAACTCCATTTCGATTCAGCACAATAATGCCGCCGAAGCTCGACCCCTCGCAAGTCATCGACGTCTACGTCCGAGTCACCGGCGGAGAGGTCGGCGCGGCGAGTTCCCTCGCCCCGAAGATCGGTCCACTCGGTCTTTCCCCTAAGAAAATCGAAGAAGACATCGCGAAAGAAACCGCCAAGCTCACTCTCTCTCGCACTCTGCCTCTCACTCTCACTCTCTGCGCCGCTGCCTCCGATCTGCTCTCTCTCTCTCTCTCTTTCTCCATCACCGCCTTACCTCCGATTGACTCTCTCTCTCTCTCCATCGCTGCCCCTCGCCTCGGTTCCGTGCACGCACAGGTATGCTCATCCCTCCCTCTCCCTTTTTCATTCATTATGTGAATGTGCCACAAACACAGTTGCTTCTAAGCCCACCGTCCACTTTATGAAATGGTGAAGGAAGGTATCAACATCAAGGATATCCAATGGGCACAGCACTGATTATCTTCGCAAGGAAAGTTAATGACGCAATTGGATATGTCGCGTGATGTATGGGACACGGATAACCTCCCTTGGAGATAGTCAAACATATGTGGTGCTCAACCATATGAATAATCATTTGGTCATCCAGGTTTCTGGTAGCCTTTCAGAATCATTTTGAGAATCACAATAAGTAATTTAGGATGAAACATGCTCATTAATAGTTGTGTATAATAAAACCTTTATGGTATTGCATGCATTTTCTTCGCAAGTACCCTAAATTAGATTATGATGACAGAACAAGCACTGATACTCATAACCTGTTATCAAGTTTTGATTTTGTTTTGTACCTTGTTGAATCTTTAATACGTATGGCCAATTACATATGGTGAATTGTTGGTTTTATTTATATGCCTTTGGCTTGTAGATTACTAAACTGGATGATGATAACAGAATAGAGGGAAAATGTTCATAAACCATTGTCAATTTTCAAATTTGCTGGTTGTTTTGTGTGTTATTAAGTATAGATGTGGCAACTTTTCTTTACAGATCATAATTTATTTACATATCTTAAGTGAATAGAGTCAGTTTTAAATCATACTTTATATTATAGTACACTCAAATGACAAATACGTGAATAACTTAAGTAGTCAGCTGAAAAATTGCTCCTTGCAGCTTCTAATAAGTAGCTTCTATATGCTATTGATACTTGTTTCTTGAGTGTAAATTTTTTCTCTGCTCAATCGTTATTTGTATACAAAATGAATGAGCAAATTATAAATAAATGCTTAGTTGTTTGCTCACTACAGGAAAAACCAATGTCATTTGTTTATATGGTCTCTGATTTATAAGAGCGCAGCAATTTTAATGAACTTACGAGTTTTGTTGCATTGCATATGACTTGTTTGTTGTATAGTTAAATATTCATGTATGGAGCTATGGCATCTGATTGCTGTTTTTCTCTTTTGTATGTACTACAAGTCACATATTAAAATATCTGAGTGGTTGCTTGTTAATTTTGATGATTAATCTGAGTGCATCGGTCTATGAATTGTTTTGTTGCTTGGTTTGACTGGTAAAATGCAAATTGTTCCTTGTAATGAGAGATTTTGTTTGATATAACTTGGTTATGGTTGATAGCTCACTTTGCAGATAAGGGAATTGAACTTGTATATTGAACTAGCAAATATAAGGTCTGAAGTCACATGTTCATGGCTAGGTTCTAGAAATTGCATAAATTGTTTCTAGGCTTGACATGTGTTTGAAAATGTTTGATCAGGGATCAAGGTTGTACACATTGGATTATGGGAAGTGTACAGCAACCCTTTTGGTTTCACTATTTGCCTATTTGGTCATCTTGATTGCTATTCCATGGGGGGACTATTTTATTTCTTATGTTAGTATACTTGGTTTTCAGTTTAATTATATATATGATTATAATATCCCGGTGTGATTCTCAAGGTTTCGTTGCCTTCATTATTCTGATTTAAGTTAAATTTGTCATGTCTTTTGAGGATCTTTAATTTTTTCCCGCATGCTGTCTTGGTTTTTGCATCAAGTCATGGTTTTCAGTTTAATTATATATATGATTATAATATCCCGGTGTGATTCTCAAGGTTTCGTTGCCTTCATTATTCTGATTTAAGTTAAATTTGTCATGTCTTTTGAGGATCTTAAATTTTTTCCCGCATGCTGTCTTGGTTTTTGCATCAAGTCATGGTTTTTGGCAGCTGCTGTGTTTTCATTCATATATTGAGCTAGACACATCAGATTTAGGTGCCCTTTTCAGAAACTTGAGACACAAGGCTTTTATTTTACCTCAAATCTGATATTTAAAACTTTCATCAGTCAAAGTCAGTTTTGGTTTAAATCAAGGTCTGTTCTGCCCATTCTCAGTTTGACCTCATCGACGTCACATACTCAATCCGATCCTGGCCCTACCCCCGACGTACGAGAGGTTATCGCCAATCTCAATGCTGAGCTGGCAGCGAAGGACAACAGGATAAACCACTTGGAGAGGACGATGGATCAGACACAGAGAGAGATGTACGCATTGTTCCATCACTTAGGATACAGGCCCGGCTCCTCTAGTGCCGTTCCACAAGATGATTCGCATGCTGATCTAGGTGCCGATGATGAGGACGATGGCGAGGACGATAATGGCTGGATCCCCCACCCCCAGCACATTGATATTATATTTGTTACATTTAGTTACTACCACTATTGTACTACATGTGTTGTTTCTATTTGGATATTGGATATTGTATTAGATGTTTATATATATGGTGGATTTATATTGATGTTTGAGTTGAGTATAATTTTATGTAATTTATATCTGTTTTGTATGATTAAGCAAGATGGTAATTTTGATAAAAGTTTGGTATTATTGCAAAAAAAAAAATGATATTTAGCTACCGAATCCTAAAAAAAAATGATATTTAGCTACCGAATCGGATTCGGTAGCTAAATAAAATTTGCAAATTTAAAAGTTAGCTACCGAATAGGATTCGGTAGCTAAACCAAAATATATATTTAGCGACCGAATAGGATTCGGTCGCTAAACCAAAAATATATATTTAGCTACCGAATTTTATTCGTCGCCGATTCGGTCGCTAAACTGGTAACAGATATGGTATACGTGACCATTTTAGCGACCACAATATTTATATTTAGCTACCGACATATTCCGTAGCTATTGGCGACCGGAGTGAGATTCGGTAGCTAAATCGATTAGCTACCAGCACTTTAGTTACCAACTCCATTCGGTCGCTAATTCGGTAGCTAAACAATTTAGCTACCGAATTTTGGATATTAGCTACCGAAAAATTCGGTAGCTAAACAGCATTTTTCTTGTAGTGATTCAACCGATTGGTTTCTCGATTCGACAAAGATAAACTCGAATCCCTAACACGTCGATACGTCGACCTTCGTGTTCTTCATATGTTCTTTATGTTCTTCGAGTTTCCTTTGATCTTTTCATGGTTCTGAGTTACCCTAGGGTTAACAATGTTACTTGCATATTGTTCCCGTGATTAGGGAAAAGTTCGAGGATGTGGTGGTGCTTGTCTTTGGAGAAGGAACCACGACTACAAGTGGTGGAGCTGAGCCCGTGAGTGGTGGTGGTGGTGGTGCCTATGTGGAGACCGTGGTGTTTGTGATTGTGTTCGCGAAATTGTTTTCAGGTGAGGAGGAAGAAACCTCAATTATCAAGAAAACGGGCGTAGTGCTCCTCAAACCCTACTAGTGGTTGAGTAACCAACAACACCTAACTTATATTGGTGACTATCGTGGAGTGGTACCAATCTAAGGATTAGGCATTGTAGGTTTATCGCCGATAGGATAAACTATGATATTTGTTGATTAGGGATGTATGCCTATGTGTTGTGGTTGCTAACATGTCTTAAATGATGTTGTCTAATGATGTCATACATGATAACATGCCAAGTGAGATGCTCTAGTATGCTTGTTGTGATAACATGCTTAGTTGATATTTTATTATGCCTGAGATAAAGATATGCTTGGTTCTATGTGCTGTTGATATGATTGTGGATGTTCTGATCCTGGTTGAGTTTGGAGATGGTTGATGTGATGTTAGACCAATAGGATAACTGATAGTATCCTGCTAGTAGCTTAAGTTGAGTTGATCTAAGTTGATGGTGGCTCTCACAGTTGGAGAGTAACATCCTCATAGTTGGAGGATGTGGACCTCTAAGATGTTAATCATGCTGTTGTTGAAGTGTCGTTGAGATGTTAGGTGCATACGTTGAGTACGAACTAGTTAGTGATGGATGCATAATCATGGCATTTGCATTGTTGTGGTGAAAAGTTATGCGTACGGCTGCAACAACAGTTTGAGTGGTTGTCACACGAGATGGACATTCTGGAGTGACCAAGATAGTAGAATTCACAGTTGGAGGGATGCAGGTACTTTCTCACAGTGGATAACTTCTCGAGTCTTCTCATAGTTAAAGGGGCTTGGGGAGGCAGTGCTCCTTGCAATTGGAGGAACCACTTTACACTGTCTTGGGAACTCAAGAAGTGGTTACCTGAACTACCGACTCGAAGTCCTCACAGTTGGAGGCAACATTCTTACTTTGGTGAATGGCCACTCTCACAGTTGGAGACTTGTTTCTCATTCCTCGCAGTTGGAGGATGACCGTTGCATTCCCATTACTAAGATTGCATGTTGTGGAATTGTCTAATCACGCATGTAGCCTCAGTTGTAGATGTAGAGTAGGCGGTGATCCTTAGTTATGATGATCAGGAGGTTGATTGTTGTGATGATCTCGAAAGATGCTTGTGCTTATTGGTTGTGGGTGTTAACGTGTTATGTTCTACGTATTTTCCTATGCATGATAATTGCAGAGTTTCTTATCACTTGTGCATGTTTTTCCTGTGTTTTCTTTATATGGTTGTTCGGGTCGTGATCCGAAGACGAAGATGTTGGTTGGTTGACGAGAAATTTGAAGCAGACGATGCTGAATCGAGGTGGGATTCATTTTCAATAATGATGTTGACATTGGTGCTCCTCGAGTAGAGAGAGAGCTCAAAGGTATCGTCGAGTCTCCTGTAGTGTTTGTAAAACGGGCACTAGAGCGTCTTTTTGTGAGTATACTGTATAAGCCATGGCTTCCAGGCGAAACTCTAATATAGTGTTTGAGTTGCAATATCTGCTTAGATGTTTAAGTTTAAAATAAAACTTTTTCTTGTTGTGCTTTTGTGGTATCAGAAAGAAAAGATTAAATTTTGGGAGCGTCACATTTATCAAAGTTATTGTACACGAATGAAACAAGTTATAAAATACTCTTGACTTTAAGGAAAAAATAATTACATTTTACTAAATTATGCTTTATTGAAATACTAAAAATATTGGTATTATTTTACTAATTTTAAACAAATTGATGAGAGAAACATCTGTATATTATTAGTATATATATATATATGCTTTGTTTGGTAGAAATTAGATGATAGCGGATGAACTTATAACTGATAGTGGATGGCAGATAAAGTAGCATATTGGATTGGAAGTGTTTGATAAAATTAGCAGTTGAATTACTAGCTGATAAATATAAAATGACATAAAAGGACATGTTTATATGTTTTTTTTTACATAATTATATATATATATATATATATATATATATATTATTTTAAAACAATTATCATTTTTAATACTTGAATTTATTTTAAGGTGGCTTCTACCTTGCACGAGAGTAAAAATGGAGCACATTGTACCATAAAGTGAAGCATTTTGGACCAACTAAACTGCCACTTGGCATCCACTTTTTGGATTGAAAATTTGACCAAGTTCTTTGTTAGTCTTAGCAAGTGCTTGGTTTATGTATTTGCATATTGGGTTTTGTAGATGTTATTTGTCTATGCAGTATAATATTATTTTATTAAAAAAATATTTATTGTAACCTCAACTCAGCCATAGTCCCAGTGATGTTTTCGGTGAGGTACTTCTTCTCCATCAATCTTTCTCTGATTTAGAGCAAAGGGTGCCAATCTCTGTTTTTGATTACCAACAAATCCAAAGTCAATAGATGGGGAGATGGGAGGGATGATGATGGGAGATAGATGAGAAGGAGATAAGACAAGATGAGTGGGTTAGGGATTGGGGCCATGTGAAAATGAATTTCTTTGAAAATCAGATCCTTGTTGCTCCTTGACACCACCATTCACCATTGCAAGCTCACTACTTGGATTGGTCTCCTTCGAATCACTGCAGACGGCGGAGCCCCACGCTCGCCGCCTCACCCGCGGCCATCGTCACCACTTCAGAGCTTGTGGTGGTGGTGGCGGCCTCCAACTCTTTCTCAATGACAAACCTTGACGAAGGAGGAGGAGAAGGAATTGGTTGCATGAAAGGGTCCCAGAAATCCCAGGCGGAGGTGGCGGGGAGGAGGAAGAGCAGAGGTGGTAGTGACTGATGTCCAAGTGCATTTTAGTTTCATTAACAAAACAGAAAAAGACAAACAAAAAATGAACTTCAAATAAAAAAAATCTATACTTGCAAATACAACAAAATACAGATTCAAAATGCAAATACAACAAAGAAGGAATACATTTGACCAACAGAAAATACTTTGACTGAGTCAAACAATTTATGCTAAATGGATGGTTTAGATTCACCTACAAGAATGGTGAATGTTGCATCACTTTTTGTGGTGGTGCAACATAGACAACACCTTATTTTAAATTATTTATCAGTTGTTTATATGCTATTTTAAATGTGCGACCTGAAACGAAAATATTATGATTATAATATTTCATTTCATTTTATTTAAGAGAGGATAAAGAAAGATTAATTTAAGTAAATTAGAAAGGATAAAAATGGAAAAAAAATAATAATAAGCTACTAGCTCAAATGCAACTTAAAGTAGCGTTTGGAAAAAATGTTATAAGTTAGTAAAAAATGCTATAAGCTAGTGAGAAAAACGTTTACAAAACGAGGCTACAAACTAATCCGCTATAAGCTATCCTCTATGAGCTAGCGGATTAGCCGTACCAAACAGAGTCATTATCAACAGAGAGCTATTTTAAGAATAACTGAGTTATTTTAGGAATACAATTATGCACAAAATCGTGGTCTTACAATTACTCTATTCTAATTGGTGATTGAATGCTTGATCCACAATATTTTCCTTCATGTATTTAAATTCCAATCACAAATGAATGCTGAATTCCTTTCCTTTAACACTCCCCCTCAAGTTGGAGTGTGAATGTCAATAACACTCAACTTGATGAGATGTGTATGAAATGCTGGTGATCATACGACTTTGTAAATATACTTGCTATTTGATTTCTAGTTTGCACATAGGCTGTTTTGACTTCTCCTCTTTGGATTCTCTCCCGAATAGTATGCCAATCCAATTCAATGTGCTTCGTCCGCTCATGGTACACCGGGTTTGCAACAATGTGTAAGGCTGCTTTATTATTACAAAACAACCTTGTTGGCTCAGGATGTGGTACATGTAAATCCTTTAATAAATATCTCAACCAAGAAAGTGAAATAAACAAATGTAAACACGAGAAGGGGCGTTGAATTGTGTTTACCCAAACTTTTCACAAAACAGAAGTTCTTTTGAAAACAAAAGGGAGCAGACGCTTGATACGTCTGAAGGTTTTTTGAACTTGTCAAAGATAAGTATTTCAAGAACAGAAGTTTACACCAACTTTTAGCAAAACAGAAGCTTGTTTAGGAAATACAGTACAATTTAACCCCTTGTTAGAAACAAGATAAATAACCAAGCAATATTCAAAAGTTAAGGGAAAGAGAGAATCACTCAAAGATATTATTCTAGTTCACCCTTTAACTTTGGGCTACGTCCAGTCCTTGGTTTCACCAAGATTTTTCACTATAACTGATTTAGTTACACTCAAGTATTCTTTGCTCACCTATCCTCTCCAGGCTCAAACACTCAGAAGTATATTTTTCACACCTAGCTTCTCCAGGCTCAACACTCAGAAAGAAATAGATGAATAAGATTTTTTACAGCTAGAAAATCTTCTAGAAACACCCAGAGAATGAATTGAATGTGAATGATTGGAAAGATTGCGTATTAACTTTCCTTCAAAAAATAATGAATTAACAAATGATTGAGAAGTAAACAATGAATTGAATGCTTGAATTAATGCTCAAGAGTTTTAGTTGTTCTATAGTCCACATGTCTTCAATTCATCTCTATTTATAACCTCATTCAAGATAAAAACGTTAAAGACATTCTTCTGAGATTGACTTTTTCAGTTTGAATAATCCGACTTCCATTAAATTCAATAAAGTCATTCTGGTTAGACATTAATGTTCAGGAATGTTGGTTTGTACTTTAACAGAGAAGTTCTTTACTTTATCTGAGCAGTAGAAAGATCAAAGTAGCAGCAGTCTTGCTTTTTTCTTTATCAGTGTAGATTGATCTTTTAGTGCAACATTCAGGTATAACAGAGATAAAACATTTTTGTTGCAGTCCAAAAAGGTGATAAAAAGAGTCTTAAGCGCAGAACCATGTTTCAACATTTTTTGACTTTGAGATATAATAAACAATCCTTGTACATTTGTCTGCTCATTAGATGCTTGAAACAAATGCATCTATTCTTTTTATCGTGGGCAACTCAACTTCATTAGACGCTTCGAATGTATACTTGACATGCACATTAAGAAGCTTGAGTTGATGCTTGGTGCATTTTGTTCACTTGATCAGCAATCTTCATTAGACACTTGACTCAGATAGACGCTTGCTTCGATTTTAACTTTTGATCTGTCTTGAGAGAGCAATTCTTGTCTAATGGAATAGGATATCAGCACACTAAGTAGACTCATTAGTAAACTTCATAAGGTTCACTTAAATCATCCTACAAATGTTTGGGGTTCATCAAACTTAGGGTAAATAAAATTATATGACGTTTAGAGACTCAACAATCTCCCATTTTTTATGCTGACAAACATATACATGATTTGATGAACTTTTGACATGAAAAGTATCAGAGCATAAAAGCATTTTTCACAGCATATAGAATGCATCAGAACAGACTGATATTGTTTAGATAAGATATGAGACATTTTTATATCATAAAACATGATCAAAGCATTTTGAAACTTAACTAGATTAGAGTGTTTGGTAAGACATCTGTATCAGTTCAAAAAGTATTAAAACTTAGGTTCTGACTCTTATCACAGCATATGAAAACTATTCAAACCTATGTTCAGACGCGTATCAGAGCATACAATATTTTAATAAACTTAAGTCTTTAAGATTGGGGGTCTTCAGACACGTGATATATGTAACTTGATTATATTTTGCTAAGATCATTTATATTTGTTAGTTATGTTCAATTGAATCAACATGCAATTACTTTTACTTACTCCCCTTTTGGCATCACCAAAATGGATTAACAGATTTTCAGAGCAAAACTCATAGAAATGAACAACTGATATATTGAAAAGGCAAAACTAGTGTTTTGGTCATTTAACTTAATTGTCAAGGAAATAGTTTCCCAAAAGCCCAAGATTTTTCTCTAGGACCCTTGTTTACTCCATGCTTTCTATAGTCCAAATACAAGTATGTTAGTTTGCCGCTGATGGCAGAAGCTAAAAAACAAAAGTTTATTTCGTTAGCGATCCTTCTTGAACCCTCTATCATCACACCTTTCCTTAACATTTGATGCAGGGGTCTCATTCATCTCCAACAGAGTCGCTGCAAGCTTCCTTGTCGACAAGGGAGCTTGGTTGCTTTTGTATGTCCCTTTGCGACGACGCATACTTAGGGGACTCAAGCGCACTGGGCACGTGGCGGTGATCTCGGACTCACAAGTTTGACGTGGGCACGGATGTACTGGATCCACCTCTCTAGCCCACCAGAATTGTCCTCTTGAACTTGTATTTTTTTTTTTAGTATAGATGATGAAGATAAGGAAGACCCTCGCTTTCTGATCTTCCTAGGAATCAAGTCCATGCTTCAGTTTTGTCTCCACATCACGAACTCTAACACGCGTTTGGCTTCAGTCTAAAGACGAGGAATTTCGTTTACCATGCATTTCAATAGTTTAATTTCAACACACCAAAAAAATAAAAGTAAGAAGAAAAAATAGAACCTGATTCCGCGAGTTCCTTGAGTAACAAGAGTAGTGGTTCCAATGAGTGACCATATTAAGCCTCTGGTACTGCACTCTGGGTTGGCCATAGTTGCTTTTGTGCACAATTTTTGTTCCTAAGATCCTAGCCTTCACGCACCTCTGATCAAGTTGAAGCCATTGTTTTAGGAAAGAAGCTCACAACCCATGAACCCTATCTTTCCTATAAAAGGGGAAGAAGGTGATTCAGATTACCCCAAGGGATAGAACTGTTGAGAATTCACAGGATATAAACAATTTATAACCCGTTGGCGGAAAACAAAAGTTCCCTTTTCAAGGATCTCAACGAATGAGCATGACCATTGTTATAGGGGTTTACCTTTGTAGAGAAGCTTTACAATGAACACTGTGAGCGTGTCTGCAGCACTGGTTAATCACGAACACTACTACAGAGAGGGTAGCAACTTGATCGACACGGCTACAGGGTAGCAGATCCGAAGCATTGCTGCTGCAACCACCAAAAGGACAGACTCATCTATCACAAGTATTGCAAAGCAGCAATACTTTTACTCAATCCACGGGAGCAAACCACCGTGGGGGATAGCATAATGATAGTTATCAAGAAAGGGGCAAGGGTGCGACACACACAAGAGGAGCGGCTACTGGGATTAGCGACTGCTTAGTAACTTGTGTTAGTTCAGTTGTGTGCTTAAGTGACATGCATAACTTTATATAAACTATCACTCACTAACCCATTCCTTAATGGGCTCCTGTACTCTACAGTCCCATTATTTAATTATTAAGTAAATCATATTTAATTAATTAATTAAATTACTTCTCCAACCATTTGCTCTATGCGTGTGACCCTGTAGGTTCCTATTAAATTGGCAATAATATTAAATCCCATTTAATATTATAAACAATGAGCAACATTTAGCAATACATCATTTCTACCCAATTAATGAGAATATCAATGATACCATACAACCTTAACCGTAACCATATTTATAGTGTAGCCAATGTCCCTTCGTCACAATGTCTTAATTGAACACAAGGTATATGCGTGTCATCCTTGTCAAGTCCAATTATATGTTTCTCGATCAAGGAGTAGACGTGTAATTATTTGGGCCCAATATCTCATATTGTCCCAACTTAGCATGGTCATGCATTTCCACGTCTCACACCATCGAGTGGCCATAGACATTACTCTCGTTATGTGGGAGGGACAAATCCTATCCACATCACTCACATTCCTCTGCATGATTCATTGCAGGCCCAATTACTACCTTTATGATTATCCTTTACAGATAACGTTTGATAGCATTAAAGCCTACAACTCCCCATGTAGGAATTGTTGTGACTTCAAGTCGAAGGACTACTTCACCATGGTCACCATGAGAAACGCTTATGACACTTACATAACTATTATACAACGTTCTCATAGCGGGTCAATCCAGTATAAATATTCAACCAATATTTATACTTATGTGAAGACTTGATATCATATATCCATGACCCGTGAGATGTGGTCATCATGCCACTCACATAATAGTCTCAATGTATTATTATTGTCCTAATTAATAATAATTCTTGAGTATGGATACTTTAAGAATAACGTTCTATAGTTTAATGGGTCTCGCGATCTAGTCACACTTGATATTCCATTAAATGAACTATCTGTTTTAAGGACTTTATTATTCTATATACATGATCATAACAAGAACATAATAAATGAATGCCTCATATATATAAATATATAAATCCAATATATTTAAATCCAAGTCATGATACAAAATATAAATCTAACAAATAGATTGGCAACTAGGGCTTATACCAACAATCTCCTACTAGCACTAGTGCCAATCAGGCATAAACCTAATACCCATCGACCTACTGTGAGTGTCATGCTTCTGCTGAGTAAGAGGCTTCGAAAGTGGGTCTGCAATATTGTCCGGTGTATCAACTCTGAATATCTTCACATCTCCTTTATCGATAATCTCTCGAATGAGATGGAAGCACTTAAGTATGTGTTTGGATCGCCGGTGAGATCTAGGTTCCTTGGCTTGCACAATTGTTCCATTATTATCACAATAGAGATCAATAGGGTCTACAATACTAGGAACTATACCAAGCTCAGTAATGAACTTCTTGTTCCAAATGGCCTCCTTTGCTGCATTAGATGCAGCAATATACTCGGTATCTGTAGTAGAATCAACAACTGTCTCTTGTTTTAAGCTTTCCCAGCTCACAGCGCCACCATTAAGGCAAAATACGAATCCTGACTGTGATCTAGAGTCATCCTTATCGGTTTTGAAGCTAGCATCAGTGTAATCCTTTATAACGAGCTCCTCCTCACCACCATAAACGAAGAATGTATCCTTAGTTCTTCTCAATTACTTTAGGATACTAGTGACTGCCGTCCAGTGACCTTCACCAGGATCAGATTGGTATCTGCTCGTCGTGCTTAAAGCATACGAAACATTTGGTCTAGTACAAATTATGGCATACATAATAGATCCAATTGCTGAAGTATATGGAATCTTATTCATGCGTTCCTTTTCATAAGATGTACAAGGGAACTGTCCCTTGGACAAGTATATAGCATGTGACATGGGCAAAAGACCTTTCTTGGAATCATGCATATTGAAGAGCCTAAGCACTTTGTTAACATATGTACTTTGACTAAGGCCTAATAATTTCAGCGATATATCTCTATAGAACCTTATTCCCAATACATAGGAAGCTTCGCCTAAGTCCTTCATTGAGATACAATTCCCTAACCATGTTTTCACATTTTGCAGTGTAGGAATGTCGTTTCCCATTAGTAGTATGTCATCCACATAAAGTACGAGAAAATCAATTATGCTCCCCCTAACCATCTTGTACACACAAGGTTCATCTTCATTCTTGATGAATCCAAGCTGTCTTACAGCTTCGTCAAAACGAAGATTCCAGCTTCTGGAAGCTTGCTTTAATCCAAGTTTATCCGTAATTAAACGTTTCATATAGACATGAAAACCCTAAATCTTCATAAATGACAGATTAGGCTTCGAACTGTCCATATCTCATATGGAGTCTTATCAACCACCGTAGATGGAACACAGTTTAGTGTGAAAGCTCCTGTAAGTAATTCATATCCCCAAAAGTAGTCTGAAAGTTTTGAATGACTCAGCATAGATCATATCATGTCTAACAAGGTATGATTCCTCCTATTGGACACACCATTCCATTGCGGTGTTCTAGGAGGTGTGAGTTGGAATACTATCCCACACTCTATCGCATAGTCATCGAAATCTTGGCTAAGGTATTCACCACCACGATATGATCGTATGCCCTTAACAATTTTTTCAAGTTGGTTCTCCACTTCGTTCTTGAATTCTTTGAACTTTTCAAAGGTTTTAGATTTGTGTTTCATTAGATACACATAACTGTATCTACTGAAGTCATCAGTAAATGTAACAAAGTAAGGAAAACCACCTCTAACATATTTGTTTAGTCCACATACATCACTATGTATTATTCCCAAAAGATCATTTTCCCTTTCAGTAATACCAGTGAATGGGGCTTTAGTCATCTTCCCCAATAAGCAAGATTCATATGCCTCAAAAGATTCAAAATCGAATAATTCCAATAATCCATCCTGATGGAGTTTTGAAATGCATTTCTCATTTATGTTGCCTAAACGACAATGCCAAAGATAAGAAGGGTTCAAATCATTTGGTTTTACCCTTTTAACATTTATGTTATATATGGGCGTTTCGAGATCAAGGACGTAAAGCCCACTACTCAAAGGTGCAGTAGCAAATAAAACATTATCCAGATAAAGAGAACAACATTTGTTCTTAACCATAATATAAAAACCTTTCTTGTCCAAACAAGAAATAGAAATAATATTTTTGCTAATAACCGGGACAAAATAACAATTATCGTGTATGATCTGAATGTCCTTCAGGCGCTTCTTCAGGTTCAAACTTTGATGCGTCTGACTGCATTTCTTCTCGTCCATTGATATCAAGACCTGCAAGATCATCTTCTAGATCTGATAGTTTTCTATTAGTCTTTAAAATATTGCTGAATTTTACATGAATTGTTTCTTCAACAACTATAGTTCTAGAGTTATAAACTCTAAAAGCTTTTGAAGTTTCAGAATATCCAATGAAGATAGCTTTATCCACTTTGGAATCAAACTTACCAAAATGTTCCTTAGTGTTTAAAATGAAACACTCATAAACAAAAGCATGGAAGTCAGATGTTGGGTTTTCTACCTTCCACAATTCATAAGGAGTCTTTCTTAGGAAAGGTCTAATCAGAATCCCATTTTGTACATAGCAAGCGCTATTCACTACCTCTGCCCAGAAGTATTTAGGAAGATTATTCTCCTTGAGCATTGTTCTAGCCATATCTTGAAGAGATCTGTTATTTCTATCTACCAACCCATTTTGTTATGGAGTTCTAGGAGCATAGAAATTGTGAGAGATTCCATTCTCATCACAGAACATTTTAACTTGCTCATTTTCAAATTGTCCTCCATGTTCACTTCATATGGTAGAGATACAAAAACCTTGCTCATTCTGTACTCTCTTGCATAAGACTGAGAACACTTTAAAAGACTCATCCTTGTGGCTTAGTAAGAGTATCCATGTAAATCTAGAATATTCATCAACTAAGACAAAACCATATTTCTTTCCACTCATGCCAGCAACACTAACCGGTCCAAACAGTTCTATGTGTGACATTTGCAGTGGTCTAGAAGAGGATCCTAAGTTCTTTGGTTTGAAACTAGATTTTACTTGTTTACCTCTCTGACATGCATCACATTAGATATCCTTTTTTAAAGAAGATTTCAGGCAATCCTCTCAAAAGGTGATTTTTGTTTAGTTCTGAAATCAATTTCATACTAGCATGTCCTAGTTTTTTTAATATCATATTCATCTTTCATCTTCTATAGACACAAAGCATTTTACACACTGATATGAGAATTTAGTCAGTTCAATCTTATATAGATTTTGTTTCCTTCGAGAAGAGAAGGGGCGTTGGCCATTTTTGTCTTTGACTATGCAAGCATCTTGGGTAAAGGAGACAATGAATCCACCATCACATAATTTACTTATGCTCAGCAAATTTTGTCTTATTCCTTCAACCAATTGAACATTAGATTCACAAGTGGGGAAAGGGACCTGCCAGTTCAAGATTGGAGCTGGCTAGCCCAGGAATTTGATATTCTTTATAGAGGGTAGATAAGGTTTACCACCAATTTTAACTACTCCTACCACTTTGCCTTTCTGGTTACCTCCGAAGGTAACATGTCTACCATCTCTAGGTTGGAGGTCTAGGAACATAGACCTTTCTCTTGTCATGTGTCACAAGCATCCATTGTCCAGGTACCATGATGAGTGTTTTCTTTATTCTATTAAGGACATCTGCAACAAGGATAATTAACATTTTAGGTACAAATATTTTTCTGGATCATTTTCTGTTAGTTTTAGGTGTCTGTGAAGACTTCCTCTTCTTGTGAAAACATTTAGACGTGATCTGTCCAATCTTTCCACAAAAGCTACATATAGGTCTAACATAATGAAATGTAGGTTTAACATAATGTTAAGAGGGTTAAGGAGTCTGTACTAAGACTTTTACAAATATCTTATGATGTGTTTGTTCCTCAAATCCTATTCCTGATTTGTTCAGGGAGTGTCTCTGACAGCCAAGAAGCTTTATCAGATTTTCTCTGCCATTTACAAATCTGGCAAGATCAGAAGTGAGCTTTTCTACTTTCTGTTGAAGTTTTAAAACTTCTTCACATTGAAGTGTCTCATTTGAGATCTTAGCATTATGCTTTTTAGCCTTTACTCATGATTCTCTTTAGTTAGTCTAACACATTCTTGGGCTTTATGTTTGTGCTCCATTAAGAGCTTGGCATACTGCCTTTTCAGTGCTTTGAAGGATTTTGTTAAACTAGAAGATTCTTCAACTAACTCATCATAAGCATCTTGTAATTCCTCAAGTTTAGAATTTACCCCATTGTCTGCGTCTGCGTCTGCCATCAGCCAGAGATTCGCTTTGTAACATTTCAAAATCCGGACCTCCTGTTATCCGAAATTCTACGTAAATTGCATTTTTCCAGTCATTAAGATATTTTTTAGACTCAATCTCTTCATATGAATTGTATATATATCTCTTATCTTTCCATTGATACCAAATGCGTCCAAATTGGATCCTTGTAGTTCACATTATGGCCAAATTCGTGCACATTGTTCAGGTTCCAGCACAACACCGTTTTTCCAATTTCTATCCATTTTTTACCCTCTAAACATTTGATTCAGATTTGGTGGTCCTCATGAAAGTTTTAGATATTTCTTTGATCTTTCCAATGATATAAAGATAATAATTTTTGGATGTCTATATTTCAATACATGTGTAAATATCGAGCTGGACGCTAGTTAAGTGGGCCTTGACGCGTTTTTACGCATTTTGGGCTTTTAGGTCTCTAAATAGAACTTTAACACCCTTAGGGTGTGGTTTTGAACCCTAATTACACCTAGAAACTCATAAGCGGCTATGAAAAGAATAAATACAAGGATTTGGAGAGAAGAAGAGACCTTAGGCGTGAAGTAGGGAGATCAAAGGAGTAATCCTAGAAGTTCTTGGGGCAGATCTTTGGAGTTCTTTAAGAGGTAAGTAAAACACCATCTTTCTCAGACCTCCATGGTATTTTGAAAAAGGGAATTGGGTTCTTAAAACTAATAATGTTATTTTGGGAGATTAATTGGAAAATTGGGGTTTTTTATGTTAGGGTTCAAGAACGCTAAATTGAATTGGGGGTTTCTTATTAAAACGAAAGTTTATTAAATTGAACATTTATTCTTGTGATTGATGATATGATATGTATGATTGGTATGTATATTTATTGATTGACATGCTTTATATGAGTTATGTGATGATATATATTTGGCTTGGCATGTTTAATTGATCATTATGCATGTGGCATGACGTTTGAGAAATACCGTCTATGAAAGTGGTATCGAATGTAACATCGTCATTGAATTTGGATGTCGAAATTATGTAATATCGCTAGTTGATGGGGTATCGAAAGTATCATCGTCATTGAATTGGGAAATCGAAATTATGTAATACGTACCGTCAGTTGATAGGGTATCGAAAGCAACATCGTCATATATTGGAATGCCGAAAAATGAGTAATACCGCCAGTGCACTGGTTGGTATCGAAAATATTAGTAATGTCACCAATGAGAATGTTGTAACATCCCAAAAATCCAATGTCTGTCTTTTAACTGTTTGTGTGAATAGCTTGACTGAGAACACAATCTGATTAATCATAATCATAATAATAGTTAATAATTGAAAATTCATATTTAAATTTCCATTATGAACTTAATAGTCATAAAATGCTGTTTTGAGACCGATGAGTTGTTTTGGGTCGGAACTGGTAAAGTATTATTATTTTAATCGGGATCGCTTCTTACCTTGGGATGCGTGCCAGGGTCGGAAAGTTATTCTGACCCATAGCAGGGAGTAGTTCATGATTGCATCTTCTTTTCGGGATCCCAGAATATAAGAATTTCATAGTTAAGCGTGCTTGACTTAGAGCACTTGTGGGATGGATGACCTTCTGGGAAGTTTTCCAGAAAGCGTGTGAGTGAGGACAAAGCACGTTGAAAAGACCCGTGTTGGTTTGTGGGGATTGTCGACAATCCTGAAAGCAGTCCGAACCGTTACAAAGGTGACATCAAAATACCTACTTGTAGAGATAGGCAATGAAACACCATTATTAAGTGATGTTTGACAGTCATATGACATATGTGATTTATTTGGAATTATTTGGCATGTGAAATGTGGTGATTTTGATGATGATTGGTTGGTTTTATGCTGATTTATAAGTACTATTATTTCTATATTATATAATATTATATATTATGTTTTTTTGAAAATTAGCGGATTAATATGGTTGTTTTTCCGGTTATCGTGCCGGCTGAAAGCAACATCTTTTCGAAAACCTTTTAGAATTGTGTTTGCTTACTGAGATTATAAATGTCATTAGTAGTGTTGTCTTTCAGAGTTCACATGTGATGTTAGAGATGACACAACTACTAGAGAAAGTTTTGGAATCTTGAGGACCTTAGTATTAGTGATATTTTATTATTTTTTTGGATGTTTTTAGTTGCTCATGTTTTGAGGCTAAAATTGTTATTAAAACATTGTTTTTTATTAATTAACTAAAAGAGTTTTTATGTAATAAAGTTGAAGTTTTAATTTATCTTAGTTTCTGATACTATGAATAGATAATTATTTTATTTAATTATCTATTTCTATGTAATATCGTGAGACGTTACAGGCTTCTTATTCAACTTCATATTCTCTTTCAGCTGAACTGCCATCCAAGTCCTCTCATGTAGCCATCATTCCCTTCTTCTTATTTTTGAAGAATTTCTTTTAGGGTTGGCCTTTGAGTAAAGGACACTCAGACTTCATGTGGCTAGGTTTCTTGCATTCATAGCAAACAATGGGATTCTTTCAACAAGTCCCACCTTCTTTATAACTTATTTAATTTTGGAAGCGTCTGTAAGGTCTCTCTTTTCTGAAACCCTTCTTCTTCTAGAGCTTTTTCATCTTTCTGCCATGGAGGGATATTTCCTCATCAACCGAGTCTTCATCTGAGTCATTCGAATCTTTAGATGACTCTTCAACCTTTAAAGTCTTGGGGGTTTCCTTGCAACTTTTCTTTTCTGCCTTTAGAGCAATGGACTTCCTTTTCTTACTTGGGTTGTCTTGATTTAGTTCTTGCTCATGAACTTGCAATGTTCCTATGAGATCATCCATAGACAATACTGACAGATTCTTTGCCTGAGTGATATCAGTGACAAGGGGTCTCCATGGCTTTGTAAGACTCATAAATACTTTTGTGACATTGTCTTGTGTAGTATAGGTTTTACAAAGAGATTTAAGATTGTTGGTTATAGTCTGGAATCTTCCAATCATATTGAGAATGGATTCTCCTTCTTCCATAGTGAATAGTTCATACTGTCTGACCAAGACACTTATTTTGGTTTCTTTTACCTTGCCCGTTCCCTCATGGAGATTAGCTAAGGTATCCCAAATTTCCTAGGTAGAATCACAAGCATGAACTTTCTCAAAATCATCTGGACTCAATGCACACATGAGTGCATATTTTGCCTTGTGGTTCAAATCCCATTTCGTTCTTTCAGAATCCTTCCAGTCGTCTTCGGGTTCAGGTTGTCCATTTTCAAGTAGAGGTGTGTAGGGTCCATTCATGATCAAGGACCAGCATCTTGAGTTTGTGTTCATCATGAACCAATGAAATCTTTCTTTCCAATAGAGGTAATATACTCCATTGAAGAAAGGACGCCTAGTCATACAGGTTCCCACTATGGCAGGTACACTTCCCAGATAACCAGCAGCTTGTCCGTATATATTTGTTTTTAATTCGCAGGATCTTTTCCTCAACACTTGTTAAGGTGTTCAACCCAGAGGCTGAGCTCTGATACCAACTGAAGTAACCAAAGTAATCACTAGAAGAAGGGGTTGAATGGTGTTTACCTAAAGCTTTTCCTAAAGTTAATTTCTTTTTGCATAGACAGAACAAGTAGACGCTTGAAAGTAGCTTACAGATGCTTGAGTTGTGTTGCCTTACGCGATGTCTTGTGCTTGATGTTCTTGAGTAGACGCTTGAAAATAGTCTTGTCTCTTTACTTAGATAGACGCTCAGGTTTCTCGGACGCTTCTTTGTTTAACTACTCAGACGCTTTCATGAACTCTTATTCAAATGCATATTTTGAGCAGACACTTGCTTTCTTATATGAATTCCTATTTGTTGAGTAAGATAATTGTACACTTAAACAGATTCATTCGTAGACTTCATATGGTTCAGTTAATCATTCTATAAATGTTTGGGTTCATCAAAACTTAGGGTAAAAAAGGTATTACAGGCGCTTGGAGACTCAACAAGGTGGATAAGTGATTCAGAGAAACCGTTGTATCCTGGTTGTACTAAATTCAAAATATTTATGTGTTTCCTAGTTGAACTTATTTATGTAGCCCAAGGATAATGTGCTTCCTAGTCGAATATATGATGCTAAACGAATGTTATGCTCTATTAGCATAAGCTGTGAGAGAATACATGCTTGTCCTAACGATTGCATTCTATTTTGTAATAAATATGCATCGTTAAGAGAGTGTCCAAAATGTAATGCCGTGCAATATAAGCAGACGAAAGAATTGAGTCCAGAGAAGGTGCTATGGTATTTTACCATTATACCCAAATTTAGGCGCATGTATTGTATTGCATAAGTTGCAAAGCACTGGCATAAGGATGAAAGAATTCGAGATGGCAAGCTTTGACACCCGACAGATTCTCCTCAATGGTTGATCACTATTATCTTGATTTTGGGCAAGAAGCAAGAAATTTACGCCATGTGTTGTCTACTGACGGATTTAACCCGCATGGTGTTCAAAGTAGCACTCATAGCACATGGTCGGTGGTTTTGTTGATTTATAACCTACCCCCATGGCTTTGCATGAAGCGCAAGCATATGATGTTCTCTATGTTAATCTCTGGGCCTAAACAACCAGGAAATGATATCGACATATACTTGGCTCCTTTAATCGAAGAATTGAAGCAAATGTGGGAGATGGGTGTAGGATGTATGATGAGTATAGAGAAGAAAGTTTCAATTTGAGGGCTATGTTGTTTGGTACACTCAATGATTTTTCGGCGTACGGTAAACTCTCAGGATACAGTACCAAAGGACAGTATGCATGCCCTATATGTGAACAGCATACATATTTGTTGCGATTGGAACATTGTAAGAAGAATGTTGTTGCTTCCAAAACACACTTAAGAGCAAGTGTACATTGTTGCAGAAGTAATATAGGACGGAAGTCCAGATATCGCACCCAAGAGAATAATTGTGACATGAAAGTGATAAAGTAAGTACTGGAAAAGAGCAATCCTTGTGCCATTTAGACTAACCGAATACTAATAATAATAATATAATGATGAAGACAATAAGAAGAAATAGCAAAGAGAAAAAGAGTTGAGAATTCAAGAGTAAAAGAGCCTAAAGTCGTGGTTTCTCTTGTACTTTCGATACCCCTAAATCCTAGTTTTATTCAATTTCGCAGTTGCTCTTCAAATAGAAAACCCTCTACGAAAGCTATTAATTACTTGTCTGGCAATCAATATTCTTTTCCCCAGATGAACCCTATAACATCCTCATTTTTCATCACCTTAATTAATTCATGAATGTATGGTTGACTAATTAATGTGCTTAGGAAGGATGTTGAGAGTCAAGGTTAAATTGGACTAGAGAAGGATGAAGAGTGGGTAACTCTGACCAGTTGACTGGCAGTGATGGGACGTAAAGTGACACGTGTCGGTTACGCATCGCGGCTGGCACGTGATGGGCGGTGCCTTGGCGGAGAGGAAACGTCAACGCTCAAGCGTGGGAAAAGCCAACGCTCAAGCGCTGGAATGCTAAAGCGTGGACAGTGAAATCTTTTCCTATATATAGTCGCCATTTTCACCCAGAAGAAGTTTTCACTTCATCATTTCTTACAGAGAGCTCGAGACTGAGAAGGCAGAGTTGAGGTTGAGAGTTGTGATCCAAGTTCGTGATCCATTCGTTGATCCGATCGCAGTTCCGTTGGTGTTTTAGTGATCAGCTCTTCTTCTACTACATTTCTACCGGTTTACTTCTTTGATTTGTCGAGGGTAAGCCGAGGTTCCGTATCTGCCTACATTGTTTCTATACAATGTATTTCTATGGTTTAAGCTTCTATTCACAGTTATAACTTCGTGCTAGGGTTAATGCTATAGTATATGTGTTGTTTCCGTGATTAGGGTAAGTTTGGAAGTTGCATTCGAAACCCGTTTGGAGGAGTAGGACCACGGCTATAAGGCTAGAGGAAGGAGCTCAAAGTGTTCGTGGTGTTCATAATTGTTGCTATTTGCTAGCAGGTGGGAGAAAGAACCACAATATCGTCAGGGAGGCAAGATTAAAATAATTTATATTGATATGCATAGGACGACCTAAACCCTACTAGTGGTCGAGTGACCGATAGGTTGATTTTATGATATGTTGAGGTTGTATGCTTGCGTATTGGTATGCTTAAGATAAAATCTATTGATGTGCATGTATGCTTAGTAACATGTTTAGGGTTACTTGAATATTTACTATGAGTTGATATGCCTATGAGTAGATATGACAAATATGATTACGGAGCATGATTATGATTTACCTATGATAGGATATTTGTGCTTATTGTTGTATGAGTAGAGATAGGCAGTAATTTCTGATAATTTGGGAGATGATCATGTGGTGAGGATTTCGAGGATATATGTATATGATAGTGCTCAACCTAGAGATCATGATGATATACATAAAGTTGATTCCCGGTTATGCCGGAGAAAGTTGGTTGTAGTTGTGTACAAGTCGCGGTTGAGACACTAAGTTACTGATCCTGAGATGAGTCGGTGAGATTCATGTTGCATCGTTATTGTTCATCATTGTGTTGGCGTATGGACGATTCATCTTGACTGTGGGAAGATGATCGTACCTATCAGTTGTTGACAGGCGAATGTCCCGACTTGGCCTGCGGGCAGGGGGATATGTCGTTGTCGACGGGCGAATATTCTGACCTGGCCTGCGGGCGGGGGAATATGTTGTACCCATGAGTTGAGTTGAGCATGCGAGTTGTTGGCCGAACCCTGCATTACGGGGGGTGGCACAGTGATGAATGGGACATCTTGATCCGTTGGGAATGTTGTGTCGTGATCGCATCCATATAGTCGTTAGTTGCATGAGTGTGAGAGACAGTAGCTAAGAGAGAATGATTGGGGAGATGATTGCTTGATACTATTGTGTTGTTGTATGTTGCTATCTATATATAGCTTATTGTATAGTTGTTTCCCTATTTATAATGTATTGTTGTTTCTTATCTCCCGCATTCTCCATGTTGTGTTTTATTCTCGATTGCACGAGAAGATCCTGTTGAGGAGTTGCCTGAGGAGATAGATGGCACACCTACTGAGCCTGATGCTGGCGGGAGAGCCCCAGCTACCAGTATTGGGAGATTTTGAGTTGCTATACGAGGATCGTTACTGGGAGATTAATTACTCTCAGCAACGAGTGGTGTATACGGGTCCGACCACTGTATATTTCAGAGCTTGGGGATCGTCCAGGAGTTACTTAGTAGGAGACTTCCGTATCGCACAAAGTCTGCCATTGGAGAGGCTGTGGAACAGGACATGGGAGTATCATCATGACTCAGATGCTGGTTGGAGATCTCACGCGTCCTCTAGGACAGGTTATGTGGCTCGAGGCCGACGTCGTCGTGTTGAGAGGAGGATGAGGGAGTATCGTCGCCGCCAGATTGTGATGTCCGAGAGCGAGACCAAGTACGAGGCATTGCAGACTTATCGCTGGAGACAGCGAGCATCTGTGGGGAGTTCTCAGTCTCCCCGTCAGAGTTGTGTCGGGGGTATTAGTCGTAGGAGCTATGGCCAGCGAGTCTCTTCTCTTTTTGTGAGCATATGTATTTTGGGGGTGAGGAGAGGAAGTCTCATGTGCTTATGTATTTTATCTTTGTTTTCCATGCTTTCCATTTGTATATGTTGTTGGTTGCGTACTCTGACAGTTGAGGATGGTTCTTGTAGGCTCTACTGAGAGAGCCAATATATATATATATATATATATATATATATATATATATATGGTTGTGGTATTAGTGTTGGTTGTTTTTAACATTGCCGCATTTTATTTGATCGCGCTTCTCTGTAACGTCGAGGATATAAGTTCGGGTACTGAATGAGACCTTCGAGGAAGGGTTGTCTTAAACCCAATGGTTTCCAGGCAAAGAGTTTAAATGATTAGAAAACATAAAGGGCAAAGAGGTTGAATGACTGAAAGGAGTAAATCATGTTTGGTCATGCTATAATTTAAACCTCAGTCATCCTATAGATCTACCAATTTAATTGGGCTTGATAGCCAAAATATCAATCAACTGATTAAGAGCATACAAAGGGTGCGCAATCCTATTATAGGATGAAGAACAATAGAATAACAGTATTCAAATCGCAACACTGAAACCAAATAGAATTCGAATTAAAGCTAAGACATAGCAAAAAGGGTTTCTACTAATATAAGATCCACCACAACTCTTGTGGTGAATTTAGCTACCCATAATAATAGATAAAACCAAGTTCAACAATGGGAAACGCATCCTGAAGAGTTAAAAGAAGAAGTGTCATCAACTTAACCCCAGGTGCAAATCCTACTCTAGAAATCAAAACTAACAAAAGCTATAAACTAGAAAGCTATTAAAAAGGAGTATAGTACTCAAAGAATAAGATATGATGAGAAGTCTAAGAGTGGCACAGAATAGGAAAATATGGGAACAAGGCCCAAAAATTAGGTTTTCTGCGCAGCCAACACAGGCTTGCTAATCAGTCAGCATGGGCGTGCTCTTTATTATCACTACACCAAAATAGGGAAAAATTGACGCAACATTCACCAGCGTTTTCCCGTAAAACGCTAGAAAATATGAGGCGGAGAAGTATTACTAGCGCTTTCTTTGGTAAGTGCTAGCAAATTATTGGGATTTACCAGCGCTTTTTTAACTAAGCGCAAGCAAATCTCTGACATTGAGTATTGCCAGCGCTTTTCCAAATAAACGCTGGTAAAGGACAAACATTTGCCAGCGCTTCCTTAGGAAAGCGCTGGTAATAGTATTACCAGCGCTTTCCTAAGGAAGCGCTGGCAAATGTATTTGTCCTTTACCAGCGTTTATTTGGAAAAGCGCTGGCAATACTCAATTTCTGTATAAGTATAATTTTTTGATTTATATTACTGATCAGTATGCTATCTTCACTTCGCGCGCGCGCTTTCAGTAATAGTATCTTCACATGCACAGTACTCTCACCGCGAACTCAAACCTCCTCATCTTCTTCACAGTCGCGAACTGAACCCTCCTCATCTCCTCCACAACCGCGAACTCAACCCCTCTCCTCCACCACAGCGACCCTCAATCCGCTCCCCACAACCGCGCGTCCACAACCCTCTCCTCCATGGTGAGAACGAAGGTTGCCACGTGAGCTGAACTACACCTCGTGCTTTCCCAACAAATTATCCAAGCTTTTCAGATTTTTTATTTATTTTGTTTTTTAATTTTCAGTCTTCCAGCTAGCGTGGTTTACAGAGAACAACAAAGTAACAAAACAACCACATAATTGATGCAGCTTTAGATCAATCTCTCTCTTCGCTCAGCACTCACGACCTAAGCACTCACGCTCAGCACCTCCGCGAAACCTCACGGTTCTCTCCTCAAACCCTCTTCTCAACAGATGTATTCCCATCATTGAAGCATACATTTTGGGTGCATATTCATTATTATTCTGTGGGGTCAGTCATGCATTTTGGAACATATCCATCTCTTGGATAATTGCTTATATGTTCATTTTTATCCAACTTGTGTTTACTCTACATGTTGCACTGCATCTTCTACTACTCTTTTAATTTGCCAAAAGATGGAGTAGGTCCCTTTGGATTTTGCTACTGACCAAAAGGGTTTTACATAAACTTTAGAGTCTAAGTTAGATTAGTTCCCTAATCAAGGTAGAATTTTAAGTTAATTAGAACTTAGTTTTTGAATTCTACTTACTTGGACTTTCCAAATTAATATGTTTTCCCCAAATCTCTAATTGGGATGGAATGTTGTATATGAGTTAGGTCTCTGTTTGAATCCTTAATGAAACTTGACTTCTCATTGTCTTAGCCTTGTAGGCAGGTTAGGCTACTAATTAACTACGGCTCTAAGAGCACAAGAATTCTAAATGGATTTTAACTTTCACTCAAGAGTTTTCAAGCAAATTCTAAATCTTTTTCTAAGCTTGGAACCTAGGTGGACTTATAAGTGGATCAACTTCTCATCAAAGAAAAAAATGTGTCACAATTGTGTAGATAAGCTCTGTTGCATATGTATTGTACATTTGTGGTTCTGCTTTACTGAGAAAATGTCTGTGTGATGATAAGATAGAAAATTTATAGTTATCTTCAATTTTATTGCAACAAGTGGCCTTCTACTTAATTCGGCAAGTAATCCACAAGTGTAAGGACTTGTTTATGTACATTAAGTAGCTCTTAGTATTCCAAATTAAAGCCCTTCAGATTTGGCAATGGAACCTCTATCATTGTTTATAGACTAGCTCTATCAAGATTAGCATGTGGTTTTGACCTTAGCAACTAATAAAATGCATATAACCCAGGAGAATTCCATTTCTATAATGATTAAATGAATATCTAAATTGACATTAGCTACTTGTGGCTACTCTTTTAGGATCTTTTTATTTGTTAAAATGTTCACCACTCACCAGAAATTATTACATGAACATGAACCATGCCTGAAATGATGGAATCTGGTTTTATCCCTAACTATTAGTTCCCTACTGTAAGCCTCTGAAACCAGCTTTGCCATATGGTGACAATCCACACACATTCTAAGGTTCTTCACTATTGCTATGCTACATATTTAGTAATCAGGTGGAATGTTAGAATTTCATAGAAGAATAATGAATTTTTGTATCTTACTTGCTCCAGCTCCATGTTGCTAAATTAATTTTATCTTAGTTGCTGCATGGAATTCGTACACTGCATAACCATTTAGAGAGCATGCTAAATTAATTTTTTTGGTTTGGCTTGATGATGTTATAGCATAACGCGTCGGATTTAGTGAATTGGTAATTGATGATGAATGATTGCATTTTGATGACACTTTTTGATATGCTGGATCATACTTTCTTCATTTGGAACTTCGAATTTTTTGTTAGGCTTGATGATTCACAAACCATTATTTTTTTTTAATTTTCATTTTCTTTACTGTTTTTCAGGGTTTTGGAATGGCTTCTTGTTAGTCCTTTATATACATTGTTCGATTAAATTGCATTAGTAGAAGTTGAAGAATGACAGACTTAAAATTTAATTGCCATTTTGTTGATTGAAATGGCAATCCTATCATACATTCTAGTCATGGAATTGATTAATTGTTCTTCATACCTCATTTTCATGTTTTACTTTTAGGCTTGAGAGTAGATTGTATACTTATTCTTTGTGCTCTAATAAATGAAATATACATTCTAGTCTAGGAATTGATTAATTGTTTGGGGCCTTGACCATGTGAGTATCCTACGACCTGGTAGTCATGAACTTACTGAAAGTAGGATACTTTTTCATTGTAATGGCGGAGCTGCTGCTAGCCTTTTGATTGTAATGGCAGAGCTGCTGCTATTGCCATGCTAATTGGTCATGATACTCCCATTATAAATGAAATATACATTTTAGTCTAGGAATTGAGTAGGTGTTTGAATTGGAGAGTTAGTTTCGGTAAAACTCTTAATTGTTGCATTTTTTTGTCAATTGTTTTTAAAAAAACTTTCATGATCTAATTTTTTGGTTTATTGTGATTTATTTGATTTGGATGAATTTTAACTGTGAAAAAGTTTCTGTTTGGTTGCAGAGAAAATTTAATGGAAACCCAAATATTCTTGAATTTAATGATTATTATTATAGTCAAACTGATTTAATAATAATGTGACATGTGATATAATGAAAATTAAACTCATTTATTTTCTGTTTCTCATTTATATATTCTAACATGTGATAATTGAAGCAGCACATTACCAAGCGGGAATCACTTAGAAGAAATTCGTTCATGGAGTGATAGGGACATCCCATTTCTCACATATCGAAATAGGTTAGTTTTCTTCTCTTTCATGCTGTCCGTGGTTCTGCTTTTGGTCTCACCTTCTTTGTCTAATTTTACCTTTACTTTATCTTTGTCACTTGATAATCTGCAGTTTTGGTCATGTCTTGATTTTCTTATTGTCTACCACAGATTTCTTACTCCTACCAGGTATTTATCTTTTTTTAATCTCTTATAAGCAGTATAATCATTAGACATATTTATTTTTATCGGTGTACACATGCATTAACCTTAGTTTCCTGTTCAATAATGATTTGTATATTGTTTTTGACACAATATACAAGTTGTTCTTGAATTGTCCAAAGTGGACAGTCTAAGAATGTAAAATCGCATTCAATCCATATTATTGTATGTCTTAATCATTAGCTTCTTGATCTAAGAATGTCATTGGTTTGTATTTTCTCATTGTTCTCTGTGTACATACCTAATTTGGGTCGTAATACCACCTGAATTAAGTTGTGTGCTTGGGGAACTAAGGGGAAATGCTGCCGAAATTTTCTTAGAACAAGAAGTAATTAAGACATATATACAATAATATAATGCGAAGTTTACAATCTTGGATAGGATAGGACCCCACCCTTTAGTATGAAGTAGACATGCATCACGCCTGCATGTAGTACTATTGAATGTAGATGTCAACCTCTTTAAACTCAAAATAATTGCTGTAGATCGGGAAAATATGGATCGAAAGTGGATGTCTGCCAATCGTTTGTCGAAGGAATATAAGGACGGAGTGCAAGATTTTATTAGGTTTGCAGTTGGACACGCAGAAAACCCTAGTAGAATCATATGTCCATGTTTAGGTTGTTATTATACAAGACGAGTTAGTGTACCTGACTTGGAAGGACATTTAATATGCAATGGAATTGATCAAAGTTATACTTGTTGGACAAAGCATGGTGAGACCAGAGGTGAATCTAGTGATATGGGGAATAGTGGGAAATATGCGTCAAATGATGCCAATACAAATACATATGAGGGCGATCGTTTTGAAGAGATGGCAAACGTGGTTGAAGAAGATCTTCGTGATTGTCCTCAAATGTTTGAGAAGTTGATAAGTGATGCAGAGAAACCGTTGTATGAGGGTTGTACTAAATTCACAAGATTGTCGGCGATGTTAAAGTTGTTTAACTTGAAATCGGGCAATGGATGGACTGATAAGAGCTTTAATGACTTACTCACACTATTGAAATCTATGTTGTCGGAGGATAATGTGCTTCCTAGTCGGACATATGAGGCTAAACAAATGTTGCGCTCTATTGGCATGAGCTATGAGAGGATACATGCTTGTCCTAACGATTGCATTTTATTTCGGAATGAACATGCATCGTTAAATACATGTCCTAAATGTAATGCCTCACGATATAAGAAGAAAGAATCAGCTCCAGAGAAGGTTTTGTGGTATTTCCCAATAATACCTAGATTTAGGCGCATGTACAGTAGTTCAGAAGATTCAAAGCACTTTACATGGCATGAGGATGAAAGGATTAAAGATGGCAAGCTACGGCACCCGGTAGATTCTCCTCAATGGAAAAGAATTGACCATGATTATCCCGATTTCGGGCAAGATCCAAGAAACCTCCGACTTGCATTGTCTACTGATGGATTTAACCCGCATGGTATTCAGAGTAGCTCTCACAGTACATGGCCTGTGATTTTGGTGATTTATAACCTACCTCCATGGCTATGCATGAAGCGCAAATATATGATGCTGTCTCTGTTAATTTCTGGGCCCAAACAACCAGGAAATGATATCGACATATACTTGGCTCCTTTAATTGAAGACTTGAAGCAAATGTGGGAGACAGGTGTAGAGGTGTACGATGGGTATAAAGAAGAAAGTTTCACCTTGAGGTCTATGATCTTCGGCACAATTAATGATTTTCCAGCATACGGTAATCTGTCAGGATACAGTACCAAAGGTCAATGTGCATGCCCTATATGTGAAGATAATACAGATTGGATGCGGTTGGAACATGGTAAGAAGAATGTCTTCCTTGGACATCGTAGATTTTTGCATTCAAGTCATCATTATCGGTTATGGAGAAAGGCATTCAATGGGAATATAGAAGAACGTAGAGCTCCTTTGCCGTTGACGGGTGTGCAACTGTTTGAAAAGGTAAAAAATTTGAGTATCGAATTTGGGAAGCCTTTTGCCGGAGAGCTTGTGACACGAGGGTGGAAGAAAAAGTCGATTTTCTTTGAGCTGCCGTATTGGAAGTCATTATATGTAAGACATTTCATTGATGTGATGCATGTTGAAAAAAATATCTTTGATAGTGTCATTGGTACCTTACTCAATGTGCCAGGGAAGACTAAAGATGGCATCAATGCAAGGTTGGACTTGGTTAGTATGGGATTGAGACAAGAATTGGGACCGGTGAAGAAAGGGAAACGTACATATCTACCACCAGCAGCTCATACTCTATCTAGAAAAGAGAAAATTTCTTTTTGTAAGTTTCTTCATGGAGTGAAGGTTCCAGAAGGGTACTCTTCAAACATTGCTAGCCTCGTGTCGATGAAAGATCTCAAGTTGAAGGGTCTAAAGTCCCACGATTGCCATGTTCTTATGGAGAGTTTGCTACCCATCGGTATACGGTCCATTTTGCCCAACAAAGTGCGGGAGACCTTAACTAAACTTTGCTTCTTCTTCAAGGCAATTTGCAGCAGAGTGATTGACCCTGAAAAGTTGCCAGCATTGCAAAGAGAAATAGTTGTGACTTTGTGTGAGCTTGAGATGTATTTCCCACCTTCATTCTTTGACATAATGGTTCATCTAACCGTTCATCTGGTTAGAGAGACACAATTGTGTGGGCCAGCTTATATGAGATGGATGTACCCGTTTGAGCGTTACATGAAAATATTAAAAGGGTATGTGAAAAACCGATCACGACCAGAGGGTTGTATTGTTGAACGGTATATAGTTGAAGAAGCTGTTGAATTCTGTACCGAATACTTATCCAATGTCAAACATTCCACAGGGATGCCAAAGTCTCATCACACAGGAAGAACCATAGGGCAAGGGATTTCTGGAATTGAAATATTGACTATACCAAGAACAGAATGGGAGCAAGCACACTTGTATGTTCTACACAACGCCGATGAAGTTGAGTCATATGTTGTAAAACACAAGGACATACTTAAGAATTTGTACCCAAATAAGAATCAAAATTGGTTACAAAGAGAACATATTCGGTGTTTTATAACGTGGCTAAAAGATCACATTTCTGTTGAGTATGCTCTAAATCCTACCTCAGTTTCAGAAAGATTGAGATGGTTAGCGAAAGGTCCAAGTCTACATGTTTTATCTTACACCAGTTATTTGATGAACGGGTACACATTCTATACAAAAGAACAAGATGATCGAAGTACAGTGCAAAATAGTGGGGTGACTCTTATAGCTCAATCTATGCATATCTCAAGTGCCAAAGACAGAAACCCCATATATGCGAATATGTCATACTTCGGGGTCATCGAAGGTATATGGGAGTTGGATTACACAATGTTTCGGGTGCCTGTGTTCCGGTGTAAGTGGGTTGACAATAATAACGGTGTACAGATGGATGAGTTGGGGTTCATGCGCGTTGATTTCAATAAGGTGGGGTATAAAGATGAGCCTTTTATTTTAGCATCACAAGCTCAACAAGTGTTCTATGTCACCGATCCAGCTGATACAAATTGGTCCATTGTTCTATTGTCTAACAAAATGGTTGTTAATGATATTGATGATCATCAAACACATGAAGATGCCAATATGGAGGACGATCCTTTCTTTGGGACATCACATTCACTTGAGGGTAATCCAACTAGAGAGGAAGATATGTATATTAGAAATGATCATGATGAGGGAATTTGGGTCAATCCATTATTTCGTACCAATAAGGGACACACAAGTCTCAATCCAACGAGAAAAAGGAAAAGATTGTCTTAAATATGTAAGTATAGCTAGTGATTGTGTTTTTTTAAGTTCCAGGCTAATTAAATTTATATTCATCGATTTTTGCATATATGATTATGAAATAATGTTTTTACTTGTGTCTAATTTTTTTTTGCAGGTAAATGGCATCTCCATCTCATGATAGTCCTGAGGCGAAGAAAAATGTGAGGCGTCGCGGACCGACAGTTAAGAAAAATGTCATTCGACAAAGGAGTAAAGGAGTGAGACCTTTGGTAAGATATCTATATATATATATATATATATATATATATATAAAATATAATTAACTGTTTCATTTTATTGTTTGTTATATAAATTTATACACTTACTCAATTTTTTCAGGTTCAATGGAATGTTAAAGGCCAGCCCGTTGGTAAAGTCAGCAGAGACATGAAGAGTTACATTGGGACCTTAGTGCGGCAGTCGGTCCCAATTACCTGCAATGATTGGAGGGATTCTTCTTTGCACCGTGTCAAAGAAGACATCTGGCATAATATAGAGGTAAATTAATTAACATTGATTAGTTATAGTGTTTCTTAATTATGTAAACATACTTATACTATGACATTAATTTTGCAGACGACCTTTGATGTTGATAAATGTCGGCAAAAAATGATAATTCAGATGGCCGGAAATATGCACCGATCATTCCGGTCTGAATTGACGACGAAGTACCTGAGAGATGAGGAAGGGAATGTCAGACCTGAGCCTCCAGCTCAATATGCAGAGTACATTTCACTGGATGCTTGGAGAGCTTTTGTAGCAAGACGCACAACAGATGAAGAATTTTTGGTATGTACAATAAATATCCTTATGACTTGTATATATGACATTAATTAACCATGCATGCATTGATATATATATATATATATATATATATATATATATATATATATATATATATATATATATATATATATATATATATATATATATTCTGTGTCCATGTAGAGGCTTAGCAATGAAAATCGGCAGAGAGCGTCAAATCCTGAATACCCTTATAGAGGTGGAAGTCAGGGGTATTCCGGCATTGAGGAAAAGTTGGTATGTACAATATCCTTATAATTGGGTTATAATTTGCTAATGTTTACTAATATTTGATTGTTCAAATGTATAGTTGTTGGCGGCAGGGGACGATGTTACAAACAAAATGGTTCAACGCCATATTTTGTGGATGGAAAGTCGTCGAGATGAGAACGGAGAAATTGTTGATCCCACCACTAGGCAAGTGGTTGAACAAATTGTAAGTATGAAAGCATTAGTTAACAAGCGTTTTCATTTTTAACTTTCTTATGATAATATTTAACATTTTCATTTGTGTCTCAGGATAGCATATCACAGTCTGTATCACAAGGGGATATAACAGATTGTGATGGTCGTCAAGACATCCTTGCCCGAGCCTTATCAAGGAAAGAGTACCCTGGTCGCCTAAGGGGTACGGGATTTGGTGTCATTTCGAGCCTTCTTTTCGGACCACAAACGCGTGCTACTAATGATAGAATGGAAGAGATGATGCGTGAGATACGCTGTCTACGGAAAGAAGTAGATGAATTGAGAAGCACCATGCAAGACAGGCATCCAGTGGAGGCGCATGAGCCTGCTTTCCCTACCCCTACCCCATATAGCGCCAGAGATGGTTGCACTATGCTGTCACCCGAGGTAATTAATAATTCATACGTTGTTTTTACTTAAACGTATTTAATCCATTTACAATTTAAATATTAATATTTTGTTTATCATTTATTCAGGACACCTCTGCATGCAACCTATATTTGTCAAGCCCAACTCGTCGAATGGTTGGTAAGGGGATAATGTTTAACGAAACAGTTCAAACACTATTGCACAACCGACCATTACCTCCCGGTCATGTGAAAGTTAGAGTTGACCATGCGGTTGAAGGGAATGCATCATTGCCTGTACCACTTGAGGAGGCAGATGTGTTGACTGTGGAAGATGCAATAGGCACCTATGTGGCATGGCCAATCAGCCTCGTAGTTGTAAGTATCATGATATAAGTTAATAAACATGCATGATTTATTATCATAAAATCATTCACTAACTAATTAATGTATTTGCAATGCAAAATATCCAGGTACCCTCAAAATCCAAAGCCAAGGACAATGGTAAGGGCAAAGTGTCGGAGCACACAACTGACAAATCCCGACCTTCCCTTCCTATAGTTAGCAAGGGGCAAACAAAAGGGTCAATAACATCCCTAGTGAAGAACGGGAGCAAATCTCAGCCCCAGAGCAATTCTCAGGTCTCCCGTTCTCCTACGGCTCATGGTGCAGATTATATGGCTTATCTTGAAGCCTATATGTTAGGGAATATGAATGCACCAGATGTTACAGTGCCATTGGAGCCAGAACTGCTGGGTTATGAGACCACTTTGTTTCTCGGCCTTCATTTCGAAATCAAGGAAGTTCTTCGTCATGAGATACTATCTCAGACTGTTATTACAGTATATCTCAGGTATTACATCGAACTTATATTTTCTATCTCAAGTACGGTTATAGTTTATCCATTAATTTGTTTACATGTTTTAATTTAAGGTACTTGTATCATGAGATATTGATCCCAGAAGAACGGACTCGGAGGTTCGTGTTTTTGTGCCCACATAAAACAGCTTTGCACAAGTCAATAACTGGGCAAAAACAATATATAGCCGATCGCTTAGCATTAGCTGAACCTGGTATTAAGTCATTGTTTTTGTCACCTTGCAACGTAGGGTGAGTCATTTTAATTAACTTCTATAAATTTTGTGAAATGTGATTATCTAGGCTTAGGATTTGCCAACTCTGTTCATTTTTGTAGGGGACATTGGGTATTATTAGCAATCAATCCCCATGAAGACATTGTGTACTATTTTGACCCGTTGCATGTCCCTTATACCTATCGCAAACCAATGATGGATCAATACAATAAGTAAGTATACACATTTATTTTTATCTTAATATATATGATGATTCAAATTATATACTTTGATGAATTGTTTGATTTTGCACTTAGGGGTTTGCAAATTCATCATGCCCAGAGCAGAGGAGGCAAGTCCCGATTTTCTTCATCATCCAAGACTAACTGGATATTTATGGATGTACGTATTTACAAATTAAAAGTTCTATCTTATATATGCAGTTATTTAAATTAAAAACTGAAAACAATTAATTTATTATTTGAGCTTTTATAGTGCCCCCGTCAACCCAACGACATCGACTGTGGCTACTATGTAATGAAGTTTTTGAAGGATATCGTCGTTGAGAACCAAACTCAAATCCCATCATTGGTATGTACTTTTCGTTCTAGTTTATCTTGAAAGAGTATTTCAAAGTCAGTTAGTGGTTAGTAGTTATGAACTGTTGATGACAGTTATAATAGTAAATATTAGCTCTTTGAGCTAGTTAGATGATTTATTTAGACCTTTTGTTAAAGGTCTGGCTACATCTATAAATCTGTGAAGTGTAAGTGCTCAGTAATGGCTAGTTGCTTGAAAAGGGATTCACGATGCACATGCAGCATGAACACATGGAGATTCTTGATGCTCACAATAGAAGAATTCTGAAGCCTCCTCTTGCTCAGAACAGAACCTTTCAAGTTCAAATCCATGCTGCTGATGCTACAATGGTACCATTCTAAAATACAATTTTGCAACTGAACTTAATTCATAATGCATAAAAGGATGACAAGGAGTTTGAACACCCTAGTCCTTCGTATATCATTCTTCTACATGCATTTGAATACCAACACAACTAAGAATGTATTCACTAGCCCTAACATGATGAATTTCATCAACTCGTCTGCTTTTGAAGAAAAAAAAACACAAATATCAACTCTATGAACTCCCTACTGTCCTAGCAGAACAGCAGGCGAAGATTTGTGCATATCTCGGGGTAGGGACCTCCTGTAGGTATAAGGTTAGTGTCATTTGAAAGATAAGATCCAAGGCCACATTTGGTGAAAATTTCAAGAATTATGGATCATTGTATGATTCTCAACAGTTCTTTGAAAACGGTTCTATTTCTGCAGAATCTTGCAGAAATAAGATTCTGAACAGTGTAGAGTTATAAATGCATAACTCTATGTATAATAATTGAAATTGCATGCCGTCAGAGAAATTAGAAACCTAAGACAAATACCTTCACTCCATGGAAATTTCTGAATTTTTAGTCTTATGGATAGATATAGTTTAAACTTCAAAGTTGACTCATGTGCTGCAGAATCCATTCCCGACAGCCTGAATTTCAAGACGCATATCTCGGGCTACCGAAGTCCTTTTAACCTAATTCCGATGGCTATTTAAAGCTAAGACACAAACATTAATGATGGAGAAAAATCATATTTTTTGGTCAACAAATGAATTCCCAGTAGGCCATTATGCAGAAAAGTTTTTTCTGCTGTGCTAGTTCTGGACAGCCTAGGTTGCAATGCGCATAACTCGGATTGTAGGAACCCAAATGGCGTGATTCCAGTGACATTCAAAATCTAAAAAGCAATAATATTTATATCTAAAATTTTATAATTTTATAGCATGTATATTGGTACCGTTGTTTAGCCAAAGTTTCACTACGGTTTAAGAAAAAAATCAAGTTTCTTTGCTCAACAAAGTAAATCTCAGATTTTGAAGTGTGCCCTTGGATGTGCTTTTCTTGACTAAAGAGTATAGACTAGTGGCCATCGCAAAGATTCATATATAAAATAACCCTACAAAACCAAACAAAAGCTGCTCAACACAAATGTGCTAAAGTGTACATATTGTTGTCAATGTAAAATGATTTGTTACCTCTTCTGCAAACAAATTGCTCATGATCTTTCTTTCCTTGTGACCTAGTAACAAATCTGCAGGAAATCCAGTGATAACAAATCTGCAATCAGTTTGGCAAGAAATCCAATGGCTCATTGGAGGAGTAAACATATTGAGACCAAATTTCACTTCTTGCGTGAGTGAATAAAGGGAAACTGCAATTGTGCTTTTGCAGGTGATTTGAATTTCATAAAGTAGATATCATGACCAAGCCTATGAAAATTGAGAGATTCAAAGAGCTAAGGAGTTTTTTGAAACTTGTATCAATAAGAGAATTGATTCAAACTTGATGTGCAGCAAATGATAGATGGAGTCTAGGTGCCAACCTAGTTGGAATGTTAGACTCCATAGTGATGCTAAATTAGCATATCTTGTGAGTTGAGTGAACTTCGAATTAGGTGGTTGTGTTGATAGAGTATTTCAAAGTCAGTTAGTGGTTAGTAGTTATGAACTGTTGATGATTATAACAGTAAAAGTGGTTAGCTCTGAGTTAGATGAGTTAGTTAGACTTATTAGTTAATTAGAGGTCTAGCAGATCTATAAATGTGTGCATGAAAGTACTGTAAGTGCAGTGGTATATGAATTCAATAAAGAGTTAATTTTGAGTATTATTCAGCATATATATTTTCTCTCTAAATACTCTGTTTTCAGTAGTGTGTGTGGATTTCTTCTTCCCTTTTCCCCACAATTTATATATTTAATTACTCTCACATTTGACCATATTGAAAATGTACAAACTTGATTTAATTTTTGTTTCGCAGTACTATCCAGAACGTAAATGTCCGGTATACTCTGATGATCAACTTACCGCACTCAAGCAAGAGTGGTGCCGTTATATTGTTGATTTTATCGAATGAAGGTATATGTAAGTGTGATCTATTGTAGTCATTTCGAGTTTATATACCATTTTGAACTTAACAATGTTTATTTGGATATTATTGAAGGGGAGCAAGGATTTTGTTGAAGGGAAAGCAAAGGATTCATTGATCAAGGGCTTCTTCAATCAAGCTAGTACTAGCTAGGATTATTTTTTGGTTTTTGCTCTTGTATATATAACATATTGTTGGTTTTCCTAACTGTATGAATATGTACATGAATATACTGTGCTAAGATTGATCGAGGGCTTCTTCTTTCTTCAATCAATTAAGCTACTGTGATAGTCCAAGATTTTTTTGCTCTTGTTATATATATATATAAACATATTAATTGTTGAGGTTTTGCTATTATATATATATATATATATATATATATATATATATATATATATATATATATATATAACCTGTTTGGTTTTGAATATTGCTGGTTTTGCTTGTGTTGAGCAAATTGTAATGGAAAACAGGGGGAATAGTTAGTAATTATATATATATAAAAAAAAAAGGGGGTATTGCCAGCGTTTCCTTGAAGAAGCGCTGGTAAAGGTTACACAATTGCCAGCGCTTCCTTTAATAAGCGCTGGTAAAGGCTAAACAATTGCCAGCGCTTCCTTTAATAAGCGCTGGTAAAGGTTAAAGGAAGCGCTGGTAAAGGCTAAACCTTTACCAGCGCTTATTAAAGGAAGCGCTGGCAATTGTTTAGCCTTTACCAGCGCTTATTAAAGGAAGCGCTGGCAATTGTGAACCTTTACCAGCGCTTCTTAAGCGCTGGCGAAATTTTTCCCCTTTCGCTAGTGGATAAATAGTCAGCGCCCGAAAGCGCTGCTGAAGGCCTAAAATAAACGCTGGTAAATCCCTTTTCTGTAGTAGTGTATGTTAGGTCATGCTCCATTCTACACGGGCGTACCAACTTCGTAAAACAATGTTGTAGTGAACGGGCTACAGCACGACCATACTCAATGTTCTGCACAGCCGTGCTCTTCAATTGTAAGGTCGTGCTCGCTTCAATCAACCCTTGCTTATCTGAGTCAAGCCTTGCTTCACTTTGGCACGGGCGTGCTCACATATGACACGACCGTGCTAAATCTTCAGAGGTCAGATTTAAGTAATTTCTGTAAAGCTTTGTTTGGATGGATGGCTTGAAGGGCTTGCACGGGCATGCTCACGCATAGCACGACCATGCCTGACCTCAGAACTTCAGTATTCTCTCCATTTTAGCTCAAAAACCTTCATCTTTCTTCATAAGTTCATCAAACTGCATCTAAACATCAATTCTGTCAAAACTTAAGTAAATGGGGTGAAATACAATAATATCATCAAAAAAAAGCATCGAAATTCACCGCAAATACCCCCTATAAAATGCACAGAATTGAGGTTTATCAAACTTCCCACACTGCAGTATTGTTTGTCCTCAAACAATTATCTGGCATAGAATTTTCAAAAATAGTTTTCAGACATAAATCAGAGGAACCCAAAACAAACAGAGTTTTCAAAATTGCGACGATAATCAAGCAAGTATAATTTTCAAAAGAAAGTCATGAGATTATCCAATTAGAACTTATAAATTCCTTGAAATCAAACTTTTCAAAAGACCAAAGGTCGCTCTACTCACAATCTCTCAGTGAATTGGGCAAAGATATTTAAAGCATTCAAGATTCTCAAATAAATACATTACCACAAGCTTGTCCATTGACCAAATCTCCACAATATGATCCACATGCATGCAGAAGAAGGAAGAGGTCTTTCAAGAGTTGTAATGGGACCAAGGCATTGATGTTAGGTATGATAGAGAAAGAAAAGGGATAATCAAAGGGCTAAATCAATAAAACAAAGCAATGAGCTCTTGAAGCACAAAAGAACATAAAGTGCATTGGCACTTTTTTGCACAAAATTTTCAAGGATCTACTATCTTCAACCTTTCCTTTTCTATAAGTTTTTCTTTTTCTTTTTCTTTTTCTTTTCCTGCTTCTTCTCTTTATTTTTATTTTTATTTTTATTTCTATTTTTTTTATTTTCTTTTTGAATAGAGAGAGAAGCCTTTTTCTTTTGCTACCAGCTTATTTCTAACACTTTTATTTTCAAAAAGGGAATTCACATCATCACATTCCTATTAACGCTCCAATATACTTCTAAGAGGTCAGCAAAAACAATTTTCAATTTTTCAAAATAGGGACAAAAGAAAAGATATTTTCATAAGGCTCTAATTGGGCAACAAGAGGAACTGTTTAATAAATATAATGCGGGCTAGAAAAATACCTAAGAGTGTCCCAACCAGAGTTCCACATGCATATAAGTCAAATTCGCCTCAAGATGGTCTCGGGACAAGTTCTAGAACATATTCACCTGGGAAATCACTCTCATCAAAGAAAATGGATTAATATCAAATAAATTTAGCATTGTAATTTAATCCCCATAAAAGCCCAAGTCTCACATTTAGAAGTTAAGTCTAATGAAAAAATTTCAATCAAGGAATTTTCTGCTATTTTTTAATTTTCAAAATACCAACTTTTTCAAAAGAAAAAAATTAAGAGACTATGAAAGCAATTTATCATAAAAATAATTTTGTAAGGGGTTTCCTTAATTTTCTTCATAAAAAAGGAGAAAAGCCAGTTGATTGGATGCAGCAATATCATCAAAAATATGTTATATTTTTCCTTCCCACACTTAACATATGCAATGTCCTCAATGTAATAGAGTAATCATGAAAAACAGGTGTAGAGAAGGAGAAGAAAAGTGCTGATCTTTGACGCACAAGAAGTTAAGCATGATCGTGTATATGCAGGGACACGGCAGTGTATCTTTGTTGATATGCTTTCTGACTCACTGGGAGTGGTGCACATACGCGGGTGCTTCAGCTGGTACACATCCGTGTTCATCATCAGACTTGCTCTTTTCAGCAGGAGCTTCTTCATTTTCTGTGGATGTCTGTCCGTCAATAAATGGAATGATATTTTTCCAAAATTGATAGAGCTGCTCATCGTCGAGCTCTTCATTTATTTTGATGGCATCCTTAAAAGTGACATCTTGGGCTTCTTCCTCCAGATTGAGTCCAGCTTGTGGGGCCGATGGTTTTTGGACTAACTTAGTTAGCAACGTAGATAGGTTGGAAAGTTGAGTTTTTATAGCATCGATTGATTATTGGTCCTCTCCATAAACTCGTCCCAATCTATTTCTTGTTTTTCTTGTCTTGGCCATTGATTTTGCAAGTAAAGTGACTCGTAGACATAATTATATTGACCCCCAATTGGAGTTACTCCCATAATCAATCCAAGGATTGCTTGTTGGCTCTATTGTGGGCATGAAATAATCTCCAAGAGTTCTCCTTTCTTCCATGGTTCTTCTTGCTTCCTCAACTACAAAATAAGATCAACTAGAAGCACATTGTTGGGAAGACATTAGCATTTAGAAAGGGATAAAAAAAATAAAAAAAAAATGTATAAAGTAACTAGAATTCTCTCTTCTAATATCACAAAATATCACAAATTAATCCCGGCAACGATGCCAAAAACTTGTTGCTTCCAAAACACACTTAAGGGCAAGTGTACCCTATCGCAGAAGTAATATAGGACGGAAGTCTAGATATCGTACCCAAAAGATTAATTGGGATATGCAAGTGATAAAGTACTGGAATAGAGAAATCCTTGTGCTAATTAGACTAATCGAATACTAATAATATAAGATAATGATGAAGGCAATAAAAAGAAATAGCAAAGAGAAAAAGAGCTGAGAATTCAAGAGTAAAAGAGCCTACAGTTGTGGTTTCACTTGTACTTTCGATAACCCTAAATCCTAGTTCTATTCAATTTCGCGGTTGTTCTTCGAATGTCAATCCCTGTACGAAAACTATTAATTATTTGTCAGACAATCAATATTCTTTTCCCCTGATGAACAGAATGGCTGTCATGCAAAGAGTTTAAATGATTAGAAAGCATGAAGAGCAAAGAGGTTGAATGACTGAAAGGTGTAAATCAAGTTTGGTGGTCATGCTATAATTTAAACTCTGGTTATCCTATAGTTCTTCCAATTTAATTGGGCTTGATAGACAAAATATCAATCAATTGATTAAGAGCATACAAAGGGTGCGCAATCCTAGTATGAGATGAAGAACAATAGAATAACACTATTCAAATCGCAACTTTGAAACCAAATAGAATTCGAATTAAAGCTAAGACATAGCAAAAATGGTTTCTATTAATACAAGATCCACTACAACTCTAGTGGTGAATTTAGCTACCCATAATAATAGATAAAACCAAGTTCAACAATGGGAAACACATCCTGAAGAGTTAAAAGAAGAAATGTCTCTAACTTAACCCCCCAGGTGCAAATCCTACTCTAGAAATCAAAATTAACAAAAGCTATAAACTAGAAAGCTATTACAAAAGAGTATAGTACTCAAAGAATAAGATATGATGAGATGTCTAAGAATGGCACAGAAGGCCTTTCTATATAGGAAATTATGGGAGCAAGGCTCAAAAATTAGATCTTCTATGCAGCCAGTATGGCGCGCTAATCAGTCAGCACGGTCATGCTCTTTATTATGTCAAGACGTGCTCAATTCTACATGAGCGTACCAACTTCCTAAAACAATGTTGTAGTCAACGGGCTGCAGCGCGATCGTGCTCTTCAGTTGTAAGGCAGTGCTCGCTTCAATCAGCCCTTGCTTATCTGAGTCAGGTCTTGCTTCACTTTGGCACGGGCCATGCTAAATCTTTAGATCGGTCAGCTTTAAGTAATTTTTGTAAAGCTTTGTTTGGATGGATGGCTTGGAGGGCTTGCACGGGCTTGCTCACACATTGTACGACCGTGCTTGACCTCAGAACTTCAGTATTCTTTCCATTCTAGCTCAAAAACCTTTATCTTTCTTCATAAGTTCATCAAACTACCTCTAAACGTCAATTCTATCAAAGCTTAAGTAAAAAGGGTGAAATACAATAATATCATTAAGAAATGCATCGAAATTCACCCCAAATACCCCCTATAATGTACATCAAATACAGACCTAGTTGTGCGGAATTGAAATTCATAGGTATTGGTTAAGAATTGGAAATGGCTTAACTAGTTATTTTTAAATTCTATGAAACTACATATCATATGGAATTATAATTCTAATTCTAAAAGGCTTCTAAACATGAATATTAGAATTCCAAACTTCAATTCCAATTTCAAGCCCAGGTTCTATGCCCAATTTCAGATGCCAAATGGTCACATCTTGTTTTTCAGTTACATGGAGTTACCCATAAAGGATAACTCAAGTAGTAAGTTTAAATTATGTAATTGATGGACCTTAACAATATAATAGTTCGTTACAAAAAAAAACTTTTGAAAAGAAATTATTTTAAACTCTCAAATGAAAATTAGTCTCACATGTTCAAAACTCGTGAGACAAAAAACAGCACATTAAGGTTATGTTTTGAATATATAAAAATGAAACTGGATAGAGATTACATCAATAAGTATTGATCCACACTTGGCCGAAGTGAAACTGTGACTCCAAACAAACTTAAATGCTATGGATTAAATCTTAAAGTATCCATTTTGGGAAGGGTTTTATCAACCACCCTAAGTATATATATCATAACTCTAATAAAACTTATACCCAAAGAGTATGAAAAAATCTAGTAACACAAAGAAAGAATAAATAAATAAATAAACTAGTGATAAAATTAGACTGTGCCTGTTTGGTTTAGATTATTTTCAACGCAAACGTGAAAATAACGCTTTCCGAGACAATTATTTTAAAAGCTATGTGAGAGAAGCTTTCTCCCAACGTGATTTTCAAACGTGATTTTGCCTATGTAGAATTTAAAACAAACGGGTTCACTGTTGTTAGGCGAATTAATTTTACAGTTAGGTAGAAAAATTAAATGTTTATGTCAAAATTAAATCATACCCATGATGCTAAGCATGACTCCCTCATGACACCAGCATTTGGAGATTCACTTATCAAATAAAAAAAATAGTTACAAAGGAGATTCCAAATCTCCAACAAACACCAGTTTATTAACCAAATCCAACAACTCGAGTTGAAAATAGTCAATATGCTACCCAATATAGAAGAAATACCAAACAATTAGTTAGCCAATGATATTTCAATACTTGTAATTAGGACATAAGTAGGACTACAGAATCTGAGATGATAATGCTATAAAAGCACACATTCAAACTAAAATATAAAATAAACTGTGACAAATAAACCATTTTATTATGATACAAAAGGTCAGGCAAAGCAAAGGGCAAAGAAAAAGATCTTTAATTTTGACTGATAAGAACTTTTGTATATTTAATTGTCAAACATATATGGAAATGTTCTCGCATCTTCCCCCAACCACTAACCATAACTGCGAAAGTAATGCCAGCAATTTGCTTTTTCATTCTCATCCCATATATATAGGTACGCAAATATTCATGTATCCTCACCTCACTTTGAGTTCGCCAAGAGTGTAATTAAGTTCAATCAGGAGAAGGTTTTAAGCAAATGGAAAAGCTGAATTTTGTTAAAAATGGAGTGAGCAGATTGCCTCCTGGTTTTCGTTTCCTGCCAACAGACGAAGAGCTTGTCTTTCAGTACTTGAAATGTAAGGTCTTCTCGTCCCTGTTGCCTGCTTCAATCATTCCTGAGATCAATGTTCGCAAGTACAATAATCCTTGGGATTTGACAGGTAAGAAGACTGTAGTACTTTTATACATGCAACCAATCTATTTTTCCGTGCCTTTTTTCCTTGTCAAGAATAGGAAGAAAAAGCATGCATGCGTGCACACAAACCCAAAGGGTTAACTTACAGTAAAGATTTTAAGTCACTTTTTTCTTATAAGCAAAAGATTTTAAGTCACACTTACGGTTATGTTTATGTTTTATTTATCGCTATTGTCGTCAATTGCAAGAAAATGCTATTGCAATTGCTGCAATTGCAGCAGCAATGAAGATTATCAAAACCACAACATTATAATATAGTGTATTTGCTTCCCAATTTGTAATTTACATTTGCCGAACAGAATAAATTTTTCCTTTAATGTTGGATGTACTATTTTGTACAATACCGTCTTTGTAGAATCAGGTTTGCAATCTCGAAGGGAAAATCAAACATAGCGATAGTAGCAGTAGAGTGTGTGACTGGATGATGGTGTTTTAATTGTAACTATATCAATTATTTGGGCTAAACTATAAATATTCTTGTAAATTTCCTAACTCTACATGTCTATAACCAAGTCGGGAAAGTGAATTAATACTTAATAGAGGTGCACGTAAACTGAACCATCTGACAGTGAAAATATAAACGTGCCCAAAAGACGTAGTGAAACTTCAATCTTAAGCTATCTCTCGCTGCCATAGCTACAAATATACTTTTTGTGAAAAAGCCTAACCAAAAGGAAGTAGAAAAATAAGTTGTTGCCATTGTTTGGAGGATTGAAATTCTCTCCATCCAAAATCTCTCTCCATCCAAAGAATTCTAACACTTCGTCAAAAAGTCATTTCGCTTAGTATATTGCTTGTATGGTTAATGCATAAAGAGAGAAAACTGTTTTGTAACTGACGCGCAATAATTCGTCACTTTCATACCGAAAATTGGTACTAAGAAACATTTCGCTTAGTATATTGCTTGTAATTATAAACTGACTATACTAAGATTAATGTGTGTTTAGGAAATCATGATCAGCCAGAGAGGTATTTCTTCAGCTCCAAGGAAGCCAAGTATCGAAACGGTAATCGCATGAACCGAACAACCAACTCTGGCTATTGGAAGGCAACAGGTTCGGACAAAAAAATCACATCCTCAATATGTAATGGTATTGCGGGGATAAGAAAAACTCTGGTATTTTATGAAGGGAAATCTCCTAATGGGTCTCGAACTGATTGGGTAATGCACGAATATCGCCTCGTCGGTGTAGAAACTTGTGCTTGCAATTCCCAGGTAAATTTCAATGATTCTTGGGTTGTAATGTAAATTATGTGAAAACCATTAAAAAGGAGCAATGTTTTATGTATTTAAATGTTTACAAATTAATTGTAGAGAATGAATTATATATTCGAAGAATTTTATATATATATATATATATATCAAGTCAATATTAAATATTTATTTCCAGTATCATACTATACTTTACAAATTAATATATTACTATGTCAAATGATGCTTTTGGCTTGGCAGAGCTATCTAAACGAGATAGGGGATTGGGTTTTGTGTCGCATATTTCTGAAGAAAAGAAGTATAGAAAGTGATGACAACACTGCTCACACGCTGAAGAACAATACAGTGATGAATGTTCAGGTCGCTCAGCCAAGATTCATTGATTTTATGATGGTACAAAATTCAGCTCTGGGTCCTATCCATTCTAATAAATCCTCATCTTGTTCAAGTTGCAGTAACATTTCAGTGGTCTCTTCATCAGACTACGAAGAAACAAGCGGCTATGCTGATTTTTAAGTGCAGTATTATCACTTCCTATTATATATCTGCAGATTTGTTCATGTATGTACTATATCCATTAAGGAAAATGGATCATTTGCCAGAGAATATCCACGCTTATTTGCTCCTAAAAAGGAACAGACTTTATTGCATGTCTCACATGCTTGTTCCCTATCATACTTGTAACGAACAGATTTTCATGTTTGTCGAGTAATTTTTTTATTTTCGGGTACAAGTTTGTGTAGTAGTTTCTATATGATCACTAGCCACTTTTATAACTGTATTATATATATAGGTTATCTTAATATTCAGTATTGAGAATATTAACTCTAAAATGTGACGTGTAGGTACAAGTTTTGAAAAGATAACTTAAGTAATATAATCTAAGCATATACATCCAAATCAATTATTCACATGTACATAAAGTTACTACCAAGTTAAAATTAACAGCAAATTGGTATTGAGAGTTTTTTGAAATCAATTATTACACTACGCCGTTCGGGATTTAATAATGCATACTTAATAGCGGTTTTGGGAGAAGCGTTCTAAAATACTGCGTGGAAGTTTTTAATAGTACTTCATTGAGGAAACACTATTAACATATAAACTTATAATAGTGCTTCCTCAAATAAACGTTATCTTTACCCGGTACCTTTATTTAAAAAAAACACGCTCCCCCTCTTACAGCGTGATTGGTCGAAAACGCGCTATTATACGTTACACCTTTAAAAAATTGATATGAAGCAAAAATTCTTTCATCATTGACAACAAGAGTTACATTTTGCCACACAATTTGGGAATTGGCAGGGAAAATCAGAAATTCAAAGAGAAATTATAGATATTCCAAGTGAATACAGAGTTACAAAATTTTGCACAATCTCATTTCTAGTTGTCCTTTAATTGAAAAATTGAAACTCACTACAAAAAAATGCGAAATCGCGATCGAAGGATTCGGTCGCTATACATCAAAAATCGGTCACGAAAGGGCTTCACGACCTAATTCGCGACTGAATAGTTATCGTGACAAAACCCATGGTCGCTAAAGCCTCGGCGATCGAATTTTTACATCGGTCGCGACTAGCGACCGAAATATCAGTGCAAATATTAATAATTCGGTCGCGAGGTTTTTGTTCTTATGTATCAGATAACCAAAATTAGCGACTCAATACTTGGTCGCTGATATGAGAATATGTATATTATTAGCGACCGATATTTCGACCGCTACATTGGAAATTGGATTTTTTTTTAACTTAGCGATCAAGTTACCGGTACGTTGGCTAATTCGGTTGCTGGAGTTTTCCTTTTTTAAAATTTTTTTTATATATTTTTTAAAATTCATTATTATGATAATAAATAAGAATCAATTGGATTCTTTTCAATTTATTATTGTTGATTACGATTAAAAAAATATTTAGATTATTAAATATATTAAGTAATGCTATAAGTGTATTAAACAAAACTTCAATATAGAGGAGGGGGCGAGAAGTCTTCTATAAAGTCAAACCTAATGTAAACAAAACTCTTCCATAGTGTAAATAAAATAAAAATGTAGCAAACCAAAATGTTTCAAAAATCAAAATGAAGCAGAGGCGGAAAGTCATCCTTGTCCTCGTCCTCGTCATCATCGGCGGTGGCATCCTTTGGAGAAGGAGAAGGCACAACTCGATGAGGGGGAGGCGTAACAGGAGGCTGGATCCTCATATGCTCCATCACCATCCATAGATGTTGACCCTGCTCCACTGTCGTCTACGTTAGCTAAGCAATCTGCTCTGCCATCAATCGCTTCCTCTCAGTCTTCTCCCTGAGCTCGACGTTAATCCGTGTAATGGTGTCTTGCATCTATTCGAACTGCTCTGAAGGGACGGTAGCTGCACAAGACGAAGCAGGCGTGCCAGATGATGCGGCAATAAACTCGCCGCCCAAGTGGCCAAGGCCATACACGTGCCCCTTCTTGTTCCTACCTCTGACGAACTCCAAATATATGGCATTTTCGTCGACGGAGGTCAGAGAGTAGGGGCCCTCACCAGACAAAGCCTCATCTTGTGAGGCGCGTGATATGACCTCATCCCGCCTATGATTAAATGTGTCTTGTGGAGTATAGTAGAAGATCATTAGTTACAATTATAATATTAACAAGTAATAATAAATCACAAGTTTTAATTAAGTTTGTTTTTTACATAGCGCATAGTTACGGGCCTTATCGTGGACCCATTCCCCTGACTTTAACTTCTTGGTCTTTTGCACCAACTCCATAACGATCAGGGGTCGTTGTAACTCCGCAGCCTGCATATATTTTAATAGTTTTTAAATTCATAATATGTGCAATAAATGGAAACTAAGTACTGCACTAAAATATCATTTAAACTTACCAGCTCATCGAAGTGGGCGGCAGCCGATTTAGAGCCGCCGATGTAGGCAGATGCCCCACTATCAACTATGAAGAATGTAAAAAAAAAGAAAAGAAAAAGTATAGCAGTGATTAAAATAATTAGACTATGTCCATTTCCAGAACAAATGCATATTAAAAAGATCATTCCAATTCATAGCGAAACATTATAAACCACATAACTGAAAAAGAAGAAAAATTTAAGAGCGTATGATTCAGCTACAATAGACTATTTCTCTCTTACTCTTTTTACATTTGATTTTAGGGTGGTAGGGATCATTGAACATAATTAATACACAAACTACTCTTAAAACCTTCAACAAAGTCACTATCTCCATTTTTAACACATTAAACACCTTTCCTAAAAAACTTTCTCACTCACATTCCATGAGACATTGAAATTATATATAATTCCAACACCATACCACATTTTGCCAGATTTTAGTTGACCTCCCTCCATATAAAGAACGAAATAACTTTACAATCACAAGTAAACAACTTATCATCTAAACTGACAAAGAAAAAGTTTTAACGAATACCCATTCGTTCATATAAAGAAACAAAACATAAATCCAACTCCAAAGGGTACAATCATTTTTTCTTATCACACAAAAAAAAAAAAACAAATTTGCAAGCTGAAAAATTACAAGTAACAAAGACATTAGCTACTCCTCAAACTCCCGACTCCATTTTATTATTGTTAAGCTCATAGGCACTCCAAAAGATTACAAATTTAATCATCAAACAAAAAAACCCAGTTTCCAAATATCATTACCTTTTCTCCAAAGCAATACCCTAACCCTATATATGAATCTCAACCCAATTCAACCCTCAAAATAATTTTCAAAATAAAGTCATAACTCCTATACCCTAGAAAGAAATTAAACATGAGGTCAGTGTTGTACCACAATTGTTGCTCGGAATCGACCTCAGACCTGCAGTGCGTGGAGTCCCTTGAGCGTTGGGCGAAGTGCATTTCTGCAACTGGGAAGAGAAGAGATGAGAATGGAAGAAAGGAAGAGAAGAGAGGAACTTACTCGAGGAAGGGACGGTGGCCGGAGTGCGTTTTTGCAACTGAGAAGATAAGAGAGGAAGAGAAGGGAAGGACGGTGGCCGGAAGATGGAACAGTGGCAGAGAGGAATGGAGGAGAGGCAGAGAGGGCGAAATGTGAGGAGATGCAAAAGTGAGGAAGGAAAAGGGGTTTCACGCGATTTAGGGATCTAAATTTAGCGACCGAGTAGAGCGAAAATTTAGCGACCGATTCTACTCGGTCGCCAATCAGTCGCTAAACACCGTCCACTAAAATTTCATTTAGCACGTCTTAGTAACCGAACTAAATATCGGTCGCAAACTATCTCTACTAATCATCTTCGGTCGCTATTCGGTCGCAAATATGGCTCTATTAGATATTCATTTAGCGCGTCTTAGTGATCGAAGTGAAAATCGGTCACTAAATAAGGTCAACAGTTTTGACTCTGAAAATACTTATTTTCGCGATCGAGTTAGCGACTGATTTACTTGCAACCATGTCTTTCGGTCGCAAAGTCGGTCGTCAACTGTATACCTTATGTAAACCGTAAAAGGCATGTTACCGGTTGTGACACCCACTATCCCGCATATAAACAAAAAACATAAATAAAATCATACATGTCTTTAAAAATAATATAACAATTAAAATAAAAACATATCCCCAAGGGTAATGTGCATCACATCATCTATAACATAAACGTAGGATTTTGAAATAATCAAAATCCTTTAAAAACAAACTGCGGAAAACATAAATAATAAACATAACCCAAATCCCGATGTCACATATCAGAGTTGGTATACATATACCGATAATACATCGAAATAAAACTAAACAACTGAACGTAAATCCTAACTACTACTACTATGAGAGATCTCCACGGGATCACTCCTCGTCGGCATGCTCACCCTCCTCTGCACATGCATCATCACATGCACAAGAACAACAAAAGATAGGGGTGAGAAATACGATCATAAATATATGTAAACGGAATGGAATAGTAATTAAGATGACATACAACATACATCAATCAACACATGTATAATCAATATATATCAAAGATGCATGTCAATGCGAATGCAACATCACTACTCCGTATGCATGTGGCCAACAACTCTAACTCTGGAAAGACGATTAGGAGTACATGTCCGATTATCAACGTGGATGATATGCCAAACCATGGGCCATCCCCGAACACTCTTACTAATCCTGATAACGTATAGTGGCTAGTCAGGGTACTAAAGCTTATTCCTTAGGTCACTCTGACTATAGGTAGCTAGCCCATGTCACCTGGAACTTCCATACTCAATGTACCCGCAAGACCGGGATAACACATATCGTGGCCTCCACTATCGCGATTCATCGTTTGCTTTCCACCCAACATATCAACTTCAACGTATGATGCGTGCAATATTCATCAATATGCAAACACATGCCAACCATCCACCACCATAATCAATCACATTGATTATTAACTATGATCATCCACGATGGTCATCAACAATCATCACTAATAATAACTTCTCGTTACTATTATCAACATCATCTTTGTTATCATCTTTATTATTTCATGATGTTCTTCTCTAACTCATTCTATTTTAAACCATGGGGTTACATCCTAGTGTTAAGTAAGATCAAAGATCAAGTATTCTTAAGCTCCTAAGGGTAACTTAAAGGCCTTAGATCATACCAAACCTACATAACACTATCCATCAAGCATAAGGAGTCAAAACTGCTCCTGGGCATGTGAGAATCGATTTCCAATCTCTGGAATCGATTTCTCAAGTCCTCAAATCGATTTCCATTACATGGAAATCGATTTCAACATGTTCAAATCAATTTCCCTAACCAATTTTAAACAAGGAAAATCGATTCTAGAAATTGATTTCAACAAGGCCAAATCGATTTCCACACCTTGGAAGTCGATTCTTGGAGGATTCAAATCGATTTCCATGTGCTGGAAATCGATTTCTGGGTGTCAGATCATGCAGCAGCGGGTTTTCTTCGCTATCGGACCAGTCTACGTTCTCTTTTGACATATCATTCGAGCCTAAGCTATTTATCACCAATTTGATTAGTCCAACACTCATAAATCATAACCTAAGGGTTCTCAAACTAATCCTTGGTCATCAATCTCACATTGCCTATTTATTTTCTCCCTATAACTATGTTCTTATAGCATAAGGTTAACAAAACACCATATCATGGCATAAACAACATGCTCATCATCATCAATTCATCAACAATCATATAAATCATGAACTCATAGTTATAAACATGTTATAACATCAACTTATTCATCAATCATTACTCGTATAGCCAGAAAACAACATAACAACATTCATAGGCATACGCAGGCATACATAGGGGTCATGGGTTAACCCCTTCATCCTAACCTATCCCAAAACCCACATATTCATGACCAATTTTCTCCCCCTCATACCTGGTATGAGGATTCACAGCCTAAGGGAAGAGAACAGAGTCAAGTTCTGCTACGATTCCTTCTTACGGGTTCAGCACTTGATCACGATTGCAACACTGGAAAGTAGAGCCGATCTTTAAGTTAATGATTGAAAGGGAAAACAAATCTAGGATAAGAAACTCACCTTGGTTTCTAACTTAGGAGATTAACTCTAGCAGCAGGGATAGACTAGCCAAACGACGGCGTGTTCTTGACGAAGAACACCAAAGCAGGATTCGTCCTTTTGGATTTTCTAGAGCAAGAGATCAGTGAGCTCCTAGGGATGAGAAGAGGCAAAAAGTGAGTACAATAGGGTGTGGAAACTAGGTTTAGGTCATACGCTATGTATATATAACTGTTAGGGACGTTTTAGGACGAATGGTCGTACACAGCATATCCCGATAACACAAACGCGTACACAAGCTCTGACACGCATAGGAATCGATTCTACACCCGTGGAAATCGATTTTGCATTGGCCAAATCGATTTTCTTATCAAAGAAATCAATTTTTCCCTTTAAACAATCGATTTCCACTTTCTGGAAATCGATTTCTTCATCTGGAAATCGATTTCCCAAATCGATTTCCCCTTCATAAAACGTGTTTTTAACCTCGACACATGAATAAAACTTGTAGGTAATTATCTAAGCTTTCCAACGCATCCAAGATCACCTCAATCGGATATCTAGAACTTAAGATATGGCCAAAACCGTGAAACAGGTTACATGGACTCGAATGGATCGATTTCTAAAGGCTGAACTACTACAACTATGAACTTATGCATCAAAAATAAGCATAAACAACATATGCAAACATCTATAATTAAGTATTAACACATATAAACATAGAAGTGAAAAGCATGGTGTTACACCGGTCGTGAACTCGGTCGCACAGCGACGGATGTCTTTGGTCGCAAATATTCGGTCGATATTTGACCTTTTTTTGTAGTAGTTACAGAATTGAAATTGAAAAATTGCTCAAAGAGCTTGATGAATCTTCCAAGAGCTGTTGAAAGCAAGGGAGTTGTGGAATATTACACTTCCAATTACAACAAGAGGGAGAGGAGAGAGAGAGAGGGGAGCCCATTTGGGCGATGGACAATTAATACAAAATATTATTTTGAGTTCTCCTTTAATTCCCTCTCCAAATTGAATCTTCCTGTTCTCTAAACTTGCTAACGGACAAAAGGCAAGCAATTTGATTTCTCTGGTGAAGATGGAGCACAAACACACGTTGGGTTTTATTATGACTCACATCCTCTCTTCTAGGTTTTATTATGGCTCACATTCTGGATTTTATTGAGTCATATTTCTTCAATCTTTCTCACACAAGAAGTGGAGCTCCCTCAATGAAGAACATGACAGATTGAGAACGAGTTAAGTCAAATAATGAAACCCACGTTTGATAAAATTTGGATTGTGAAGGATAAGAACACAAGAAAATTATTTATAGGAGAGTTTGGTCAAATAATTCAAGCTAACGTTTTCCATAGTGTTGAGTTACAAAGCAATAGAGGCGGATTGTGTTTTTTTTTTTACAAATGTTCTGGGTAAAGATAGTGTTTGTAGAGAGTAGTGAGTGAAGCGGGTTGCAAAGAGTAGTGAAGGCAAATGAGAAATGAATTGGGAGGAAGGAGACGCGAGTCACATTAAGTGACAACGCACCAATGGTAAGGCCATCGGAAAACAAAAAGCATATAACAACAGCCAAAGCCGTAGTATGAAAGGGAAAAAACCTAGTAACTCCAACCGTCAGTTACTGACGGGCGTGGCCGTAAGAAAGGGTATTACACATTACAGACGGATTGATGTCGTTGGTACTCCTCTTATTCCTTCGATACTTTTGCGCCTAATATTTCGTGCAAATGTGTGCAAAATTCAGCTAAGGATTTACTGTCGGCTTTGGTCAACGTTGTCAGTAAGGTTGAAAAAATCAATTGTCGGTAATGGTTGAGTTACCAATGGGCACGAAGCTGTCAGTAAGTATTCATCGGAAAGCGTGCGTTTTCTTGTAATGAAGTGATATGATTATTGACCCCAGAGTCCAAGATCCAAGTAGTGGAAGAATTACCTGATTGAGGAGAGGCAGTGATGTTATGTGAACTGACCAAATTTGATGATTGAAAAGTGGCAATACTGGGGGAGGTTCCAGGAAGTAGAGCAAGAAGATTGTGAATTCGTTCTTTAGTCAATCCTAAAAAAGGGGAATTAGAGGAGAAATATGTGTCATGTGAAGGATTAGTGGAAATATTATGAGCTGCTTTCTTGGACTTGTATCTAGGGGAAAGCCATATTTGAAAAAGCATGTATCAACAATGTGGTAGGTTCAACCACAATGCGTGCATTGTCTTGAAGGCCCATGTTTGGTGGAGAATAGGGTGAAAGGAGATTTGTCTATTCCTTGAGCACTGGTGGTCTTGGTGTGGATGGCAAGAACTATTGGATCGGGTAAGATGCCAACATTTAATTGGCGTTCTTGCAGGATAATCATCGAAAAGACCTTGTTGAGGGATGGGAGAGGCTCCATTAACAAGATTTGGGGTCTAACAACAGCATAGTTTTCATTGAGTCCTTGAAGAAAGCATAGTACACAATCATGTCTTTGTATTGTTGGATTGTTTTGAAAGTGTTGCAACAGCATGCTAACGGAGAAGTGCATGAAATGATGGGGCGAAAGTTGCATAGTTCATACCAAAGAATCTTCATCTTCGTGAAGTAACTAGTTACTAACATATTAGCCTGCTTGAGAGGAGCAGGAGGAGGAGGAGGAGGAAGAAGAAGAAGAAGAGGAGGAAGAAGAAGAAAAAGAAGAAAAAGAGGAGGAGGAGGAGGAGGAGGAGGAGGTGGAGGAAGAGGAAGAGGAAGAAGAGAGTTTACTACTGATACCATGTTAGATAAGTTGAATGAAGAAGAAGAAGAAGAGGAAGAAGAAGACGAGGAAAAAGAGGGTTTACTACTGATACCATGTTAGAGAAGTCAGATCAGTGAAAAAACGATCTCAATTATTATTTAATCATCATTGAGTTTATATACAAGTTGTCTGATCAAGGTGATCACCCATCTAGCAGAATAACAGAAAAGAAAACTTTAACAAATTAAACTAATCATCTAACATGTATGACTTGAAAAAGGTCATAGTAGTTCAATTTGATTTTGATGCTTTGTTATTTTGCTATCTCACTTGTGGATCCTAATAATCTTACAGTATTTTTAGTCAGTAAAGTAATCTTTATACATAGGGCCCGTTTGAATTCTCTTTTTAAAATCGGTTTTTCATTTTCAAAATTTTAAAAACTGAAAAACTTGTTTGATGAATCTTGTTTTCTAAAATAGTTTTGAAATCTAATTTTGTTTCTTAGTATTAGGAATTAAAAAACGAAAACAGCTAAGAACTGTTTTTCTCGCTTCTACATTTCAGCTTCAAAAACAAAAATAATGAGATATTATAAAAAAACTCGCAATTGATTCAATTTAAAAAATATGTATCAAGCAAGTTTTCTATTTTTTAATTTTCAAAACAAGTTTATCAAACAAGTTTTTTTATTTTTCATCTCTAAAACAGTTTTAGAAAATAAGATTAACAAACAGATTTTTTTTAAATTCTCTTCTTAAAACGGTTTTTTAAATTGATTTATAAAATAATTTTCAAAAACTAAATCAAACAGGACGTCTCTTCCTAACTTTAATTACTGGATGAGCATTCACCTCATGGAACTCAACAATGTCATAGTTAATTTCCAAGTAGATGTATGAGGTAAAAGCATGGCAATATCCTCTTTTGTAATTTAGTCAACCTTATTAAATGGTGTTAAATAATCCTTTCATAAACAATTATTTGGATACGTGTAGGTAATGCTATGTAATTAAGTGTACTTAAGTGTTTCGGTTCTGTTTTTGAAAGACTCCATCAGGTAACTGAACTCTGGCTGAGCTATGTGATAGAGAATAACCAGAGTTAAATAATTGAATAGACAGAAGAACAAGAGATTCAGAATGCACTTTACATAATCAACCAAGGAAATCTAGTTGTGTTCTATATCTGATTGAAGATATGCCATCTAATAGTAGAAGGGGATTAAGAAGAAATTGAAAAAATGTCTAAAAACCCAAACAAAGAAAAAGAAGATATTATAAGTTGTCTTTGTTCTTCTAGCACCTAGCGTATTAATCACTTCGGTGAGAGAAGACTTTTCCTATCACTGCCAGCACAGGAGAACATTGGGTTCATTCCATGCTTCACCTGTAGTTTCTTAACTTTGAGTAGATTCTTCTTCATGGCTCCTAATTTCTTCATCTTATGTCCTTTTCTCTTCGTAGTTGATTCAATTTCAACAACCTGAAGTATCAAATAATAAGAGAATATGAGATCAAACTCATGATAATAGTTCTTGTTCATGTCATCGTTGCCTCATTTGGGGGGCAATGAATTTATGAATATCTTGTATTAACACCAGTTTCCTAAAGATATATTAAAGAGCTTATTTGCGAAAGATTTTTTTCATATCAAAACAATTTCTCGGATTTCAATATGTTTGACAGATCTGATTAAAGAATGAAAAAATTGTTTTTATGGGGAAAATATGGTTTTTAGATGTGTTAGTATTTTCAATCTTAATTAATAAAAATTGTTTGATTATGATGAAATCAATTATAATTTTTTTATTTTATCCATGCAAATCTAGCTATCACCAATTATTATTAATCTAAACAAATAATTGCATATTACTTTTTTAATTACTATATAAAAGTGATTTTTATATAATTCAAATGAACTGGATTGAAAATTGTTTTTTAGCAAAGATATATCTAACATAACACTGATTCTATCATAACTAATTATAACATCATTGGATTATTTAATCTATTTTTTTTTGCTACCAATCTATTTTTGTACCTTGATGTTCGTTATGACTTGTGAGTGACGAAAGCTATAGAATGAAAAATGAGAGAAGGAAGGGAGAAATCACAAAACACTGAACTAGCTTACCTCGTTTGAGTTTCCTGAGTACCCTGATGCAGATGCAGATGCAGAGCTTCCCAAACTGTCAGCACTAGGTGACTTCTGATACACAGCAATGGTTTGGTTCTCACCTGCATTAGTCAATTGTGTCAAACACCGCTGCTTAAGTTTTCAGCAAAAAAATATGATGCACTTTTTACATATATGCTAACAACTTTTATAGTACTCACGTTCTTCCTCTTTTATCTTCTCAGCCCAGGCCCGGCCCAAGGGTAAAACAAGTGAAGCCCTTGCTTTAGGCCTCTCAAAATAAAACAATTTTTTCTTTAAAAAAAAGGCCCACTTTGTATTTTTTGTATATTAGTTTTTTGATATGTATAATATATCAACAAACATAAGTTAGCCCATTTGGTATAAAAACTTACTATTAGGTTGAAGGTCCAGGGATCAACTCCTCATTATGCACAAAATAATTAATTTTGCATGAAAAAATTATTGGGTTAATTTTTTAAAAAGGCCTCACCATAAAGTTTGCTTTAGGCCTCAATAGGTGTTGGGCCGGCCCTGTCTCAGCCTCAATGTAAATTCTGAAGCTGGGCGATCCAGGACCTAAAAATCTTCTATTTTCATTGTCTTCCTCCCCCTCCTCCTCCTCACCATCATCATTATCACTATCGTCGTGGTCGTCATCGTCATTGTTGTGTTTTGCATTTGCCTCTTCATGTTTATTTTCTGGATGTGGCCATACACAGTACGCACAATCCTCCTTCTCTGTTATGAGATCAACCTCATCCTTGTTTCCAACATCTTTCACTTTTTCTTGGCTGTGATCTTCGTGTTTGTTATGCTGCTCTTCAGTTCCATATTCAGAATCTGGCAATGGAACCACTTTGGAGAGTTTTTCTACAACACGCACCACGGTTTGTTGACTTTGTTCTTTGGCTGGTTGAGTCTCCTTTGGACGTGAAATCTTGTCCTCGGTTTCATGATCTTCATGAGAGGACTGATAGTCATCATCTTCTTCTGCAGCATCATCCTTCAACAACTGCTTTTTGGAGAGGGTGCCTTCTCCATGTATAGTGGCTCCATTCCTATGTTTTCTCAACTCTTCGATTCGACGAAGGAGGAGAGGGCGGATTCTTGCAGGTACTACCTCTCCACTTGCATTCAACCTTGAATTGTTGCACCCCATTTGAGGAAGCAAAACAATGACAAGGTTGAAATATGAAACAAAATGAAAGGATTTACCCTACCCTGCAATGAGAGACAGGGTGGTAAACAATGTTGAGAGTTGGAGGGTGGGGGATTTTGAAGGGGTTTGGTGCATGTGGCAGTTGAACCAGATACAGACTGTGTTTACAGTGTTGGTGGTCATTAATAGAAATTGAATTTCACCATAAAACTAAACTAATGTCTCGTTGTATCGGAACATTCTCTTTCGTTAATTGTTGGAACTTGGAACTTGGAAGGAGTTGTCTTAATTAGGACAAGGCACCAACACAGCCGGGACAAATTGGAAATGTCTGTTGCTATATTTATAACATGAAATTGCAACATAAAGCCAGAGCCTTACATTGGGTTGTGCCACCTATCTGTCAATCTTCTCAAAATAAGGCTTCCTCCTATTGTTCTGCATAAAATAGAATATTGAAAGTCTTTTTGTTATTTTTGGTCAACATAACAAGACTCTCTAGAAAGATTCATAAATTTCAACTTTCAAGTTACTATTATTTTCATAAATTAAGCTTATGCAAAGAACAATTGGACATTGTACAACAATAGAAATGAATTTTTTTCCTTCAAAAAAAAAAAAAACAACAGAAATGAATTTATTCTTTATTTTATAACAATAAGGTTTGAAGTTGTGATCTCATACAAGTTATTCAAAGGACAAAACTTACATACAATACCATGTGCTTGTGGTATTGTTCTCGTATTGTAAGTGGACATGTGGAATTTTTTCCCACATTAGCAGTCACCTATTAGTTGACACGTGAAGTCTCACTTTTTCCATCATTTCTCCTTCCCCTCTTTGTCACCCCCAACACCCTTCATCACCATTTCACGTGCACAGAGATTTGCAGAATGGTAACGACACTATTTCACCATTACAGAATGATGACGACATGAAATGTCTGGTCTCGTGCGATGGTGCAGGCGCGACGACGCAGGGTAGTGGCAGCTTGAGGCTTGCGCGTGAACCTACGACGCTTATCTTCTGGGCGCATTCCGAATCTGTGGCACGCGACTGAGGGTTTGTGTCGATGTGTTTTGGTTTTTGTTTCTTTGGCTTTGTGCTAAAGTGTGATATTGAAATGAGTTATGATTTGATTTGAGGTTGAGAATAGACTTTGTATGGTGTTTTACTTTGAGTTGGTTATTGCAATTTTTTTAGAGGTTATGTGTTTAGGGTTGCTGAAATTCGTGCAAGGGTTGGGCTTCTTAGGAAATTTTGGTAGGCATTAGTGGTTTGCTTGCACTGATGAAGGGTGTTGGGGGAAGGAAGAAGAGGCAGAGTCAGAGATGGTGGACAACAGATGGAAAAAGTGAGAGTTCACAGTGTCAACTAACAAGGGAGTGTTGAGTTGGATACATTTTCCGTATGTCCACTTACGATAGGAAAACGATACCACACGCATATATGTACTGTAATTAAGTTTTGTCTTTATCCACTTGACACGTGAAGGTCGCTAATAGCAAAGTAGATAAATTAGCTAATTAGATTTGAAGTGCTTATTAAAATTAATTGTTGAACTAATTGATAAATATTAAATGATATTAATGAAATATTAATATGCTTTTTTATATAAATCTTTTTTTTATATATATATATATATATATATATATATATATATATTATTTATTTTAAAGTAATTATCATTTTTAATACTTTAAATTTCTTTTAGAGTACTTATCATCTCATAAATTTAAATATTATTTTATTATTTTATTTTTATTTTTAATTATTTTATAAAATAAAATGAGATAATATAAATAAAACGACATGTTGATATGATTTTTTATATAAATTTTTTTATCGACAAATATATTCTTTATTATTTTTTATCATAAATATATATCTAATTAGTAAAGTTAGTCTTTAAATATTTATTTTGTTACCAGTATTAAGATATTTTATTTTATTTAAGAGAGGATAAAAGAAGAATTTAATTAAAATAGTAAAGATAAATAAGTTCAAACGCTACTTTATATATGTAGTGTCTGAAAAAACGTTATAAACTAGTAAAAAATGCTATAAGTTAGTAACAAAAATATTTAACAAACAAAGTTACCAACTTATCCGCTGTAAGCTATCCGCTATAAGAGAAATGTTAGGAATACTCTCTTTTTAACACACTTTCTCTTATGAAATTCATGTGAGTCCTACAGAATTCAAGTGGGACCTGTATGAATTAGTGAGATCTATTTGAATTTTAACCAATAGAAAAGAGTGTGTTAGTAGCACTACTCCCGCTATAAAACTAAAGCCAATATATATTTATGATATTAAAAAGTTTAGGAGAATGCTAACAAATATCCTAAGGACTTTGATTAAGAAATCAAGAAAGAAAATTTTGCATGGATAAATGATGTATTTAATATATTGAAAAGTAATACATTTAATTTTCCAATAAAAACTTTTCTTTTGTTGATTCTTAAACAATATCATTAGGGTACTCATTAGCAAGATCGAAAATTAAAGTTTAGATGATTGTTAATTTGTAAAAGATTAGAAGGTATTAGCTAACTTGATAAAAAAAAAAAAAAAAGTGTCATTGATTGCAAGGTTCTCGATCAAATCTTGTATTTACGAGGTGCAGCCTCCAAGGTAGATTTCCCTCTCTATATGTAGTGTATGTGACAAAAAAAATTATGAACGAGTAGAAATTAAAAACAAAATAATAACATGCGGTTCGATTCGGTTTGGATGATTCGCTTAAAGATATCTAAATCAATTCAATCCAATTAAATGCGATTTGGATTGGTTTGATTTTTAACAACACGTCTTTACATACTAAATTGAAATCATTGAACTTGTATAATTGAATAAATTTATTAAATAAAAGACACCCTGAATTTCACCTCTATGTTTATATGTGTTAATCCTTACTTATATGGGTTGTATATATGTTGTTTACGCTTGTTTTGGTACCTAAGTTCATAGTCGGGATAGTTCAGCTTTTAGGAATGGTCAATCCATTCGAGTCCAAGTAACCTGTATCACGGTTTTGGCTGTATCTTGAGTTTTAGATGTTCGATTGAGATAATCTTGGATGCGTTGGAAAGCTTAGAGGATTATCTACAAGTCTTATTTCAGGTGTCAGGGCCAAAAACACGTTTTGAAGGGGAAATCGATAAATTGATTTCCAACTGAAGAAATCGATTCCAAAAAGTGGAAATTGATTTCCAGGCTGAAAAATCGATTGGCAAATCGATTTGAGAGTGAAGAAATCGATTTCCAAGCATGTGAAATCGATTTTCACTAGTGTCAGCGCCTTTGTACGTGTTTTGAACTTGTTTGTGTTATCGGGCTTTGCTATGTACGGCCCATTCGTTCTAAAACGTCCATAATAGCTCTCACATGAGCGCCTCCTCTCATCCCTAAGAGCTCTCACTGATCTCTTTCTTTAGAAAACCTAAAGACGAATCCTGTTTTGGTGTTCTTCGTCAAGAACACACCTTTGCTTATCAAGTTTATCCCTGCTGCTAGAGTTAATCTTCCTAAGTTAGCAACTAAAGAGAGTTATCAAATCCTAGAGTCAGTTTCCCTTTTTAATCCTTGACTTAAGGATCGAATCTGTTTTCCAGTGTTGCGATCGTGATCAAGTGTTGAACCCGTAAGGAGGAACCGTAGCGGACCTTGTCTCTTTTCTCTTTCCCTTCGGTTGTGAATCGTCATACCAAGTATTAGGGGAGAAATTGGTCATGAATATGTGGGTTTTGGGATAGATTAAGATGAAGAGGTTAACCCATAACCCCTATGTAAGCCTTGCATGCCCGTGAATGTTGTTAAAACGCTTTCTTGCTATATTAGTATTGAATGATTTCACGCTGTAATATGTTAATACATTCTGTTGTCGTGATTTATGTTGTCATGGATGGATTCTCCTTGACGAATATGTTGTTTATGCCATGATATGGTGTTTTGTTAACCTTATGCTATAAGAACATAATTATAAGGTGATAATAGATATGCGAGATAAGATTGATGACCAAGGATTAGTCCAAGAACACTTAGGTTATGATTTACAAGTGTTAGGCTAGTCAAATTGGTGGATAATAGCTTAGGCTTGAATGGTATATCAACTAGAGAACTTACAATGAACCTAGACGCAAAAGAATCGTTTCTGCGCGTTTAGGCACCCAAAAATCGATTTCCAACACTTGGAAATTGATTTGAGTGGTCCAGAATCGATTCTCAATATAGGGAAATCGATTTTGGCCATGGTGAAATCGATTTTCAAGTAAGGGAATCGATTTAGTGGCTGGTGAAATCGATTTCAGGGATTGGAAATCAATTCTCACACGCCCAAGAGCAGTTTTACGCCCTTATACTTGATGGATAGTGTTATGTAGGCTTGATATGATCTAAGGACTGTAGATTACCCTTAGAGGTTTAAGGATACTTGATCCTTGATCTTAATTAATATGAGGATGTAACCTCATGGAATTACAATAGAATGGATTAGTGAAGAATGTCATAAAACAATAAAGATAATAACGAAGATGTTGTTAATAATGGTAACGATGGGTTATCATTACTGATGTTGTTAATGGTCATCGTGGATGGTCATAGTTAATAATCAATGTGATTGATTATGGTGGTGGATGGTTGGCATGTATTTACATATTGATGAGCATTGCATGCATCATACGTTGAAGTTGATATATTGGGTGGAAAACAAATGATGAATCGTGACTGTGGAGGACACGATGGGTGCTATCATGGTCTTGAGGGTAGAGTTGGGTGAGGAGGTTCCATTATGGTATGGGCTCGCAATCCGTGGCCAGAGTGTCCTCTCGACCAAACCTGATTATCCTGACTAGCCATAGTACGTTATCAGGACTGGTGCGAGCATTCGATGGAGGCCACCTTCTATGGTGAGTCATCCAAGTTGATAACCGAATATGTACTCCCTGTCGTCTTTCCAGAGTTAGTGGTGTTGGCCACATATGCATGGAGTAGTGGAGTTGCACTTGCATTAGCATACATACCATAATGAATATGTTATTATGACTTGTTGATTGATGTATGTTGTATGTCATCTTAATAATTATTTCTTGCCAATTACATATATTTATGATTGTGTTTCTCACTCCTTTCTCTTGTTGTACTGGTGCATCTGATGTTGTATGTGCAAATGATGGTGAGCATACTGACGAGGAGTGATCCCGTGGAAATATCTCTTAGTAATAGTTAGGATTTATGTTTCAGTTGTTCAATTTTATTCCGATGTATTATCGGTATATGTATACCAACTCTGATATGTGACATTGGGTTATGGGTTATGTTTATGTTGGTGTTTTTACGAGTTTTGTTTAAAAGGATTTTGATTATTTCAGATTCCTATGTTTTTATGTTATAAATGATGTGATTCACATTACCTTGAGAATATGTTTTTTTTTTAATTGATATTAATTTTCAAAGGCATGTATGTCAATAAATTTGAGGTAGCATTAGGGGTACTCTTTCCTTATTGGTGCTTTTATCCTTAAGGAGGGTTTTGCACTATAAGGTTTTAATGAGGCCTCTAATATGTCTTTTGGTTAAAAAAAAAAAGGCATATATGATTTTATTTATGTTTTATTATATGTGCAGGGGTGTAATGGGTGTTACAACTATTACGAGGTTTCTACGAAAGAATTAAGAATGCATAAATACCGTTACGAGGTTCTAGCAATAGTTTTGACATCAATATTATTGTCAGAAAAGAATGATCTTATTTATGTTTTATTATATGCAGGGGTGGGGGTGGGGGTAGTGGGTGTTACAACTGTTACGAGGTTTCTAAGAAAGAATTAAGAATGTTGACGAAATTAAGGCTATAGAATACCATAAGTGTACATAGCATATAAAACCAATAGCCAACTCAATAGAATTAAGGCTGCAGCATGATTCAAAAGACAAAAGTGGTGTAAAAAACTAAGATGCGGTTTGGTTTGGTTCCATTTTTGAAAAATTATCCAAGAGCCGAACCGAACCGAACCGATCGGTTATTAGAAAAAAAATCATCCGAAAAAAACCAAACAAGTTCGATTTTGATCGGTTTTCGATTTTTTTGGATCGTTTCGCGATTTTTTTTATCGGTTTGAATCTGAGCTTTCCTATGTAACACCCGTTCCGGGGGCATCACATTTATGGACATTTTATAAAACTATAAGGCCAAAAAATGGGTTAATTAATATCATTAGGAAATATGGGGTAAATTTTTACTTTTTGCAAGACATAAATGAGAAAGCTTGTAAACATTTATACGTTTGAGGTAAAAGAGAAACGTTTTATATTATAAGGTCATAAGTTTCATAAAGGATTTACATTAAACCCAACCCAACTACAGAAAGAAACACAAAAAAGATACAGACTCAACATAAAGAATTGGAGACGCAGCTCCTAAACATAAGATACTTGGAGACGCGGTTCCACAAAAGATAAAATAAAGGTATAGATGCTCTGACATCCTACACTGGCTGACAACAGACTACACAGGAAGCCATCCTTCGGATCAGCCGTTGGATCCTTCCTTAACTTCTCCTTTATGAAGAGACATGCAAAAGTGTGAATATATGCCTTGACAGGATTAATCTAGTTTTTGATGATTGACAAAAGGAACCGGAAAGTCAAGTATACAAAAAGCGGAAAAGAAGATCAAGGAGATCAAGTGCTTCAAGACTGGGTTATGGGAATTTTTATTTCTTGTAATCGGTGTTTATTAGGATCTTTTTGTAAGTGGTAGTAAAGCTCTCAATCTAAAATCAATCACACACACACACACATAAAATAAACTTAATAGGCTTCAAGCGATCTAATTGGATAAAATCAATTAACAGCCGTTAAGTTTAAAATCAGATGGTTTTTAATGATAATAATCGATTACAGATTTATCATAATCGATTATCATATATCTGAAAAGCGTTTCCCAAAAACAGTGAAGAATTAATCGATTAACATAATCGATTATATACATAATCGATTGAATAATCGATTTTAGACATAATCGATTGAATAATCGATTATGCCTTTATGCGTGTAAGTGAGCTTCAAAACAGAAAATCCATAATCGATTATCATAATCGATTATGATGCGACTGCCTCTCCAGCGTGTTTTCTAAAAATAATCAGATAATCGATTATGGAATTGCAATAATCGATTATGATGCGATTAGCTTGTTTTGTAAATGGGCTTAACCTAATTCCTATGGGCTTAAAAGTTTTTCTATAAATAGGAATGCCAAGGCAACTCTAAAACACACGAATCCTATTGCGCTCTGAAACTCTGTTTATTTTATTACTTACTCTCACATATTCACTTTTGATTATTTTTTGAATAGAGAGCTTTACATATCATATAGTTTGAATTGTACTTTGAGCTTCAATTTGTAATCTTTATCTGCACTACTTGAGTGCTACATTCTTCTTCTACTTCTTCTTGTTCTTGGGTGTGAATCCCTTTTTCTTTAAAGAGAAACAATATCTCTTGAACTTGAGGCTCTTGCACAAAGGGAGGTGATATCCCATTATTTTGTGTGGAGAGTGCTCTTGGTTTGTAAAGGTTTCTAGCTGCACCTGATTTAAAAGCTAGTTATTGAGTGAAAACCCTTGGTGTTTGACCTTGGGGATTGGACGTAGGCCACAAGGTATTTAGTGGCCGAACCAGGATAAATCTGCGGCTCTTTCTCTCTATCCTTTCATTATTGTCTTCTACCTTACAGCAATTTAATTTATCGCATTTATTTTATTGCAATTTAATTTATCGCAATTTATTTTATTGCAATTTAATTTATCGCATTTACTTTATTGCAATTTAATTTAAGCGATTTATTTTATTGCTATTTACTTTCTAGAATTTATTATTCAAGCAATTTTCTTTATAGCGCTTCTAATTTCAGTCATTTATCTTCAAGCGCCGTAATTGCAAAAAGTTTTTCAAAAACACATATCACACACAATTCACCCCCCTCTTGTGTTTGAAGTCACTTGTCAGATAAAATAAAGGTATAGATGCTCTGACATCCTACACTGGCCGACAACAGACTACACAGGAAGCCATCCTTCGGATCAGCCGTTGGATCCTTCCTTAACTTCTCCTTTATGAAGAGACATGCAAAAGTAATAGGAAAGCGTGGACAGATCACCTCCCTCCTAATCTTCTCACTTATCGCCTCTCAACCAGTACCCATCAAACGAAGCCTAGCAGGGACTATTGCTGGCCCTCCTATGGAAGACATCGCAGACGTTAACTTAGGAGCAACTCTGCTAACATGCAGCCTATCCCTAAAAAGAGGGAGAAGACACTGAACACACCGGTGGAAAGGTCCACCTAGCATTCCACTTACGACCACAATAGGGCGGATCTAGGACCCGGAGTTAGGGGGTGCAAAATATTTCCAAAAAGAACAATCTATTTTTTTAAAAATTCAATAATAATTACTATCATATATATAAATGCATAAATGTTAAAGGCATAAAAGTTTAATATATAAAGTAAAATAAATTACATACCTTATAATTGTCCTCTACGTGATCTCATGTTTTGAAATCGTTGAATAATCAGCTCATTGTCAATGTTATTGAATACATCTCTCTCAATATAAGTCACTAAACAATCAGTACAACCAGCAAAAACCAATTAGACATGGAACACCACCAACAAAATAAACCAGCAATTTAGATTACAAAATATATTACAGAACCCCAAAATCTCCAATTAGAAATTCTAAAAAAACCTAAAATCAAAACCCCAAATCCCCAATCAAGAAGCGGAAAAGCAGAGCTTACGGCGGAGCTCGTGGCGGATGGTAGAGGTACGGTGCTGGGGACTGTTATTTGTTGGTCTTGGTGTTTTGTGGGGAGAGAGGGTCAGAGGGTTGTGAGGAGTGAGGAAAGAAGGTCAAGGACTCAGTGGCATGGTGTAATTTTTCCAATTATAAAGGGCATTTTTTTTTCATATGGGGGTATTATAAAAAAAAAAATCTAGGGGGTCAAGTGCACACCCTGGCTAGTAAGTAGATCCACCCTTGGACCACAACCTTGGCGGCAGACGACATGAAGACAAGCATTGAAGCGGTTAAGAACCCTTCCTCTGCGGCCCATGCGGACAGTGAGTATGGCTCTCCCCATGTACTTTGCTAGAAGCCTATCATGGCTAGATGTCCAAACGTCGAAACCACTGGGAAACTCAGCAGAGAGATGCATCTAAAGCCTTAGGTGAAGTCTCGATATCGCAATCTTCTCGGGAGACCCCCAAAGAAGCACACAACGATGCAATATAAAGTAATAAGGTTGGATTCCCATTCATCAACACAACACATGGCAGAAGTAAAAACAGTACGACACATACAATATATACATTTATATCAGGCAAAGATATATCTCATATACTTCATGCTATTTCGTGCCAAAAATATAAGAATGTCATCAAATGAAAAATAACCATATAGAACACATATATGTGTGCCCACCAAAAGTCATGTAACGCAATGCAATGTACATGACCCATGCCATATGCCACAAGGGTAAAACTCTGACCCCTACTACATGGAGCTAACAATCGTCAGAGAGAGTGAATAAGAGTACATGTTCTGTGTACACTAGCCATGGGATAATGCTACAACATTCGTAACATGCACATATTTGGCTTTTACGGAAACGCTCTGCACCAAACATGAAAAGTATGGCATCTAGTTGAGGATATCAGTGTATTGCTCGGAGTGCCACGACACAGAAGAGCTACCAATTGGTCACATGTAAACCTTTCCAACATTGATACCTCCAAGACTATTTAAAACGTCACCGTAAGATTCGCACCTGCATCAAGGTGTAAGCTCAACTCCTAGGCTCAAGGCCTTACAGAATCATGCAATATAATGCCAATGCTTACACAAAGCAGATGCGATAAAGCAATGTCAATCTACCGGATAAACCTCGTGATTCCACAGGAATCTTCTCATATAGATCTTTCACCATCAAAGTGTTTTATAACATTTACCCACCGGATAACTTCAAGATTCACCAAGATTCTCTTCCTCAATAACTTTACAAATTTTAAGTGTCTTAAACTTTTATCCACTGGATAAATCTCGCAATCCCTTCGGGGTCGAGTCATCACAAGACTTACAATTAGACGATGTTCACGGGTCCGACTCACCGGCCCGTCATCGAACTACTGTTCCAAACCAAAATGTTTCATGTTTGTGTTCGTGTCTTATGATATATTTCTCAAGTCCTAAATGTCTTATGAAGAAGGATTAAGAATCATCTAGTTAAGTCTTAGATCCTTTCTAAGTTAGAGGGTACTTGTCTTTGAAGTAATGAAATACATCTTGATTTGTCTTATGAATCAATTAATGACTGAATCATCAATCGTATAGCATATGGTCTTGTTTCACCATGTCCTATACTTTCTTATCTCTTTCTTTCACTCTGAGTTATTTACTCAACTTAGGGTTTTACACTTAGGAAATATCCTTAGTTTTGAGTTCAAAACTCTTTTGACTTTTGTTTAACAAATTCAAATCTCTTTAAGTTAAAAACATCTTTTGACTTTATAAAACCACATCATAAGTATATCAAACACTTATGATGACTTATAAGCTTTTCCTCTTCAAATACCTTAATTCATTCAAATACTTGATTTGAATGTACCATTGCTTTAGTTGAAAATAGATAAGTGTAGAAACTCTTTGTAAAAAGGTGAGTACATAAAATCATTTTTTAGGAACTTTGGCAAAGAGCCTGAGTACCTTTTATTTAAAGTCTTATACTTTGCATTCCTTCTAGATGTTTTTATCCCTAAGGAGGGTTTTACATTAGAAGGTTTTAACGAGGTCCATATTGTAACACCCTGTTTTTTATGTTTTAGCTTTCTAAAAGCTTTCTATATTAATTAAACAGTATTTGTATGTTTGTATTTTATTGAAGGGTCTAGAGATTGAAATAAAATAATCTGAGACCATAGTCAAGGTCTACGCTATTGTAGGAAGCTATGGTAAAATTTTGGGTCGAAAACTCCGACGGAGCCCGATTTGCGTGTTTCATTGACAGTAGTGTTTCACTGCTATCAAAACCTAATTTGGACTCGTGAACGAGACAGTTAATCTTAGAATCACGTTTCCTACATTTTCGAAAAAATGGGTCTTGACCTTCGAAAATTGAAATAATAATAAACTATTCGGGCATAACTCGAACCAGGAGACAAACGGAGCTGACTAAGGATTTAACTGGACCCGCTAACGGATAAACTTGATGTCACATCAAGTCACATCACCTCGAGAAGCATGCCATGACTCGCCACTGTCATAATGATAGACAAAAATATCTAGACGTGAAAAGACCAAAATGCCCTTGGTCTTTTTCTTAAAGGACATCTATGTCCCTAAAATATCTAAAAAGTGACCTCACCCCCTCTTTCTTTCTCTCCAAGTCCGGTCCTCTCTTTCTCTCTCTCCCCCTTCACTTTCTTCTTCTTCTTCCTTTCTTTCTCTTCTTTTCCATTTCTCATTTTTCCTCTATAACTTTACCTCCATTTTTCTCAAGCTTCCACAAAGATTTTCAAGAAACTTTGTGAAGCAAAGTTGATCATCTCATCCTCCTCAATCATCTGATAGGTATGGACTTCACTCTTGAGCTCTCAATCTTCATTTTTCTCCATTGAAGTTCATAGTTTCAAGTTTATGCTTCAAACTTCAAAAATCTCTAGAAAATTGTAGAAAAATCCTTTTAGTGTCAAACCAATTTCTATGATCTAGTTTCATCCTTTAATATCACTATCTAAGAGCATGAGATCAAATAATATTCCTAGCCTATTTATCTAATAGGAACCGAACCTATGTTGTTTTTGGGGGAAAATGGGTTTTGTTTCAATTTGTGTGAAATGGTTATTGATTTCACATATTTCATTCCTTAATCATGTAATCCAAGTGATTAGGAAGCCAAGTCAAACTCTCACCTATTTTTAGAGGTGATGGCCGAAACCCTAAGTTTTTTGTTTAAAGGGTTTTGGTTCAAATCTTTGATAATTGATCATTAATTATGTCTTAGGTATGCTTAAGGATCATTGATCCAACAATTGGTAGAATTTCAACCTCTCTAGTCTATTTAATTAAATAGGGGCAGCAGCCTTAGTCATCAGGATTAAGGGATTTTTAATTAACTGTATTAATTTCTGGTTGTGTTTTGTGGTATAGATTCGAACAGGACTCGAACGTTCGACCGCGCACCCAAGTGACAGTTGCTGAGCTGCACCACTAAGATGATAATTTCAGTGATGTGATGGATTGAGGTTGATGCGTTAAATTATTTAATTGATTATATGTTTACCTGTTATATTGAATGGGTTGTGTGATATCTGTACTGGTAAAATTGCTGTTGTGAGATTTTATTGTGAATTGGCAGGTTGAGTGTTGATGAAAGTATGGTGAGTGTTGATGTTGTTCGGGTTGATACTGTTGTGGTCCCGACCATGGAGCTATGACTCGTAAACGCAAGGAATCGTGATGCTGATGTTGATGTTGATGTTGATGTGGATGCGGTGCATCGTGGTCGTGGTGGAGTGCATAGGCGTGAGGTTCCGGTATCAACCTGCGATGGATGTTTGTTACATATCATATCATTTCATACCACAACATATTTGTCCTAAAGGGGGATGTCCAATTGGGGACGTGATGTATTTTTAATCCCGAGGCGGGATGTCCAATGGGGGACGTGATGTGATGTTATCCCGACGGGGATGTCCAACTGGGACGTGATGTATCGGCCGACATGCATATAGGGGAATCAACATATATATAGGGACTAGTATCCCTCTTATAGGTTTATCTAAAAGAATGACTTTTGAGATGGTTGTACTGTATGACTTAAGAGATGAGTGATGTTGTGTTCTATATTTTATCTGTGTTGTGTGATGCATGTATATATGCTGTACTGATGCCCCTCTCCTATATTGATGATATATGTTTCTTATCTCCCATTATTTTCTGTATGTGTACTTTTATTTTATGGGAAGACCCCATGGAGGAATCGCTTGCTGAGGAACTGGATGACATTCCGTATGAGCCCGATGACGGTGGACGAGCCCAGGATCCTAACCTAGAGGGGTTGAGAAGTGATCATGGTTAGCCAGAGAATGATCTCTCAGCCTATTTTTCATATTTTTATTTTGGTCCGTATTAAGATACTTTGTATGATTTACGTCTAGATTCTGGAAGCAGTTACATGAGGCTTTGGGAACTAAGTTAAGGTTGAGTTCTGCTTATCATCCTCAGACGGATGGTCAGTCAGAACGGACAATTCAATCATTGGAAGATCTCTTAAGAGCTTGTGTTTTGGAACACATAGGAAATTGGGAGGAGTTCTTACCATTGATTGAGTTCACCTATAACAACAGTTTTCATTCAAGTATAGGTATGGCGCCTTACGAAGCGTTGTATGGCAGGAAATGTAGAACACCTTTGTGTTGGTATGAGAATGGAGAAAGTCAAGTACTAGGATCGGAGGTAGTGCAACAAATGATGGAACAAATCAAGAGGATACGGGAAAAGATGAAAATCGCACAGGACAGGCAGAAGAGTTACAGTTATAAGTGGAGAAGACCGATAGAATTTCAGGAAGGAGACCATGTTTTTTTGAGAGTGACTCCGAGAACTAGAATCCGCAGAGCAATAAAATCTAGAAAGCTTACCCCTAGATTCATTGGACCATTTCAAATTTTTTGCCGAATTGGTCCTGTAACCTATCACATCGCTTTACCCCCAAACCTATCCAACCTTCATGATGTCTTTCATGTCTCTCAGTTGAGAAAGTATTATCCTGATCCATCACACGTCTTAGAACCAGAGTCAATACAATTGAAAGATAACCTTGAGTATGAGGCTCTACCTGTCAGGATCGCGGATAGAATGATAAAGAAACTTCGAGGTAAAAACATTCCGTTGGTCAAGATCATATGGGATGAAGTTACTGGAGATGCTACCTGGGAACGCGAAGAGGACATGCAACGACAATATCCAAGCCTATTTTAAAAAGGTACGTTGAATTTCGGGACGAAATTTTTTTTAAGGGGGTGGTAATGAAACACTCCGATTTTCTTATTCTTTTTAATTGATTAGTATTTAAATAAGTGTATTTTATTGGAGGGTTTAGAAAATTAAATAAATTATTCCGAGACCATAGTCACGCTCTACGTTATCGTAGGAAGCTATGGTTAAATTTTGGTCAAAAACTTAGACGGAGCCCGGTCTGCATTTTTACACTGACAACATGATTTTACTGCTCAGACGACCTAATTTTGACTCGTGAACGAAACAGTTAGGTTTTAAATAAAATTGCAAACAATATTGACGATTTTGAAAAATTTCAAAATAAATAAGTTTTCACGACTTTCTGGGGCGATATACTGAATCGCGTAAGTAACGGAGCTAAAAAGGGATGAACATGAAGTCACATCGCCTAGGAAGATGTGCCTGTGACTCACTACAGTCATCATCTTTTCTGAAAAATATCTAGATATTTATGAAATTAGAAAATATTTGAACGCGAAATAACCAAATTGCCCTTGGTCTTTTTACTAAATTACCATTTACCTTTCTTAACTTTTAAGTCATATCACTTAGTAAAATATCTAAAATCTCTCACTCTCTCTCTCCCCCTTTCTCTTGTTCTTCTTCCTTCTTTCTTCTTCTTCTTCTTCTTCCTCCATTTCTCTTTTCGTCCTCCATTTTCACCTCCATTTTTCTCAAGCTTCTTCAAGCTTTTTCAACCAAATTTGTGAAGCAAAGTTGCTCCTCTCATCATCCTCTATCACCTAGAAGGTATAGATTTCATCCTTGAGCTCTCAATCTTCATTTTTCTCCATTGATTTTCATGAGTTTCAATTTCTAGATCTAAACTTCAAAAATTTCTAGAAAATTGTAGAAAAATCATTTTTGATGCCAAACCAATTTCTATGAGCTAGTATCATCCCCTCCTACCATAATCCAAGATCTTGAAAGCAAATAAGCCCTCTAGCCTATTTTTCTTAAAGGGGCTGAATGGGTGATTTTTGGGGAAAATGGTTTTTTTGTTCATTGTTCTTGATTTCACCTATTTCATCCCTTAATCATGTAATCCAAATGATTAGGAGGCCAAATCAAACTCTCACCTATTTTTCATGGTGATGGCCGAAACCCTTTTTGTTGATTTAAGGGGTTTTGGTTCAAATCTTTAACAATTGATCATTGCTTATGTATTAGGTATGCATAAGGATCATTGATCCAAGAGTTGGTAGAATTTCAACATCCCTAGCCTAATTAATTAAATAGGGGCAGTAGCTAATCCTAAGGATTTGGGAATTGATGATTTAACTATTTTGATTTCTGGTTGTGTTTTACTGTATAGAATCTGACAGGACTCGAATGTTCGATCGCGCACTCGATTGACTGTTGCGGAGCCGCATCCGGAATCTCTCGGGAACATCACTAAGGTGGGGGAAAAAACCGCAATATCGTCGGGGAGGCAAGATTTAAATAATATATATTGATATGCCTAGGGCGACCCAAACCCTACTAGAGGTCATTTGACCGATAGGATGATTTTACTATATATAGAGGTTGCTTGTGCTGTGATTGGATATTTATATGTGATATATATGTTATGCTTATTATATGCTTATGATTGATTAAACATGATTTGTCTATAAGTTCATTTTAATGTTGAATCTATTGCTGGTTGTTGCTGGTTGTTGTTTATGTACTGTTGTGACTACTGATATTTGAGTAGAGCTAGGCAGTGATTTCTGATAAGTTGGGAGATGATTGTGTGGTGAGAAAGTCGAGGATATATATATGTGTCGTAGTGCCCAATCTAGAGATACATTTGATCTGTGGATGTTGTGATATAAAGTCGATACCCGATTAAGCCGGATGAAAGTTGATCGTGGTTGTTTATAAGTCGTGGTTGAGACACTAAGTGTTGATCCTGAGATGAGTCAGTGAGATTCATATTGCATAGTTGTTGTTCATCACTGTGTTCGCACACGGACGATTCCGATCTTACTTGCGGAGAGATGGTCGTACTAATTAGTTTGGCGTAGGGGCTATTCCAATCTTACCTGCGGGGAAATGGTCGTATCCATTAGTCGAATTGTAGACGAACGGACGGATATCTCAACCTAGTCTACGGGCGGGGTGGTATGTCGTTACCGAAAGTTGAGTTGTTAACCGACGGGCGAATGTTTCGACCTAGCCTGTGGGCGGGAGAGCATGTCGTTACCGTAAGTTGCGTTGTTGACGGGAGAAAATTCTGACCTGGCCTGCTGGCGGGGGAATATGTCGTATCCATGAGACGAGTTGGGCCTGCGGGCTTTAGACCGAACCCTATCTTATGGGGGTGGCATAGTGATGACTGAGACACCTTGATCTGTTGGGGATGTCGTGTCGTGATCGTGTCCATATAGTCGTTAGTTGCATGAGTGTGAAAGACAGTAGTTAAGAGAAAAATTATCCGGAAATTGTTTGGTTGTCACTGTTGTGATTCGATGTGTTGCTATCTATATACATTATTTATATAGCTTTTTTCCCATTTATGACATATTACTGTTTCTTATCCCCTATATTTTTCTATGTCATATTCTCTTTATTCTCGACTGTACGAGAAGATCCTGTTGAGGATTTGCCAGCGGAGATTGATGGTATACCCGTAGAACCAGATGCTGGCTGGAGAGCCTTGGATCCCGGTGCCAGAGGACTTTAGACATCGGGGGTTGGTAGTTGGCAGTGTAGTTGTTATGGCCAGTTTGCGAAACTGAGTCGTCTGTATTTTTACTTCCGCTACTACGCTTTCTGTTTTATTTATTGCATACTCTGAAGTCTTTTATTCTTGTTATCAGTTGTTGTAGGCTCTACTGATGGAGCCAGTATTACTATGTCAGTATAAGTTATTATAATATCAGTGTGTTGTATGTTTTAATATTTCTGCATTTTTATACTACTACGCTATGCTGTAACGCTAATAATTATAAGTGGGGTCACCAATGGGACCTCCTAAGAAGGGGTTGTCTCATTTGTGGTATCAGAACAGTTTGATTCTTAATCAAGGACTGTTTGAGTTAGGATGTGATTTCTAGCCGTGTCTAGTTGAACCCGCATTGGGTATTGACTATACTTAGAAGTTGGGTAAATCATTTGATGTGCAGGTTATAGAGTGTGATAACTGCTTTAAGACATATGATATATATTCCTGGCTTTCTTTCTCGCGAGGCGAGACTTGGTTTCGCGAGACGAGGCCGAAAGGCTGCATTTTATTCCTCGGGCAGAACTTCTGGCTCGCAAGACGAGAGTTGGTTCGCGTCGCGAGGCTGAGAGGCTGTATTTTACTGATCAGTCTGGCCTTCTGTCTCGCGTGGCGAGCATTGCTTTGCGTCGCGAGGCCGAGGGACTGTATTTTACTGCTCGGTGTGACCGTCTGGCTCGCGAGGCGAGCATCGTGTCACGGGGCAAGTGTCTTTCTTTTGTTTTCTTCTTTTCTAGCTTTTTCTTGCTGGAAAGAAAAACCGGATAAGCTGCAGACTTACCACATGTCATATGAATCGAAGCTAATATTTTTCCTTGCTAGGAAGAAATGGTTTGCAGACAACGTAGAGGACGTGGCGGAAGGGCCACAACGAGTGTCGTTGAACTCGAAATTGGTTATGAAGCAAGGTCCCACGCTGTCGATGGGATAGAATCAACTGAAACCCTAAGGACAGTTAGGGAACTAGCAACGGCAATGTTGCACCAAACACAGCAGAACGCTCAACGGCTACAGTTGACCATGCAACAACAGCAGAGAAAAAATCAGCAAGGTGAAGTTGTGATGGAAGGCACCGCGCTGAATACTTTTCTGAAAGGAAAGCCGCCGCAGTTCAATGGCGACTTCAACCCAGACGGAGCTAAAATCTAGATATAAGAGCTGGAGAAAATCTTTGCGGCGATTCACTGCCGTGATGATAGAAAGGTAACACATGCATCCTTCATTCTGATAGGAGGTGCAGAACTGTGGTGGAAAGGCAAGCAGAGGGTGCTTGAAGCTGAAGATAAACTCATCAACTGGGGCCTGTTTCGGGATTGCTTTCTGGAGAAGTATTTCCCCAGGATGATGAGAAGAGAAAAAGAGAAAGAGTTTATGGGTCTGAAGCAAAGTACCATGTCTGTTGGGGAGTACTCTGCAAGCCTTGAGGTGCTGCTCAAATTTTCTGAATTTTACCATAGGTTCCCTGAGGAAAAATAGGTTTGCAGGCGCTTTAAAGGCCTGAAATACAAATTGCAAAGGGTGATTGCACCACTGAACATCACCTGTCTGCCTGAGATGCTGGAGAGATGTCCTGTCATAGAGAACATTTACAAGAAGCAAGAGTTGCAGCAAGGCAGAACTAGAGGACCTACTCAGAGGTTTGACCAAAGGGGTCGAGGTGGAAAGGGAAGATTCCAGACGGGACGTAGGCCTTATGACCGTCAGACCAGAAGACAGACTGAAGGATAACTCCAACCAAGTGGCTGCTTCAGGTGTGGAGGAACACATACAATTCTTCCGATAAGGGAGACTCGCCAGTGTTTCCGATGTGGCCAACTAGGTCACATAGCAGCAGAATGTACACAAGGAGCGAGGTACAATACAGGCGGGCAGGGTCCAGTGACCAGAACCCAAGGAACCGGACAACAAGCAGCAAGACCGCAAGCTGCCGGAAGGGTATTTACCATACGAGGAACTGAATCCTCTCAATCCCCCGATCTTATACAAGGTATGTGCCTAGTGTCAGGTAAACTCTTATCAATATTGTTTGAACTCGGGAGTCCTTCATATCCCAAGAGTATGTGGATCATTTAAAGTTGCCTGTTTCTTTGCTTTCCCATGACTTAACTATTTCCACTCCTACCAGTAATTCTTTGACAACCATGACTGTCTGCTTAAATTGTCTTATTGTCATTGAGAATCGAACTTTATCTGTCGATCTCATTTGCTTACCTATGCATCAACTTGATATAATTTTAGGCATGGATTGGCTTTCGACTAACCATATAGTGTTAGACTGTTCTAAAAAGACCTTATCTTTTCCTGAGCAATCTAGATTAATGCCTGCCAAGGATAGTAAGCTAGGTAGTAAATATCATAAACATGTGTTGCTACTCTCTATGGAAGCTAAGGAATCTCCTATGTTGGATTCGTTGCCTATAGTGCGGGAGTTTCCGGAAATTTTCCCTGATGACGTTTCGGGTTTACCACCGGAGAGAGAAATAGAGTTAGCTATAGATCTTGTACCTGGAACTGAACCGATTTCTATAGCACCTTATCGAATGGCTCCAGAGGAGTTAACAGAGCTGAAAAAGCAGTTGGACAACATGTTGGATAAGGAGTTTATAAGACCGAGTGCTTCATTTTGGGGAACGCCAGTGATGTTCGTCAAAAAGAAGGACGGGACTTCAAGGCTGTGTGTGGATTATCGACAGTTGAACAAGGTGACGGTCAAGAATAAGTATCCGTTGCCTAGGATTGACGATTTGATGGTCCAGTTAAAAGGAGCGGTAGTATTTTCAAAAATTGACTTAAGATCTGGTTATCACCAGATTCGGGTCAAGAGGGAGGATATACCGAAGACGACGTTTAGGAGCCGGTTTGGACACTACGAGTATCTGGTTATGCCCTTTGGTGTAACTAATGCTCCAGCAGTGTTCATGGATTACATGAACCGGATTTTCCGGCCGTTCTTAGATAAGTTTGTTGTTATGTTTATCGACAGCATTCTTATTTATTCCCTTAATCCGGAAGAACATCAGGAACATCTTAGGATTGTCCTTCAAGTGTTAAAGGACCAACAACTTTATGCAAAGTTGTCCAAGTGCGAATTCTGGTTAGAAGAAGTACAATTCTTGGGTTATGTGATTAATCGTGATGGGATAGCGGTAGATCCAGCAAAGGTTGAAGCTGTAGTACAATGGGAAAGCCCTAAATATGGAGTTTTCTGGGCTTAGCTGGATATTACCGAAGGTTCATTGAAGGATTCTCAAAAATAGCGTTGCCAATGACGCAGCTAATAAGGAAAGGAATATCCTTTGAATGGACGGTTGAATGTGAGAAAAGTTTCCAGGAACTGAAAAAGAGATTGACTACGTCACCAGTGCTGACGTTACCTGATTCTTTAGGACAGTTTGACGTGTACTGTGATGCGTCATACCAAGGATTGGGTTGTGTCCTAATGTAAGATCGGAGAGTGGTAGCATATGCTTCGCGACAACTAAGAATTCATGAAAGGAATTATCCGACTCATGATTTGGAGCTAGCAGCTATAGTGTTTGTTTTAAAGATATGGCGACACTATTTATATGGAGCTAAGTTTATAGTGTACAGTGACCATAAGAGTTTAAGGTATCTCTTTGATCAGAAAGAGTTAAATATGAGGCAAAGAAGATGGATGGAATTCATAAAGGATTATGAATTCGATCTACAATACCATCCAGGAAAAGTGACCGTAGTAGCGGATGCGTTAAGTAAGAAATCCTTACACATATTTGAATAATGGTAAAAAAGCTAGAATTGATTAAACTGTTTAGAGATCTAAATCTAGGTATGGAATTATCTCGATATAAGATACACCTAGGAATGGTCATAGTAACGAGCGACTTTTTGAAGACGATCAAGGAGAAGCAGGAGGTTGATTAGTATCTTCATAAAGTAAAGGAACAAGTAGCGGAAGGTAGAACTTCTGAGTTTAGGATGAATCAAGATGGAGTCTTGAGGTATGTTGACAGAATTTGTGTGCCAATGGGTATAGAGTTAAGAAGAATGATCTTAGAGGAAGCGCACAAGAGTAGGCTGAGTTTTCATCCAGGAGCTACCAAGATGTACCAGGACCTAAAGAAAATGTTTTGTTGGCTCGGAATGAAGAAGGAGGTAGCTGAGTATGTATTAGCTTGGTGTGTCAGAAGGCGAAGATAGAACACCAAAAGCCAGCGGGACTGCTACAATCTTTAGATATCCCAAAATGGAAATGGGATGGTATATCTATGGATTTCGTGGTTGGTCTGCCAAGGACTAACAAGAGGCATGATGCCATTTGGGTAACCGTTGATAGGTTGACGAAGTGTGCTCACTTTTTACCTATTGGCGAAAGTTATACGTTGGAAAATTTGACCCAAATCTATATCCAGGAGGTAGTAAGGTTGCACGGAGTACCTTCTAGTATTGTTTCCGACAGAGATCCTAGATTTACGTCGAGATTCTGGAAGCAATTACCCGAGGCTTTGGGAACTAAGTTAAGGTTGAGTTCTGCTTATCATCCTCGGATGGATGGTCATTCAGAACAGACAATTCAATCATTGGAAGATATCTTAAGAGCTGGTGTTTTGGAACACACAGGAAATTGGGAGGAGTTCTTACCGTTGATTGAGTTCACCTATAACAACAGTTTCATTCAAGTATAGGTATGACGCCTTAGGAAGCGTTGTACGGCAGTAAGTGTAGAATACCTTTGTGTTGGTATGAGAATGGAGAAAGTCAAGTACTAGGATCGGAGGTAGTGCAACAAATGACGGAACAAATCAAGAGGATACGGGAAAAGATGAAAATCGCACTGGACAGGCAGAAGAGTTACAGCGATAAGAGGAGAAGACCGTTAGAATTCCAGAAAGGAGACCATGTTTTTTTTAGAGTGACTCCGAGAACTGGAATCGGCAGAGCAATAAAATCTAGAATGCTTACCCCTAGATTCATTGGACTGTTTCGAATTCTTCGCCGAATTGGTCCTATAGCCTATCACATCGCTTTACCCCCAAACCTATCCAACCTTCATGATGTCTTTCATGTCTCTCAGTTGAGAAAGTATTATCCTGATCCATCACACGTCTTAGAACCACAGTCAATACAATTGAGAGATAACCTTGAGTATAAGGCTGTACCTGTAAGGACCGCGGATAGAAGGATAAAGAAACTCCGAGGTAAAAACATTCCGTTGGTCAAGATCATTTGGGATAAAGTTACCGGAGATGTTACCTGGGAACGCGAAGAGGACATGCAACGGCAATATCCAAGCCAATTTTAAAAAGGTACGTCGAATTTCGGGATGAAATTCTTTTTAAGGGAGGTGGTAATGTAACATCCCGATTTTCTTATTTTTTTTAATTAATTAGTATTTAAGTAATTGTATTTTATTGGAGGGACTAGAAAATTAAATAAATTATTCCGAGACCATAGTCACGCTCTACGCTATCATAGGAAGCTATGGTTAAATTTTGGTTGAAAACTCAAACAGAGCCCGGTCTGCGTTTTGACACTGATAGTATGATTTTACTGCTCAAACGATCTAATTTGACTCGCGGATGAAATATTTAGGTTTTAAATAAAATTGCAAATAATATCGGCGATTTTGAAAAATTTCAAAATAAATAAGTTTTCACGACTTTCTGGGGCGATATACTGAATCGCGTAAGTAACGGAGTTAAAAACGGATGAACATGAAGTCACATCACCTAGGAAGGCGTGCTTGTGACTCACTAAGGTCATCATTTCTTTTCTGGAAAATATCTAGATATTCATGAAATTAGAAAATATCTGAACGCGAAATGACCAAATTGCCCTTGGTGTTTTTACTAAATTACCATTTTACCTTTCTTAACTCTTAAGTCATATCACTTAGGAAAATATCTAAACTCTCTCACTCTCTCTCTCTCCCCCATTCTATTCTTCTTCTTCTTCCTCCATTTTCACCTCCATTTTTCTCAAGCTTCCTCAAGCTTTTTCAAACAAATTAGTGAAGCAAAGTTGCTCCTCTCATCATCTTCTATCACCTAGAAGGTATAGATTTCATCCTTGAGCTCTCAATCTTCATTTTTATACATTGATTTTCATGAGTTTCAATTTCTAGATCTAAACTTCAAAAATTTGTAGAAAATTGTAGAAAAATCATTTTTAATGCCAAACCAATTTCTTTGAGCTAGTATCATCCCCTACTGCCATAATTCAAGAGCTTGAAAGCAAATAAGACCTCTAGCCTATTTTTCTTAAAGGAGCCGAATGGGTGATTTTTGGGGAAAATGGGTTTTTTTGTTCATTGTTCTTGATTTCACCTATTTCATCCCTTAATCATGTAATCCAATTGATTAGAAGGCCAAATCAAACTCTCACCTATTTTCATGGTTATGTCTGAAACCCCTTTTTGTTGGTTTAAGGGGTTTTGGTTCAAATCATTGATAGTTGATCATTGATTATGTATGCATAAGGATCATTGATCCAAGAGTTGGTAGCATTTCAACATCCCTAGCCTAATTAATTAAATAGGGGCAGTAGCTAATCCTAAGGATTAGGGAATTGATGATTTAACTGTTTTGAATTCTGGTTGTTTTTTACTGTATAGAATCTGACAGGACTCGAACGTTCGATCGCGCACTCGATTGACTGTTGCGGAGCCGCATCCAGAATCTCTCGGGAACATCACTAAGGTGGGGGAAAGAACCATAATATCGTGGGGCAGGCAAGCTTCAAATAATATATCTTGATATGCGTAGGGCTGTTGAGTCTACAAAATGTCTGATGTGCATTTACCATAGTTTTAATGAAATTAAAACATTTATTCTATGATTTAATTGAACCCATCTGTGGTATAAATTTAATACACTCGTCTGAGTGCTTGTGAAAGACTTGCAAATTGTAATTTATTTTACAACTTCTCTCAAACAATACCCGTCTGAGCCTGAAGAGGCTAGGTATGCAAACAATACTTGTCTGGAGCCTGGAGAGGCTAGGTGTGAAAACAATACTCATCTTGAGCCTGAAGAGGCTAGGTGTGAAAATAATACTTGTCTGTCCTGTAACCTAAATCAGTTATAGTGAGAAAACTTGGTGCTGGCAAGGACTGGACGTAGCCTCATTGTTAAGGGGTGAACCAAGATAAAACCTGCTGAGTGGTCTCTCTCTTTCCCTTAACTCTTTAGTTTGATTATTTATCTTAACTATCATCTAACTAAAGGGGTTTATAATTGTGTTTATCAAACCTATTTTCATCTTGCATGATTGTGTGTTTTCTTTGAAAACCTTCAGACAAGTTATTAGTCTGATTGACCTGTCTAAGTTTACTCGTCTACTATCACCCGTCTGTGCTTGCTAAAAAGTTTCTAAATTCCGCATAAATTTGTCAAACACCATTCAACCCCCTTCTAATGTTTGCATCTGTCTATTTCAGTTGGTATCAGAGCCAGGTTCTGGGTCGAGCACCTAACAGTGTAGTGAAAAGATCCTGAAGTATAGACAATGAATTCTGGAGCAAACTCAAGTAGAAACCCCCGACCTGAAGGAGGCTCCATGACCAGACCTCCATTCTTCAATGGTACAAATTATAACTTCTGGAAAGAAAGGTTTCACTGGTTCATCTTTTCAACAAACTCTGATCTATGGGATGTCATTACTGATGATCCTTACACTCCTCAAAATAATGATGGCTCAGACAAGCCTAAGGCTCAGTGGACACCAGCAGAAAAGACAAGATGGAATCTAAACCATAAAGCCAGATATGCTATAATCTGTGCTCTCAGTGCAGAAGAGTCTGAAAAGGTATGTGCTTGTGATTCTGCTAAAGAAATGTGGGACTCCTTATCTGTCACACATAAAGGAACTGCAAAGGTAAAAGAATCTAAAATTTCTATTCTTGTTAGAAAATATGAATTGTTCACCATGGATGAAGGTGAATCCGTTGCTCAAATGATTGGTAGATTCCAAACTATTAATAATGGTTTAAAATCTCTTAGTAAAACATATACTGATGCTGAGAAAGTTGCTAAGATTCTTAGAAGTCTTCCAAGGCAGTGGCGACCTCTTGTCACTGCTATATCTCAAGCCAAGGATCTAACCTCCTTTACTATGGATGAACTTCTTGGCACACTCACTGTTCATGAGCAAGAGCTCAATGAAGATGTGTCAATCAAAAAGAGCAAAGCCATTGCTCTAAAAGTTGATCTAAAGGCAGCTAAAGCCTTAAAAGCTTCAAAGGCAGATGAGTCTGACGGTGACATAGATGAGTCTGATGATGAGGATTCTGATGATGATGAAGAGATTTCTCTCATGACCAGAAAGATGAAGAAGCTTTGGAGAAAGAAGAAGTTCAGAAAGGAGAAGCCTTTCAGAAAATCCCACAAAGAATCCACATCAACAGACAAGAGTCTCGTTGTCTGCTATGAGTGCAAGAAGCCTGGTCATATCAAACCTAAATGCCCTCTTTTGATGAAAGCTTCCAAAAATAAGTTCTTCGGAAAGAAGAAGAAAGGAATGATGGCCACATGGGAAGATCTTGAATGCTCATCTTTTGAAGGAGAAGAGACAGAAGAGGAAGCCAATCTCTGTCTGATGGCCAATATCGATTCAGAACCTGAAACTGAGGTACATTCTGAACTTGAGGAATTGCATGATGCTTATGATGAGCTGGTAGAGGAATCCATAGGCTTATCTAAGGCCTTCAAATCCCTCAAGAGAGATTATGTTAAACTCAGCATAAACAAAAATCTCAAGAGCGTGAGATGCTGGCCAAAGAGAATAGCCAGTTGAGGACTGAAAAGTCTGATGAAGCTTCGATCTCAAGTGAAACATCAAATTCTGAAGAAGTTGTCACACATCAACAGAAAGTGAAGGAGCTCACTTCTGATCTTGCTAGATTTGTTAATGGCGGAGATACTCTGACAAAACTGCTAGGATGTCAGAGACACTCTCTTAACAAAGAAGGCATTGGATATGATCATCAAGCTAATCATAAAGTATCAACAAAATCTTCAACTGTCTATGTTAAACCCACTCCAGTTAGAATTAGACCCCTCTGTAACTTCTGTGGAAAAGCTGGACATGTTATATCTAAGTGTTTTCACAAGAAGAAGAGGAAGTCTTCACAGACTCCTAGAACTAACAGAAAAGGACCCAGAAAAATATGGGTACCTAGAGATAAAATAATTTTTGTTGCAGACATCCTTAATAGGGCAAAGCAGACGCCTCTGCTGGTACCTGGACAGCGGCTTCTCGCGACATATGACAGGAGAAAGGTCTATGTTCCAAGACCTCCAGTCTAAAAATGGTGGATTTGTTGCCTTTGGAGGCAATAAAAAAGGAAGAGTAATTGGTGTTGGTACAATTGGTGGTAAACCCCCTCTTCCCTCAGTCTCTAATGTGCTTATGGTTGAAGGACTAAGACACAATTTACTTAGCATAAGTCAACTATGTAATAGTGGATTTGATGTCTCCTTCACTAAGAATGAATGCATAGTCAAAGACAAGAGTGGCAAGAACCTTTTTTCTGCTAATAGACAGCAAAATCTTTATAAGATTGAGCTAACTGAACTCTCAGATCAAAGTGTAACCTGTCTGATGTCTAAAGAGGATGAAACAAGATGGGTTTTCAGAAACAAGCTAGATGAAGATGGCAAAGTCGTCATAAATAAAGCATGGTTAGTAGCTCAAGGCTACAACCAACAAGAAGGTATTGACTATACAGAGACTTTTGCACCTATAGCTACAATAGAAGCTATTCGTATACTTATGTCATATGCTGCACAACATCAAATTACTTTATTTCAAATGGATGTAAAAAGTGCTTTTTTAAATGGAATAATTGAAGAAGAAGTGCATATTAAACAACCTCCTGGTTTTGAAGATAATGACAAACCAGATTATGTTTTCAAACTTAAAAAAGCTTTATATGGTTTAGAACAAGAGCCTAGAGCATGGTATAATAGACTTAGTTCTTTTCTTATGAATAATGGCTTTATAAGAAGAAAAGTTGATACAACTTTATTTAAGAAATGCTCAAAAGATAACTTCATAGTAGTTCAAATATATGTTGATGATATTATTTTTGGAGCTACTAATGAAAAATTGTGCAAAGAATTCTCTAAGTTGATGCAAGCAGAATTTGAAATGAGCATGATGGGATAATTTAAGTTCTTCCTTGGACTGCAAATCAAGCACAGACGAGTGATAGTAGACGAGTAAACTTAGACAGGTCAATCAGACTAATAACTCGGCTGAAGGTTTTCACAGAAAACACACAATCATGCAAGATGAAAATAGGTTTGATAAACATAATTATAAACCCCTTTAGTTAGATGATAGTTAAGATAAATAATCAAACTAAAGAGGTAAGGGAAGAGAGAGATCACTCAGTAGGTTTTATCCTAGTTCACCCCTTAACAATAAGGCTACCTCCAGTCCTTGCCAACACCAGGTTTTCTCACTATAACTGATTTAGGTTATAGGACAGACAAGTATTATTTTCACACCTAGCCTCGTCAGGCTCCAGACGAGTATTGTTTTCACACCTAGCCTCTCCAGGCTCCAGACAAGTATTGTTTTCACACCTAGCCTCTTCAGGCTCAGACAGGTATTGTTTGAGAGAAGTTGTAAAATAAATTACAATTTGCAAGTCTTTCACAAGCACTCAGACGAGTGTATTAAATGTGAAGTTCTAAAAGACTACGTAATAACTTCAAATGATTAAAGAATAAATAATGAAAGAATGAAGATATAAATGTTCAGAGTAATTGCTCTTTGATTGCTTTTGTTCGTTCTCTTCTCTGCTTGAATCTTCAAAGTCTTCTTCATTAAATAGGCTTCAAGATTTTAAAGCCGTTACACACAAAGTTTGAAGGCTTGGCTTCTTGCAGATCTTCAATAAATGCAAAGATTCGTTCTGATCAGCCATTAAAGCCCTGAGAACTTCGCTTGTTCTCTCTCATCAGAAAGGTGAAAACTTCTGATACACCTTTGAGCAGGTCTGTATACTTGCTTTTTGCCATCAGAGGGAAGACTTTCCCTTTTGATGTAAGATTCAGTTGTGTTCAGGGAAAGCACTTTGTTGAAGTTCCTTATCAGAGACGAGACAGCTTTCATCCAATGTATTCTTTAACGTTAGTTACCAGACGGGTGAGTAACTTCATTAGATGGGTTGACTCTTTAACAAAGAGATGGCATCAGTTGCATAGTCTTTTAGACGGGAGAGTCTTCCTTTGATCAGACGGTTGATTTCTTCATTAGACGGGTTAAAGGGATTTCTTCAACGCTGGTCAACAGACTGGTGAAGACATCATTAGACGATTGAACTTCTCCTAGTTCAGAAGAGTGAACCTTAGCTAGTTCAGACGAGTGAATTTATCTCAGTTCAGACGAGTGAACTTTAGTTAGTTCAGACGTGTGAACTTAAGTTAGTTCAGACGGGTGAACTTATCCAAGTTCAGACTAGTGAACAGTTCATATAGACACAATGTTTTAATCTGCACACTAAGTAGACGAGTTAAATACCACAGACGGGTTCAATTAAATCATTGAATAACTGTTTTACCCTCATCAAAATTATGGTAAATGCTCATCAGACATCTGGAGGCTCAATAATCTCCCCCTTTTTGATGATGACAAAACATGTTAAATGATTTAATGAAGTTAAGAAAATTCACATAAAGCAGTCATATATATGTATCAGACAATTGTAACATGATCAGACAGATTTAAACATTGTTCCATAATTACAACATACTCAGACAAATAAGCATTGAAATTTTGATCTTAGTCTTATCTTAGTATTTTCTCCCCCTTTTGACATTATCAAAAGCAATAGAACATTGACAGAGAGAAAAGAAAAGACACATCATATTTCCATATCAGACGGATAAACAATTGTTTATATCAGACAGTTGTAACATTAAAGCATTTTTCATTTAACTTTCTCCCCCTTTTGTCATAATCAAAAAATAGAAACAGAACAGGTAATCGTTTTTAACCATCATTGGCTGTGTACAAGGTAATTTAAAAATAAAATTTACAAATAAGAGTTAAAAAGATCAAAAAGAGCTTCTACTCTAGCTTCTAAAACAGTTCTATCTCTTCTTTCTGCAGCAAGATCTTGGTGAGCAGCTTCTACCAAGTTCCTGAGTGATGCTACTTCAAAATGCAAAACTTGAAGAACTTGTCTGGGCACAGGAATGTGATCAGCAGAGCCATCAGAATGCCAAGGAAGAGCATAGATAGGTGGTGCAGAAGGGATAGAGAAGGCTTCAGAAAGCCGGGGAAAGAAGCGTAAGTGAAGATTTTGATAGAAGATAAAAGGTAGAAAGGTGATCTTATGAAAAGAATCATCGGAGGAGTGAGTTTCTGAAGGTGAGGGAAAGACAGAGGACAGAGAAGAGCGAAGAGATGGATGAAAAGATGCGGGTAAAGGTTCAACACAGAAGGATGGAGAATGAGGGATTAACAGATCAAGAGATTCCATGAAGGAATACGATCCAGCAATTAGAATGAGACATGGTCTAGAAAAGTGAGGAAGAATAACTACAGAGTTAGGATGGGTTATGTAAGGATCAGGGTGATGAGACATGATAACAACAGGTTCAAATAAACACAGAGCTCTACAGGTATTTGTAAAGTGAGATGGAGGAGGAGGTATGACATTAAGTTTAGAGACACTTGCATACATTAAATGTTACAAGTCAGACTTGAACAAAAAAGAAGAACTGGCAACTGGTTTTTTAGGAGTTGCATCCTTTGAAACATGACACATATCAAACATAATGATGAAAAATGAGGAAAGAGATGAGTTATAAGAGTTTTCCTGAGTGGGTGAAGCCAGATGTTCATCATGAGATGAGGAGGATGAGGGTGAATACTTGCCAAGAGTAGAGTTTTCTGACATTCTGAGCTTGATGCGTTTAGGAGCCACAAAGAAAGCAGGTTGGCTAACATGAGGGGATTCTATGGCAGCAGCTACAACAGGTATGCCAGATCTCTTCCTTTTAGGAATTATGCCAGAACAAAAAGCTGGTTGGACCAAGTTTTTTCCTATAGGCTTTGACAGTTGCTCCCCCTGAGCAGGTGCAGTCTCTTCACTAGAGACAGTGTCACTCAGCATAGCTTGAGAAAGGGCAGTATCAAAATCCTCCACAACAAGAGCTTGCCTCTTGGAAGTCAGCTTCCTCCTTTTCAAGGTGAGAATAGGAGCACTTTCTTCTGACCCAGTAGAAACATTTGGGTGACGAGAAGAAAGGGGCTGGCTTTGGCTTGTAGACTTTCCAGAGGGTTTCCAAATGTTTTCAGATGCAGAGGTCTCAGACACATCTGTTGATTCAGCTGGAGTTTTACCCTTCTGATCCTCAGATGCTTGATTTGAAGAGGATGGAGCAGGGATAGAGAGCCTTATTAAAGAGATAGTCTGTTTGGCTAAAGGCCGAGCCATGTCCAAAAAGGCGACTTCTTCAGGGACAAAAATTTTGATTCTAAAGAGCTTGGTCAGAAGCATGCCATAAGGATAGGTAGGAGAGCTAGGTCTCTTAATCAATGACATGAAATGTTTGAAAATGAGGTCATTGATGTCTACCTTGATTTTGTGAATCAGATGAAAGAGGGAAAATGTATCCATTTTAGAGATGTAGTCTCTAGAGCCCTTCCTAGGTAGCACACATTCTTGCAAAAGCTTGAGCAAGAAGCGGCATTTGGGAACAAGGTTACTCGATTTGAGATTTGTAGGGTTAGGGTTACCAAAAAGGCGATGTTGATGTCGTTCTGGCTTACTGAATCTGCCCAGTTGTCTGCATAACCGGCACCATGTCTAGGGCATTCAGTTACTAGTTCCAGAGTGTTGAGGGAGAAGGAGAAGCGTTGGTTGGAAACACGAGCATGAATCTCCGTGGGAAAGCCACTTGGAGAGTGAAGAATGACGGCGTTGGTCCAAAAGTCAGTGACCAACTTAGGGTTCACAAGCTCCTTCAAGTCGAAGAAGGGCGTCCAATTGGAGTAGTTGAGCTCTTCAAGCACATCTAAACCCAACCAACTTAAAGCCAAAAGGTCAATAAGTTTCCCTAGGATGATTTTGTGAACAACTTCAACATCGAGGTTGTAACGCTTAGCAATGACATCAGCAGAGAGTTGCTTTGGGGGTGCCATTACAGAGAAGTTAGGGTTAGAGAAGTTTGGGAGCCAGAGAGTGAGTAAAGAGGGAAGAAGACGAAACGAGAGTGAAATAAAGAGAGTGATTTTGAAAAACGTACGGATGGAGACTTAAAAAAAAATGGTTCAGATTTAAAATAAGACAAAAACAGCCACGTACAAATTTTGCCTCAGATAATGAAACGATACTTAAAAATAAAAATAACCATTTAAAAGGAATTTTAAAAGAAAAGAGCAAATCACTCATAAGGTCAGACGATTAAACATAGACAGGTAACGTAAACACTCATCAGACAGGTTATTCAGCAAAGCAATGTATATTCAAGTTGTCTCTTATAAACTTAAACGTATCCTCAGCTAATAGTTTTGTAAAGATATCAGCCCATTGATTTTCAGTTTTAACAAACTTAACATCAAATACACCTTTTTGAACATAATCTCTTATGAAGTGATGTTTGAATTCTATGTGCTTAGCCTTAGAGTGTTGTATGAGATTCTTAGTTAAGCAAATAGCACTAGAATTATCACACCAGACAGATATATTATGCTCAAATATAGAATAATCTTCTAGTTGATGTTTTATCCATAATAGCTGTGAGCAGCAACTTGCAGCAGAGACATATTCTGCTTCTGCAGTTGAGAATGCGATAGTCGTCTGTCTTTTGCTTGACTCGGAGACTAAGTTTTCTCCAATGAAGTGACATCCTCCATTGGTGCTTTTCCTTTCAATTCTATCTCCAGCAAAGTCAGCATAACAAAAACCAACTAATCTGTAATCTTGTGTTCTCAAATACATTAAACCAAGATTAGTGGTTCCAAGTAAATATCTAAAGATTCTTATAATAGCCTTAAGATGAGATTCTTTGGGATCAGATTGGAATCTAGCACACATACAGACACTAAATTGAATATCAGGTCTGTTAGATGTTAAGTAAAGAAGAGATCCAATCATACCTCCGTAGACAGTTTGGTCTACCTTTTTACCTTCATCATCTTTGCTTAGATTAGCATTAGTTTGCATGGGAGTTTTCACGATCTTTGAGCTACCCATTTTGTACTTCTTTAGAATCTCCTTGATGTACTTTTGTTGATGGATGTAGATACCATCACTCGTCTGCTTGAATCTTCAAAGTCTTCTTCATTAAATAGGCTTCAAGATTTTAAAGCCGTTAGACACAAAATTTGAAGGCTTGGCTTCTTGCAGATCTTCAATAAATGCAAAAAGTCGTTCTGATCAGCCATTAAAGCCTTGAAAACTTTGCTTGTTCTCTCTCATAAGAAAGGTGAAGACTTCTGATACACCTCTGGTCTAAGCAGGTCTGTATACTTGCTTTTTGCCATCAGAGGGAAGACTTTCCCTTTTGGTGTAAGATGCAGTTGTGTTCAGGAAAAGCACTTTGTTGAAGTTCCTTATCAGAGACGAGACAACTTTCATCCAATGTATTCTTTAACGTTAGTCACCAGACGGGTGAGTAACTTCATTAGACGGGTTGACTCTTTAACAAAGAGATGATGTCAGTTGCATAGTCTTTTAGACGGGTGAGTCTTCCTTTGATCAGACGGTTGATTTCCTCAATAGACGGGTTGAAGGGATTTCTTCAACGCTGGTCAACAGACTGGTGAAGACATCATTAGACGAGTGAAATTCTCCTAGTTCAGACGAGTGAACCTTAGCTAGTTCAGACGAGTGAACTTATCTTAGTTCAAACGAGTGAACTTTAGTTAGTTCAGACATGTGAACTTAAGTTAGTTCAGACGGGTGAACTTATCCAAGTTCAAACGAGTAAACAGCTCATATAGACACTTAATGTTTTAATCTGCACACTAAGTAGACGAGTTAAATACCACAGACGGGTTCAATTAAATCATTGATTAACTGTTTTACTCTCATCAAAACTATGGTAAATACACATCAGACATTTGGAGATTCAACAAACTCGTCTACTTAGTGTGCATAGATTAAAACATTAAGTGTCTATATGAACAGAGTTCTAGCGTACCCGTCTGGACCTTAGGCAAAAGTTCACTCATCCGAACAATGAAAAGTTCACTCGTCTGAAGTAGGAGAAGTTCACCCATCTAAGGAAGTCTTCACCAGTCTGTTGACCAGCGTTGAAGAAATCCCTTCAACCTGTCTAATGAAGAAATCAACCGCCTGATCAAAGGAAGACTCACCTGTCTGAAAGACTACGCAACTGATGTCATTCTCTATATTAAAAGTCAACCCGTCTAATGAAGTTACTCACCCGTTTGGTGACTAATGTTGAAGAATATATTGGATGAAAGCTATCTCTTCTCTAAAAAGGAACTTCAACAAAGTGCTTTGCCTGAACACAACTGCATCTTACACCAAAAGGGAAAGTCTTCCCTTTGATGGCAAAAGCAAGTATAAAGACCTGCTAAGACCAAAGGTGTATCAGAAGTCTTCACCATTCTGATGAGAGAGAACAAGCGAAGATCTCAAGGCCTTAATGGCCGATAAGAACGACTCTTTGCATTTATTGAAGATATGCAAAAAGCCAAGCCTTCAAACATTTTTTCTAACGACTTTAAAATCTTGAAGCCTATTTAATGCAGAAGACTTTGAAGATTCAAGTAGAGAAGAAAACGAACAAAGGAATCAAAGAGCAATCACTCTGAGCATTTATATCTTCATTCTTTCATTATTTATTCTTCAATCATTTGAAGTCATCATGTAGTCTTTTAGAACTTCACATTTAATATACTCGTCTGAGTGCTTGTGAAAGACTTGCAAATTTTAATTCACCATACAACTTCTATTAAACAATACCTGTCTGAGCCTGGAGAGGCTAGGTGTGCAAACAATACTCGTCTGAGCCTGGAGAGGCTAGGTGTGCAAACAATACTTGTCTGGAGCCTGAAGAGGCTAAGTATGAAAATAATACTTGTCTATCCTATAACCTAAATCAGTTATAGTGAGAAAACTTGGTGCTGCCAAGAACTGGACGTAGCCTCATTGTAAAGGGGTGAACCAGGATAAAACCTGCTGAGTGATCTCTCTTTCCCTTAACTCTTTAGTTTGATTATTTATCTTAACTATCATCTAACTAAAGAGGTTTATAATTGTGTTTATCAAGCCTTTTTCATCTTGCATGATTGTGTGTTTTTTATGAAAACCTTCAGACGAGTTATTGGCCTGATTGACCTGTCTGAGTTTACTCGTTTGTGCCTTACCCGTCTGTGCTTGCGAAAAAGTTTATAATTCCGCTTAAATTTGTCAAACACCATTCAACCCCCTTCTTGTGCTTGTACCTGTCTATTTCAGTTGGTGTCAGAGCTCAGCCTCAGGGTTGAGCACCTAACAGTGTAGAAAAAAGATCCTGAAGAATAGACAATGACTTCTGGAGCAAACTCAAGTGGGAACCCCCAACCTGAAGGAGGCTCCATGACCAGACCTCCCTTCTTCAATGGTGCAAATTATAACTACTGAAAAGAAAGGTTTCACTGGTTCTTACACTTTGATGTATGGGATGTCATCACTGATGGTCCTTACACTCCTCGAAATGATGATGGCTCAGACAAGCCAAAGGCTCAGTGGACACCTGCAGAAAAGACAAGATGGGATCTAAACCATAAAGCCAGATATGCTATAATTTGTGCTCTCAGTCCAGAAGAATTTGAAAATGTATGTGCTTGTGATTCTGCTAAAGAAATGTGGGACTCTTTATCTGTCACACATGAAGAAACTGCAAAGGTAAAAGAATCTAAAATTTCTATTCTTATTAGAAAATATGAATTGTTCACCATGGATGAAGGTGAATCTGTTGCTTAAATGATTGGTAGATTCCAAACTATTAATAATGGTTTAAAATCTCTTGGTAAAATATATACTAATGCTGAGAAAGTTGGTAAGATTCTCAGAAGTCTTCCAAGGCAGTGGAGACCTCTTGTCACTGCTATATCTCAAGCCAAGGATCTCACCTCCTTGAATATGGATGAACTACTTGGCACACTCATTTGAGCAAGAGCTCAATGAAGATGTGTCAATCAAAAAGAGCAAAGCCACTGCTCTAAAGCTTGATCTAAAGGCAGCTAAAGCCTTAAAAGCTTCAAAGGTAGACGAGTCTGACTGTGACATAGACGAGTCTGATGATGAGGATTCTGATGATGATGAAGGGACTTCTCTCATGACCAGAAAGATGAAAAAGCTCTGGAGAAAAAAGAAGTTCAAAAAGGAGATGGCTTTCAGAAAATCCCACAAAGAATCCACATCAACAGACAAGAGTCCTGTTGTCTGCTATGAATGCAAGAAGCCTGGTCACATCAAACCTGAATGCCCTCTTTTGAAGAAAGCTTCCAAAAACAATTTCTTCAGAAAGAAGAAGAAAGGAATGATGGCCACATGGGAAGATCTGGAGTGCTCATCTTCTAAAGGAGAGAAGAGACAGAAGAAGAAGCCAATCTCTATCTGATGGCCAACACAGATTCAGAACCTAAAACTGAGGTACATTCTAAATTTGAGGAATTGCATGATGCTTATGATGAGCTGGTAGAAGAATCCAAAGGCTTATATAAGGCCTTCAAATCCCTCAAGAGAGATTATGTTAAACTCCTCAGTGAGCATAAACAAAAATATCAAGAGTGTGAGATGCTGGCCAAAGAGAATAGCCAGCTGAGGACTGAAAAGTCTGATGAAGCTTCGATCTCAAGTGAAACATCACATTCTGAAGAAGTTGTCACACTTCAACAGAAAGTGAAGGAGCTCACGTCTGATCTTGCTAGATTTGTTAATGGCAAAGATAATCTGACAAAACTGCTAGGATGTCAGAAACACTCCCTTAACAAAGAAGGCATTGGATATGACCATCAACCTGATCATCAAGTATCAACAAAAATCTTCAACTGTCTATGTTAAACCCACTCCAGTTTGAATTAGACCCGTCTGTAACTTCTGTGGAAAAGCTGGACATGTTATGTCTAAGTGTCTTCACAAGAAGAGGAAGTCTTCACAGACTCCTAGAACTAACAGAAAAGGACCCAGAAAAATATGGTTACCTAAAGATAAAATAATTTCTGTTGCAGATATCCTTAATAGGACAAAGCAGACTCCTCTGCTGGTACCTGGACAGTGGCTGCTCACGACATATGACAGGAAAAAGGTCTATGTTCCAAGACCTCTAGTCTAAAAATGGTGGATTTGTTGCCTTTGGAGGCAATCAAAAAGGAAGAGTAATTGGTGTAGGTACAATTGGTGGTAAACCCATTCTTCCCTCAATCTCTAATGTGCTTATGGTTGAAGGACTAAGACACAATTTACTTAGCATAAGTCAATTATATAATAGTGGATTTGATGTCTCCTTCACTAAGAATGAATGCATAGTCAAAGATAAGAGTGGCAAGACCCTCTTTTCAGCTAGTAGACAGCAAAATCTTTATAAGATTGAGCTAACTGAACTCTCAGATCAAAGTGTAACCTGTCTGATGTCTAAAGAGGATGAAAGATGGTTATGACATAAGAAACTAGGACATGCTAGTATGAAACTTATTTCGAAATTGAAAAAGGATAACCTTGTGAGAGGATTGCCTGATATTAGTTTTAAGAAAGATGTTTTATGTGGTGCATGTCGGAGAGGTAAACAAGTAAAATCAAGTTTCAAAGCAAAAAACCTTGTATCAACCTCTAGATCTCTTCAGCTGTTACACATAGATCTGTTTGGACCAATTAGTGTTGCCAGTTTAGCTGGAAGGAAATATGGATTTGTCATTGTTGATTACTATTCTAGATTTACATGGGTACTTTTCTTAACCCACAAGGATGAGTCCTTTAAGGCCTTCTCAGTATTCTATAAAAAAGTACAAAATGAGTAAGGTTTCTGTACTTCTACCCTTAGAAGTGATCATGGAGGAGAATTTGAAAATGAGCAATTCAAACTGTTCTGTGAAGAGAATGGAATCTCTCACAACTTCTCTGCACCTAGAACTCCACAGCAAAATGGAGTGGTTGAGAGAAAAAACAGATCTCTGCAAGAGACTGCTAGATCAATGCTCAATGAAAATAATCTCCCTAAGTACTTCTGGGCTGAAGCAGTAAACACTGCATGTTATGTGCAAAATAGAATACTTATAAGGTCTATCCTAAAGAAGACTCCTTATGAATGGTGGAAAGGTAGAAAACCCAACATATCTTATTTCCATCCATTTGGATGTGAATGCTTCATCCTAAATACCAAGGATCAACTTGGAAAGTTTGATTCCAAGGTAGACAAAGGTATCTTCATTGGATATTTTGAAGTGTCTAAGGCATATAGAGTTTTTAACTCTAGAACCTTTGTTGTTGAGGAATCCATTCATGTAACATTCAATGATAATTTAAAGACTAATAGGGAACTATCAGATCTAGAAGACGATCTTGCTGGACTTGACCTTACCCAGCAGACGAGTCAATAGCCAGACGTATCAAAAATTGAATCTGCTGAGGAATCTGTCAGACAAGTGGAGCAGACGAGTCATCAGTCAAGTCAACATCAGCATGATGATCTCAGAAGAGACTGGAAGTTCAAAGCTCATCATCCTGAAGATCTTATTATTGGAAGTCCCTTGGAAGGTGTTAGAACCAGATCTGTCTTAAGAGAGTCAAGCAATATGGCTTTTTTATCTGAAATTGAACCAAAGCATATTGAGGAAGCTCTTGGAGATGAAAGCTAGATTATTGCTATGCAAGAGGAACTTAATCAGTTCAAAAGGAATGATGTCTGGAAACTTGTATCCAAACCAACAAACAAATCTGTTATTAGAACAAGATGGGTTTTCAGAAACAAGCTAGATGAAGATGGCAAAGTCGTCAGAAACAAAGCAAAGTTAGTAGCTCAGGGCTACAACCAACAAGAAGGTATTGACTATACTAAGACTTTTGCATTATAGCTAGAATAGAAGCTATTCGCATACTCATGTCATATGCTGCACAACATCAAATCACTTTATTTCAAATGGATTTAAAAAGTACTTTTAAATGGAATAATTGAAGAAGAAGTTTATGTTAAACAACCTCCTGGTTTTGAAGATAATGAAAAACCAGATCATGTTTTCATACTTAAAAAAGCATTATATGGTTTAAAACAAGCGCCTAGAGCATGGTATGATAGACTTAGTTCTTTTCTTATGAATAATGGATTTATAAGAGGAAAAGTTGATACAACTTTATTTAAGAAATGCTCAAAAGATAAATTCATAGTAGTTCAAATATATGTTGATGATATTATTTTTGGAGTTACTAATGAAAAATTGTGCAAAGAATTCTCTAAGTTGATGCAAGTAGAATTTGAAATGAGCATCATGGGAGAATTGAAGTTCTTCCTTGGAATGCAAATCAAGCAGACAAGTGATGGTATCTACATCCATCAACAAAAGTACATCAAGGAAATTCTAAAGAAGTACAAAAAGGATAGCTTAAAGATCATGAAAACTCCTATGCAAACTAATGCTAATCTAAGCAAAGATGAGGAAGGTAAAAAGGTAGAACCAACCGTCTACAAAGGTATGATTGGATCTCTTCTTTATTTAACATCTAGCAGACCTAATATTCAGTTTAGTGTCTGTATGTGTGCTAGATTCCAATCTGATCCCAAAGAATCTCATCTTAAGGCTGGTAAAAGAATCTTTAGATATTTGCTTGGAACTACTAATCTTTGTTTAATGTACTTGAGAACACAAGATTACAGATTAGTTGGTTTTTGTGATGCTGACTTTGCTGGAGATAGAATTGAAAGGAAAAGCACCAGCGGAGGATATCACTTCATTGGAGCAAACTTAGTCTCATGGTCAAGCAAAAGACAGACGACTATCGCACTCTCAACTGCAGAAGCAGAATATGTCTCTGCTGCAAGTTGCTGCTCACAGCTATTATGGGTAAAACATCAACACGAAGATTACTCTATATTTGAGCATAATATACCTGTCTGGTGTGATAATTCAAGTGCTATTTGCTTAACTAAGAATCCCATACAACATTCTAAGGCTAAGCACATAGAAATCAAACATCACTTAATAAGAGATTATATTCAAAAAGGTGTATTTGATGTTAAGTTTGTTAAAACTGAAAATCAGTGGGCTGATATCTTTACAAAACCATTAGCTAAGGATAGGTTTAAGTATATAAGAGATAACTTGAATATACACTGCATTGTTGAATAACCTGTCTAATGTGTATTGCATTACCTGTCTGTGTTTAATCGTCTGACCCTTTGAATCATATTCTTTTTTGAAATAATATTTGTTTATTATCTTTTAAATGACATTTTATTATCTGAGGCAACATATGTACATTTTTTTTAAATCTAAACCTTTTTTTTTTAAATCTCCATCTTTTTTTTTAATCAAAGGGGCCTCAATAAAACCTTAAGATGCAAAACCCTCCTTAGGGAAAAAAGCATCAAAAGGAAAAAGAGTACCCATAATATTATTAAATAAAGAAAAAATACAAAAGAATAGGGGGCAAGAACCTGACGATTAAGAAATAAAAAGGAATTCAATCCAAAAACAGATTGTCTAAATTTTTAATTAGGAAGGTTATATCTGTCATGATAAAAACCAGCACTAATAAAATTTGGGACTAAATCCCACCAAGAGAAACAATTTGAGATAACTCCAAAATTAGCCAATCCATCAGCACAAATATTACCCTCTCTATAAATGTGAGAAACCATGAATCTCATATCTTTGATAAGTTTTAGACAATGCATCCATCTAGCTTTAAGCTTCCAAGGGACCACTGCTTTAAGCTTTAAGCATCCATCTCCATCTTTTTGTTGTTTTCATTTAAAATTAAAACCGTCTTTGGTCTTTAAAAAAGGGAAAACCTTTTTTTCTTTTTAAAGGTATTTCGTTCTTGCGTTTTCAAATCTCTTTCTCTTCGTTTTTTAAAACCATCAAGAGGATGCATCTGCTCTAGGGGAGCAGTTCAAGAAGCCTTTAGGCAAAATCAAAGAACAAACTTGCGTTTAACTCTTTTTGTTCTCTTAGTACCTTTTTGTAATTCTTTTTTAAAATTACCTCGTACACAGCCAATGATGGTTAAATACAATTACCTCCTCCGTTTCTCTTTTTCGATAACGACAAAAGGGGGAGAAAGTTAAATGAAAAATGTTTTAAGCTGCTATGAACAATTGTTTTTCCGTCTGATATGGAAATATGATATCCGTCTGATATGAAAATATGATAAATAATATATATCTTTTCTTTTCTCTCTGTCTATGATTTATTGCTTTTGATAATGTCAAAAGGGGGAGAAATACTAAGATAAGACTAAGATAAAAAGATCAATGCTTTCAACACTTATCTGTCTGAGTATATTGTAATAATGGAACAATGTTTAAATCTGTTTGATCATGTTACAATTGTCTGATACATATACATGACTGTTTTATGTGAATTTTCTTAAGTTCATTAAATCATTTAACATCTTTTGTCATCATCAAAAAGGGGGTGATTGTTGAGTCTCACAAATGTCTGATGTGCATTTACCATAGTTTTGATGAGATTAAAACAGTTATTCAGTGATTTAATTGAACCCGTCTATGGTGTTTAACTCGTCTACTTTGTGTGCAGATTAAAACATTAAATGTCTATATGAACTGAGTTCTAGCGTGTTATCACCCGTCTGGACCTAAGGCAAAAGTTCACTCGTCTGAAAAATGGAAAGTTCACTCGTCTGAACTAGGAGAAGTTCACCCATCTAATGAAGTCTTCACCAGCCTCTTGACCAGCATTGAAGAAATCCCTTCAACCCGTCTAATGAAGAAATCAACCTTCTGATCAAAGGAAGACTTACCTGTCTGAAAGACTATGCAAATGACGTCATTTTCTTTATTAAGAGTCAACCCGTCTAATGAAGTTACTCACCCATCTGGTGACTAATGTTGAAGAATATATTGGATGAAAGCTGTTACGTTTCTAAAAAGGAACTTCAACAAAGTGCTTTGCCTGAACATAACTGCATCTTACACCAAAAAGGAAAGTCTTCCCTTTGATGGCAAAAAGCAAGTATAAAGACATGCTAATACGAAAGGTGTATCAGAAGTCTTCACCATTCTGATGAGAGAGAACAAGCGAAGTTCTCAAGGCCTTAATGGCTGATCAGAACGACTCTTTGCATTTATTGAAGATCTGTAAAAAGCCAAGCCTTCAAACATTGTGTCTAACGGCTTTAAAATCTTGAAGCCTATTTAATGAAGAAGACTTTGAAGATTCAAGTAGAGAAGAGAACGAACAAAGCAACTAAAGATCAATTACTCTGAGCATTTATATCTTCATTCTTTCATTATTTATTCTTCAATCATTTGAAGTCATTACGCAGTCTTTTAGAACTTCATATTTAATATACTCGTCTGAGTGCTTGTGAAAGACTTGCAAATTGTAATTTACTTTACAACTTCTCTCAAACAATACCCATCTGAGCCTGGAGAGGCTAGGTGTGCAAACAATACTCGTCTGAGCCTGGAGAGGCTAGGTGTGCAAACAATACTTGTCTGGAGCCTGAAGAGGCTAGGTGTGAAAATAATACTTGTCTGTCCTGTAACCTAAATCAGTTATAGTGAGAAAACTTGGTGCTGCCAAGGACTGGACATAACCTCATTGTTAAGGGGGTGAACTAGGACAAAACCTGCTGAGTGATCTCTCTCTTTCCGTTAACTCTTTAGTTTGATTATTTATCTTAACTATCATCTAACTAAAGGGGTATATAATTGTATTTATCAAACCTTTTTCATCTTGCATGATTGTGTGTTTTCTGTGAAAACCTTCAGACGAGTTATTAGTCTGATTGACCTGTCTGAGGTTACTCATCTGTGCCTTGCCCACCCATCTGTGCTTGCGAAAAAGTTTATAATTCCGCTTAAATTTGTCAAACACCATTCAACCCCCTTCTAGTGTTTGTACCTGTCTGTTTCAAGGGCGACCTAAACCCTACTAGAGGTCGTTTGACCGATAGGATGATTATACGCTTATGATTGATTAAACATGATTTATCTATAAGTCGATTTTAATGTTGAATCTATTGCTGGTTGTTGCTGGTTGTTGTTTTGTACTGTTGTGACTGCTGATGTCTGAGTAGAGCTAGGCAGTGATTTCTGATAAGTTAGGAGGTGATTGTGTGGTGAGAAAGTCGAGGATATATATATGTGGTGTAGTGCTCAACCTAGAGATACAGTTGATCTGTGGATGTTGTGATATAAAGTCGATACTCGGTTAAGCCAGATAAAATTTGGTCGTGGTTGTTTATAAGTCGTGGTTGAGACACTAAGTGTTGATCCTAAGATGAGTCAGTGAGATCCATATTGCATAGTTGTTGTTCATCACTGTGTTGGCACACAGACAATTCCAATCTTACTTGCGGGGAGATGTCGTACCTATTAGTTTAGCGTAGGGGCGATTCCGATCTTACCTGCGGGGAGATGGTCGTACCCGTTAGTCGAATTGTAGACGTACGGGTGGATATCTCGACCTAGCCTGCGGGCGCGGGGATATGTCGTTACCGAAAGTTGAATTGTTAACGGACGGACGAATGTTTCGACCTAGTCTATGGGCGAGGGAACATGTGGTTATCGTAAGTTGCGTTGTTGACCAGTGAATATTCCGACCTGGCCTGCGGGTGGGGGAATATGTCGTATCCATGAGACGAGTTGGGCCTGCGGGCTTTAGATCGAACCCTACCTTATGGGGGTGGCATAGTGATGACTGAGACACCTTGATCTGTTGGGGATGTCGCGTCGTGATCGCGTCCATATAGTCGTTAATTGCATGAGTGTGAGAGACGGTAGTTAAGGGAAAAATTATCCAAAAGTTGTTTGGTTGTCACTATTGTGATTCGGTGTGTTGCTATCTATATACATTATTTATATCGCTGTTTTTCCCATTTATGACATATTACTGTTTTTTATCCCCTATATTTTTCTATGTCATATTCTCTTTATTCTCGATTGTACGAGAAGATCCTGTTGAGGATTTGCCAGAGGAGATTGATGGTATACCCGTAGAACCAGATGCTGGCGGGAGAGCCCAGGATCCAGGTGCCAGAGGACTTTAGACATCGGGGGTTGGTAGTTGGCAGTTGTAGTTGTTATGGCCAGTATGAGAGACTAGGTCGTCTGTATTTTTACTTCCGCTACTACGCTTTCAGTTTTATTTACTGCATACTCTGAAGTCTTTTATTTTTGTTATCAGTTGTTGTAGGCTCTATTGGTGGAGCCAGTATTACTATGTCAGTATAAGTTATTATGATATCAGTGTGTTGTATGTTTTAATATTTCCGCATTTTTATACTACTACGCTACGCTGTACGCTAATAATTATAAGTGGGGTCACCAATGAGACCTCTTAGGAAGGGGTTGTCTTAGAAACCAGTTAGAGTAATTTCAAAAGAGTTTTCACAACCATCCTTTTAAGACTATATTACTCTTGGAGTGTAAAAGATAAGTTTTCTTCATTTTTATCTATGAATCCTACTTGATTCAAAACACATTTTTAGTGTTCAAAACATTGTATTGAAAATCAAAGGTTGGTTTTATGTTAAAAACGTACTTGTGGCTGAAGGTCAATGAGATTTTTCTCAAGGTTGTTTGTTCTTGAAAATATTTGTTTCATTGTTCAATAAACTAATTAAGGGTTCTAAAATAACTTAAGTTTCAAAGTTTGAAGTACAACTTCTTATTTCTTTAGGCTTTGGCCGAATTGTATACTTGGTGTATGTGAAGATTTTGTTTCACCAAAATCATTCCACAATCAATTTTGATCATCAATATATCAAGATTAAAAGCAACATAACATCCAATTTCAAAAATCAACATCAAACCCGTATACAGAATTTTTCATCATTCAAACACAAAATTGTGACAAACATTTGATTTACCAAACGAACTCGGATTTAAGCAAATGAGGAATTATATGAAAGCATAGGATGTATACTTTTTGGCTATAAAATTTGTTTCCACAAAAAGTTAGCACATTAATACAGTTTTACGAAAAACGCCACTATGGTTAGAATCCAAAACAAAATTTTATGCTTACATTGAAATAAATTTTCTAGGGTCAAATATTCATGAAATTAAACGAAATTTGTGTCCAAAATGATGCCCAAAATGTCTCGTTTTAGGATAAAAAACAAGTTTTGAAATCTCCCGATACATCTTCATGGCTCCAGGATGAAAACTAAGTTTACTCTTGTGACTTTCCTCCAAGATCATTTTCTTGAGCTCTACCTCTTCCAGTATACGTATTCTGTCACCAACCTAGACCTTTGGTGAGAAGGAAAACAAGTGAGCAAGTGTATTTTCCCACACTAAATGGCCGAATGACCTTGAGTATTTTGGCCCAAAAATTAACTCTAATGCTATTTTAAAATAGCTACTAGGTGTGTCATGAAAGGGTAAGAGTTTGGATGGTTGAGATTTAAAGAGTAGGATGTGTTGTTGCAATCTAAAGCACCAAGTACAAGAATAACCATTTATAGGAAAAGTGCTTTTACCATTTATGTTGAAAGTAGAAGATTCTTTATCCAATGGATTAAGGCATAAATCCATTGGTTAAAGAGAAAGAAAAAAGTGATGTGAGAAAAGGTGATAGATGATTGACGTAAAGGTGACAATGTCTCGTGAAGCGTAAAAATCAGTCATGAACTACTCCCGACTCTGGGCCAGAACAACTTCCCCGCCTTGACACACATCCCAAGGTAAAGCGGTCTCGATTAAAACAATAACATTTTTATCGATTCCGACTCAAAACAGCACGCTGGATTCAAAACAACATTTTATGATTGTTAAGCTCATAATTGAAATTCAAATATAAATTTTCAATTATCAACTATTTTTATGATTAAAATTATCGAATTGTATTCTCAGTCAAATTATTCACACAAACAGTTGAAAAGACAGATATAGAATTTTTGGGATGTTACATCTTTGAGTTTAAACTTATGTAACTCGAAGTATATGGGTTGGGTATTGGGTTCCGGATTTTGTAACCAAATGAACCCGACCCAACCCGAAAAGGGATTAGGTTCCCTGCAGTAGCTTGTCTTTGTCTCTCTCCACTTGTATTTTTTTGGACAAAATAAATCAAGGGCTGAGAGTATAAGAGAAGTAAATCTAATGGTGGTAGAATGCACAACTGCGGCAAATGCGTGAATTTGCTACTGCAGTGAATCTGAATCCCTGAAAAGATAATATTCATTCATTTTTTTAATCAGGATTTAGTTGGCGAACAAGATTTTTGGTGATTTTTTTTGTCCTTTTTCACATTTTCCCTTGCCAGACCAATGGAACCGACCCAACCCAACCCAAAAGTGACCCAGCATGTTTTTCCGCAGATCTGAGCACCCGACCCGACCTTAACAAAAAATGATCGGGTTGGTTCGGGTTATATGAATTTTTTCGAGCAACCTGACCCAACCAAACCCACTCTATTTTGATTGGGTTAGGTCTCAAATTCCATTGAACCCAACCCAACCCAACCCGTGAATAAGTTTATTATCATTTATTATCATGAATGAGTTTTATAAAATTTACATATAAATAGATTGAATGATTCTATGAAGCTTGTTGTGGCTATTTATTAAATATCCAAAAAAAATTATTAATTATTTATAAATTATATAAATTCTATTTATCTAATTTAGTAGAATCATTACAATAAAACTCATAATTTACATATAAATAGATTCAATGGATACTATGAAACTTGTGGTGGCTATTTATTAAATATCCAACACAATTTATTAATTTTTGAGAAACTATATTGATTGAATTTATCTAATTCATTAGAATCATTATAATAAGTGAATGAGTTTTATTAAATTTACATTTAATTTGTAATTTAATAAAAAAAATTTACATATAAATAGATCCAATGGATCCTATGAAGTTTGTGGTGGAAATTTATTAGTTATTTAGAATTAATTACATTGATTATAATAAAAAAAAAAGAATTAATTACATTGATTCATTTTATCTAATTCTCCAACAAGCCTAACATAATTGGTAGATGGTTGGGTTTTTGAAACATGATGTCAGGAATTCGATTTCAGTTATGTATATTAAAAAAGACTTTGTTAGGAGAAATAAAACTCACTTTGATGATCTCTATGTCTCAAAAGGATTAATCTTCGACTATTTGTATAATTCAAATTTTATCTAATTCATTATAACCATATAATAAATGGTATGAGTTTTTTATAAAAAACGGAATGCGTTTTTTTTTTCTAAGCACGGAATGAGTTTTATTAAAGATACATATAAATAGATTGAATGGATACAAAGCAATCAATTACATCTAACAAAGTGGACGAGCACATTTTTACTTTATCTTCAACGTCTTTTGTTATATTATTCAGTATAGTCATTTTAAGGCGCATTGATCCCAGCAGCCACTAATTTGCAATCTGTTTCAATTATAGCATGCTCTAGATTCATAGACTTCAGCTGCTTTGCCTTCAAGACACCAATTGCCTCTCCTTCATGCATCAAGGGGTAACTATCAAACCAATAAGAACTGTTGCTGACCACCTGACCCAAACTATCGTGCACACAAATTCCCACACCAAAACGAGTTGATCTGTATAATATATCTGCATCAACGTTAGCTTTATTTGATGAGAAACTTAGGGTTAGTTTGAAGGTCCAGATTATCAACTCCTCATTTCCATAAAAATAATTAAGATTAATGAAAAAATTATTGGGTTAATCAGTAAAAACCTCATCATCTCTTTGCTTTAGAGAATCAGATTTTAGGATCGGCTAAATACACCATAGCTTCTCATTTTAGCCATCAAAATAATTTTCAAAAAATAATTTGCTGAAAACCTTAAACAAACTATCGTGCACACAACCACAAAAATGATTTTTAACTTAAAAAAATGCTGCATCAACGTTGGCAAATAATCTAAAACAAACGCACTCAGTAGGGACATATACCTCTGAGAATGTTGAATCCATTCAAAAAGCACTTGGGTTGCTATACGCATTATCGTCGAAGGTTGAGTGATTTTAAAGCCAATAAAAATTTGGTTAAATCTCCCATGTATAAAAATAATTAGGTTAAGTGATAAAATTAAACAGTGTCAATAAAAAAAAAATCCTATTTTCCATTTCTATAAATGAATTTTCATTAAAACATCATAAATAAAGTCATTTAGTATTTCCTCTTCAATTGTTTTACCTTTCAAATCCTAACTAAAACATTTTAACCATCAATAATGGATACATTGAAAATCTCAAAATCACATCATTTTTAAATTAGAAAGAGGAGCTTTTTTTACTTTTAATTTTTTTTCTATTCTCAATGAAAATCATTCACACTATTATCTGTATGATAACTATATTGTTTGAAAGAATTTAATTATGATAATAATATATAATAATTTTAAAAGTTTACATTTGATACATTGCCAATTTAAAAAACCACTTTCAATTAGTTATATATTAAATTATAATATGTGGAACTTTTGAAGGATTTATTATTAGAGTCAAATAATTTTTTTTTTTTTTGTAAAGAAGATAAAAACAAAACAAAACAAAATTAAATAAAAAATATCATTATAAAAAAGTTTACACAAATAATTATTAAACTAAATCCTAATTTTAAAATACTTTTTGAGCAACATTAAAGTTTATAATTAAGTGAAAGTATATTTTAAAGATACATACGGTAGATTAAACAAAACAAACGGCACACGGTACATTAAACACTTTTTTCAATATATATGATAAAAAAAAAACACTTTTTTCAATATTAAAAAAATTGTTTGGGAATCATTATTTCATGAGTAGCATTAAACAAACAATATATATATAAAATAAGATTTGGCACTCGAAAATATTATTTTCATATATAGTATATAGATTTAACTGTTATGTACTGAAAATATTTTTTACACTATCAATTAATTATGAATTTATTTGATGCTGGATCGAGACTGCACTTCAACACCATCACCCCATTCTTCATCCAAACAACAACCAATCATGTACAACATCATTGAAAATGTTTGATTTTTATAATAACTACTTAAAATCACATAAAGAATGATTTATGATGGAATGATAGTATAAAAAACTTTAAATCGATAATATATCTAAATTAAATTCATGGTATATTTTATTCATTTTTATTTGATATAATATATAATGAGTTTAATTTTGATATACTGATGCAAATTTTTTACATTCCCAACCAATCACAAATCATTCTATATGTACTAAAAGTCAAACGTCTTTAATGATGCAACAATTAATGATTGATTAATTATATATATATATAGGTTTAATTTCACTTTTGGTCCCCCAAGTATCACAATAGTGCAATTTGTAACGCCATTAGCCTACGTTGCCCACGTGAGACTGATTTGGCACTTAGTGAAGTCAATTTGACAGTTTACAGGTCATTCTTATAAGATATCATTGACATCTCACATACTTTAATTGTCAAATGCACATCACTAAGTGTCACATATGAATGACATGTAAGTCGCCAAGCTGCCCTCATTAAGTGCCAATCAGTCGCACATGTGTGCTTCATAGGCTATTGACATTAAAAGTTGCACAATCGTGATACTTAGGGACTAAAATTGCACAATCGTGAGACTGGGGGCCCAATTAGCACAATTAAAACTTGGGGGACCAAATTGCACAATCGTGATACTTTGAGGACCCAATTGGGACAATTAGAACATGGGGAACTGAAATTGCACAATCATGATATCTCGGGGACCAAAAGTGAAATTAAGCCTTTTTTTAACTACCAATTTATACCAAATATATATAAATGGTGTAAGTGAAACAGATCCAATCCAAGAATCTGATGGATCCGAACTAATTTTGATGGTTTGGATGAGATTAGATTTGAAATAATGAATCTAAAGTCAATCGGTTCAGATATCGGATTCAAAAAATTAAAAAGCGTCTGATTCAAACCGAATTGATCAGATAAAAAAGTAATATATTCTGATTAATTTTATTATAATAAATATTAATTTTAATAACAAAATTAATATATTAACTAAGTTTTTTATTTTTTATTAACTATTTACTCTTACTAGTTACTGTATTTATATTTTTATATTATATTTTTAATTTTTTACTATTTTTTTCAAAATTAAAACTAAAGTAAATGAAAAACAGCATAACCCAATGATCTGATCTGAACCAACCCGACTTTAATCGGATTTGTTCGGACTGAATTCATAGTTTTTTTTTTTTTTGTAAAATTCGATCCAATCCAATTCGTTCAAATTTAATTGGATCGGATGCTACATTATCCCAAATCCAATCTCAATCCAATTACACCCATATATAAGATAAGACGAATGCCAACAAATGTAGGGGTCTAAGTGGATCTGACCCGATCCACGAATCTGATTGATTTGACCCAATCAAAACTGATTTTAGCGATTTGGATCAGATCATCGGATCAGATAGGATTTAACATATCAAATCCAAAGGATATCGGTTCGTGTATCAAATTCCAAAAATAGGAACCGATCTGAACCCTTTAAAAATAATATATTATTAATATGTTTAATTTAATAAAATCTTTTATTAACAAAATTATAATATATTAATATAATATTAATAGATTATACTAAAAAATTAATATTAAATTTAATTTTTTTAAGTTAATTTTTTTTATTTATTTTTTAGTAATTTTCAAAATTAAAATTTAAATAAATAAAAATTTATGGTAATTCAATGATTCGATCCGAACCAACTTGATTTTAATCGGATCGGTCGAAGATGTAGATTTTTTTGGCAAAATCTGATCCCAACTAAACCGATCAAATTTAATGGTTTTGGATGCTAAAATACCCTAAATCCAATTCAAACCTGCCGATTATACCCTAAACAAATGTTTCTAGGACCCTAATTAAGGAAAAAAATAGGCAAAACTAGTGCTTTGGTCCCTTAAATTAATTTCATTTTTCAAATTGGTCCCTTAAGTTTTTTTTTTGTGTCAAATAGGTCCCTTAAGTTTTTTTGTAACAAACAGGTCCCTTAAGTTGTCATGACAGTGTATGGTCTTGCTATTAAATCAGTGAATTATGATGTCACAAAAAAACTTAAGGGACCTGTTTGTCACAAAAAAAACTTAAGGGACTTGTTTGACTCAAAAAAAACTTAAAGGACCAATTTGAAAAATTAAATTAACTTAAGGGACTAAAGCATTAATTTTGCCTAAAAAATAGTAAGTTTTGTGTTAAAAATATGAATTTAATATATTAATAAGTGTATCATTAGTTTCCAACCTCCACTTACCCATTTTTTTATTCTGTAAAACAAAACCCATATAATAATCTTTAAAATTATTTACATAAATAGAATGCTTAATGAAGTTTTTAGTTCTTAAAAATATAGGGTTTTTTGGTTTTAGTCCCTATTTTTGTTTGTTTTGCTTTTGGTGTTTGTAATTTTTAAATTTTTTATTTTGGTCCATGTCGTCAACTCCAAACATTAACTGCTGACGTGACAGACGGAAGTTCACGTCAACAGTGACACGTGACAAAATAATTATTTTTTTATTTCATCTATCTGGCATGACAGGGACCAAAAACAAAATTTAAAAGTTCCAGACATCAAAAGCAAAATAAACAAAATATAGGGACTAAAACCAAAAGGCCCTATATTTGCAGGGATCAAAATCTCCATTAAGCATTGGAACTTTTAATAAATATGATTTACTGTAACTTATGAATTAATTTGATTTTCTGACAGATAAAGACGAATTGTATTTTTTTAGTGAGTTGATTTTGAAGCAAATAATCCTCCAAGTCTAGATGAGGAGGATGTCACTTTGATACTTTAAGCACATGTTGAAGAGCTACAAAGTTGCAGTTGAAGCTAACCGGTGAAAGAAAAAAGTCTCAAATAATGTTTTTGAGAGCTGCAGTTGGGCTTTGCTTCTTCAGTATTTTTAATTGCCAAACATAACACAAACCAATGCAACAGATAAACATACTAGTCATGACACTGTCAATTGAAAATACAAAATAAGAAAAACCCAATTACCGTTCCCAAGTACATTATCAAAATTGGTGACTTTTTTCTTTTACTGGCTTGTTTTAAGTGCAACTTTTGTCTCTTCCTATGTAGTTCTTCAACATGTGCTTCAAGTATCAAAGTGACATCCTCCTCATCCACACAAGATTATTTGATTCTAAATCAACCTTCGAAAAAAAAATTTAATATTCTTCATCTGTCAGAAAATCAAATTAATTCATAAATTACAGGAAATTATATTTATTAAAAGCTTAATGAAGTTTTGGGTCCCTGAAAATATATGATTTTTTGGTTTTAATCCATATCTTTTGTGTGTTTTTCTTTTAGTGTCTATAACTTTTAAATTTTTGTTTTTGGTCCTCGTCATACCAGACAGATGGAATAAAAAATAATTATTTTATCATATATCATTGCTGAGATGGACTCCCATCTATCACGTTAGTATTTAATGTTTGAAGTTGACGGTAAAGAACTAAAACAAAAATTTAAAAATTACAGATACCAAAAACAAAATAAATAAAAGATAAAAACTAAAATAAAAAAATCCTATATTTCGAAAGGAACAAAAAGTTTATTAAGCCTAAATCACAATTTAATCATTTGGGCAAGAGTCAAATGATTAAATTTTGCTAAAGCTGCCCGTTAGGAAGAAAAAAAAACGTTTTGCTAAAGCTGGATTGCAAGAATCTGAAGAGCTTCGTCATTTAGCGGCACAAAACCCTCCTAAGTGCGTGCGGCCAACAAGAAAAGTGGAGTACATATGAAAGGGTGAAAAAGCCACTCTTTACTATTGCTAATGCTAGTGTTGGTGTAGAGAACTAGAGAGAAAGAAACACAAAGTAACAAGCTTTATTCTTGCTTCTTCTCTACACCACCCAAGGTGACAAGAGTAACCACTTCTTCTTCTTCTTCTTCTTCTTCTTCTTCTTATTCACATTGCTTTATCATTCCAATTCACACAAGATAAGAATAACAAGACCCTTCTTTTCTACTTTTCTAACTAACACACTAGGGTTTCACTTTCAGATTGAACAAGATGATTGACTTCTCTCGCGTTCAGAAGGAGCTTATGGAATGCAGCAAAGACGCTGAAGGATCCGGCATCAGAGTTACCCCTAAGAGCGACAACCTCGTCCTTCTAATTGGCACCATTCCTGGTCCTATCGGAACTCCCTATGAAGGGGGCATTTTCCAAATTGATATCACATTGCCAGGTATGATTCCCAATTCAATTGTAATTCTAATCAAGCTAGGGTTTTCAAATTCAATAGCTTCTGGGTGTTCGTTTTTTATATACAACCAGTTTAATTGCTTTTTGAATTATCACTGAGTGTTCATTTCCGATTCTTTTGATGCAGATGGATACCCATTTGAACCCCCAAAAATGCAGTTTGCAACCAAAGTTTGGTAGGAAAATGTTATGTCTGTTTTTTTTTTTTTTTGTGCTTGTCTATAATTGGCTATTATAGATGTTAAGGGCCCCTTTGCTTCGGGTTCCAGTTTCCTGTTTTTATTTTTTATTTTCATTAATAATTGCAAAAATGTCACTTTGTTTTCATTATGTTTTCTGTTTTCAAAGATTTGTTGGTTTCACTTTTCCCATACAAGTCTTTGAAAACAAGAAATGAAATGAAAACAAGGTAACATTTTTGCAATCATTAATAAAAACAAGAAACTGGAAATAAAGCAAATTGGCCCTAATCTTCTAAAATCTTTGGTTTCCATTTTAATATATGGAAACCTAAAATGGAAGAAGGTATATATTTTATGAATGTGAAAATTCAATACACTTTGTTGTTTGACGTGCTGTTGTTTTTATGTAAATGTATATAGTGTAAATGTAAATGTGTAATCCGAGAATACAGTTAGGGTTTGGATTGGAAGATCAGCTCTTCTAAAACCAGTATTTTGTTCTTTATTCATGGATAATGTAGAATAGTTTGAAGGTTTTAAGCTAGGGTTCCATCTGTTCCAATTTTGTTATTGATGTCACTGCAAGTTCATCTTAACCTACTAGAGAAGGTATGGTATGCGGATCCTTTTCATATAACAGTATGGTAGTGTGGCATTTCATCTGAAGATCTGTTGATATTATGAGTTCTGTAGTTCACTTCATGTCACTATCTCCCTTCTGCCAGCTCTCATTGATTATTAAACTTCCAAAATCTATTTCTCATGCACAGCAAATTGTTGTTTTGATGTTTTCTTAAATTTGGAGAATATTGAGTTAAAATAATTGCAAGAAGAACACAGGTTCTATTTCTAACCTGAGGTTTTAAATGCCTCAGCATCAGTTGTTCTGGCTTCTGTAGAAGCACGTGATTATTGAGGTTATTTCTATATTAACCTTTATAAAATGAGCAATTACTTATGCATAGCAAATTGACAAATATAGCATTTAGTCAATTACTATGGCAAAATATTTGTTGATTCTTCTAGTTGATTAATGGACGGATTATATCGTGTTATGTTACCCATTGAAGGCACCCTAATATCAGCAGCCAGAGTGGAGCTATTTGCCTGGACATCTTGAAAGACCAGTGGAGCCCAGCACTCACTCTGAAGACCGCACTTCTTTCTGTGCAAGCACTTCTCTCCACTCCTCAGCCTGATGATCCTCAAGATGCTGTTGTAGCACAGCAGGTTTGTCTTGCTCTGTTGTGTGTAGTTATGTCTCTACTATTATGAAATGTTTCTTCTCATATACTGTGTGTATGTAACTGCCAAAGCACAGTATATTGAAGAATTTTATACTTCCGTAGGTTGCTGCTAGATCAACTGCTGTTAATATTGCTTATATTTTGTAAGTCCTTCTGTCATTCTAAACCAGTGTCTTTCTATGGACAATGCAGTACCTGAAAGACTATCAGACATTTGTTAACACTGCTCGCTATTGGACAGAAAGTTTTGCCAAGACATCTTCTCGTGGGGTTGAAGATAAGGTACAGAGCCTGTTGTATTTATACCATTGAAATGTGGATGCACATTAATGACCATATTTTAATTGGTCTTGTCAATGTGTAACATTCTCTTCACATTCAAGGTGGACTTTATTACTTTCTTACATGGGTTTGTTTTGAATGCATTGGTGGGTTGAGTTTAATTTTTTACACAAGCATCTTATTTTATGTATTTTGTTGTTAAACACTTCACAAAAGAAAATTTAATAATAATCTAGTCGATATTAATATATCAGACAGTGCCTTTATGATAATTTTAAAAGAAAATGATAAACCCAAATTTTTTATTTGTAATTAATTGTAACCGATGATTTTATGTATCTTATCATTTTATTCCAAAATTGTGATTTGATTTTGAAAAATGACTTGCATTGACATGCATAACTAGTTTAAGAATTTTGATGATAAACTTTTGATTTATTAAGCGCAAAATCATGAAATTTAAGCTACTTGTGTAAGTATTTTAATTACCATTGCTATTGTATCTATTATCACCCATAATGTTATCGTATGTTGAGGTGACTTGTCAAATATTTGTTAGTTGTTGTTTTATTATAATGTTGAAAAATTCATTAAATATAATTATTAAGCAATAATTGATCGACAACTCAGCTTGGGTAACGGTACCTTCCAAAAAGAATATCTGTTCTGGAGTAATCCCCTTATGACATTATTTGTGTTACGTGGTTTCACAATGCTTACAAAATCTATTTAATTTGTCACAGGTACAGAAACTTGTAGAGATGGGGTTTCCTGAAGCTCAAGTAAGAAGCATTTTGGAAGCTGTGGGCGGTGATGAAAACTTGGCTCTTGAAAGGCTGCTGTAGCCTGTGTGAAATATCGACTAAAGCATTTTGATCATGGTGAAGTTTTGGATGGCATGTTAGCCACCGTAAGATACTGGGACTATATAGACCCAAAGGGTTAATTGAATATAAACTAATATAATTTACTTGACCCATATCATATAGTCTTCTTGTTGTACTCTGCCTTCTTTTTTCTCCTTGGAATCTTTGGTACTCGACTCTTTCCTTATGTTATAGCAGGTATGAAATTAAATACCTTATTGGCAAGGTTTTCTGCTTCATGGATGAATTATTTATTTGAGACACGGTTGATGGTGTATTAAGCAGGATTGAAAAACCTAAGTGGATTTTGGGCGCTTTTTGGTAAACATCATAATAATTAAGTGTTTATTTAATAAACTTTTTTGAAATAAGTTAAGAATAGTTTATAGGAAGATTGTACACTTTTTTATATATCATTTTTGTAAGTTTATTTTCCTCAGTTTTTGTGAATGCCGACCTAACAAGGTATAGTTGAGGGAAAGGCAAACAAATTGATGATTTAGGTGGAAGTTTGCCTTACCTGTTAGGATTCTAACATACTCCAAAAATTGTGGATATACATATTCTGTATTTTGGAGCCATAATACCCTGATTTTTACATATTTAAAAACTATTTTTTTTACATTACACCCAGTCTCTTTCTTTTCCTCCCTCTCAAACCCTTGTCGTCATTTATGCCATTGTGCATACTGCTGTCACCTGAAATCACCACAAGGAGAAAGTTGAAGAATAGAGAAGAGAAAAGGCAAATCAAAGGAGGAATACCCTTTGTTACTGGAATAGAGGAGAGAAGATATTGGGTTCCAATGTTCCTACCTTTATGATTGCTTGTTTGGATTTGCGAAAATAGCACATTCCAACGATAGATTTGAACAATGCAACTTGGGTGGTCGGACTTGATAACCTGCGGTGGACTGCGATCGGGCCATGGTAGTCTCCTCCTCGATCCTTGCAGTGGATCCGGTAATTGTTGGTGAGGTTGGGGCGTCATTATCCATCAGTCTCTGGCGAGTTTCTAGGTTGGTTGGTGAGGTTGGGGTGTCGTTATCCACTAGTCTCTAGCGAGTTTTTAGGTTGGTTGTCACCTTCAACGAACGTTGGATTGGCGAGCTCTCCTAGCGAGTGCTGTGTGTAAGTGAATGGTGTGGTGAACCATGAGATCTAGATCTGGAAACCATTAAACCACAAAGCTTGCTATCTTATTGTGGGTTTTAGACTGGATCTGGAAACCACGAGATTAGGAAACCATGGACATAGAGAGCTCCTTAGTGACTGGAGCTTCTCGTGGAAAACGCGATGAACAGGGCGGTGACTGACTTTTCCGTTTACAAATTAAGATCTTAGCTGATTGTTTCTTTTTTATTATTAGATTAATGACTGAAATTGTATGAGCATCAATGCTCACTATTTTTAAGTGTATTTAAGACAAATTTAAACATCAGAGTATCTTTGTAGGTATCCAGTCACTCTCAACGGGGAGCTATCTTGCATAGAGGAAGCCACCCTCAACTTTGCTTGGACTGGACCAAGAGCATAACCCCAAAGACCAGGTTAGAACTGGTTGTGAAATACTCGCTAACTTTGCTACGATATGCCATTTAGAACCATCTCCTTGCGGCAAGATAATCAAATCCTATCAAATTACAGAGCCACTTTAACTTTTCTTTTGGTTCATCCATAACATTGTTAAATTCATCCAAAATTTCTTGAGACCATTTTTCTACCCTTCTAGTACCACTAGTGCCTTGCCATTTGTGCAAATAATCTTACTAATTTCCATTGTATTCCTTTCACCACGACCAACAACAATCCTTTATGCCCATCTAGAAGGATGCCATGATTGCAATATAAGTAATCACTTATGTATATCTATTCCAGTCCGCATATAAAGGGCCAGATAAACTAGCCTAACTTACTTTGGACCGAGCAGGTCCATTAGAGGAGCCTAACGATTCACACAGATCAGCATTGGTCCAGGAGGAGCGCCGACCACCCTCCCTAAGGGTATCGCCCAAGCAACTATAGGAAGCAGATGATGAGACACCCATTTGCCCTGCTATGTGGTTGACGGTACAGGGCCTTAGCCCTCTGATGCACGCCACATCAAGATCACAACAAGGATGGCTCAGTTCATCCCCTTTCCCACACAAGTGGCCAAAAAGGAATGATGTACAGACATCAGCCATTCCAAATGGGCCAATCGCTCTCAAAGGCTGTGAAGGCATAGGAAGCTTATAAATACAAAGGCATCCACCCCAAAGGACCAAGCTATTCATTCATCTCTCACTCTCATGTTGCTTCACTCTCTTTGTAATTCTCAGGCCAACTAAAGCATAGGAGCGCCTCCATGAGCATATCCCCTACACTCTGTGTCGAGGAGCCGAGCAGACAGGAACCTTGACAGTCGCTCCCATGTGCTCGGCCAAACACACTAGAATCAAAGATATATATATATATATATATATATATATATATATATATATATATATAAATTAGAGAAAGAGAGAGAGAGAGAGAAAGAATCATGTAACACCGAGGCTGACGAGGGCGAGGAGTGATCATCGGTGCAGAAAAGGAAACACAGACAAGGAGCGGCTCCTGGAAGGTTTCTAGGCAGAGAGTTACATGACGAACCGTTTCCACACCAGAACGAGAGGGATCTCGAGACTGTGTAGGTATAAGACTGTAGAGTTGAGAGATTTCGAGACTGTACAGGTATGAGACTGTACAGTTGAGGGAGGCTTAAAGGAATTGATTAGTACTACATATAACAACAAGATGCATCTTCTTTTCGATAGCCCGTAACTTAAGAACTCCATAGTTAAGCGCGTTTGACCTGAAGCAATTCTAGAATTTGTGACCTCCTGGGAAGTTTTCACAGGAAGCGTGTGAGTGAGTACAAAACACATTGAAAAGACTCGTGTTAGTTTGTGGGGACATTCGTCATTACAGAAAGCAGCCTGGGACGTTACAAATGGTATCCGAGTGGTACCTTTCTCATTACGGTGTGGCTCGTCGACAAACCAAGCGGAAGCTGGTGGACATGTAACACCCGGGGCTGACGAGGGCGGGGATTGATCGCTGGTGCAGAAGAGGAATCACCGACAAGGACTAGCTCCTGGCAGGCTTCTAAGTGGAAAGATACATGAATGAACTGATTCCACACCAGATCATGAGGGATCCTGAGACTGTGTAGGTATAAGATAGACGAGTTGAGGGATTCTGAGACTGTACAGGTATAGGACTGTACAGTTGAGGAGGGCTTAAAGGAATTGATTGATACCACCTATAACAACAAGATGCATCTTCTTTTCGGTAGCCCATAACTTAACAAATCCATCGTTAAGCGTGCTTGACCTGGAGCAATTTTGGGATAGGTGACCTCCTGGGAAGTTTTCATAGGAAGCGTGTGAGTGAGGACAAAGTACGCTGAAAAGACTCATGCTAGTTTGTGGGGACAATCATCATTGCAGAAAGCAGTCAGGGACATTACAAAACACCTGTATACTCCCACTATTGAATATATTGGATTACAGATTTCATATTCATTCTCTCATATTATTGGGCTAATTGGAGTATAATCAAACATTGGCACTGTCTGTGGGAAAGAGTAAATTTCCATTCCTGTTCTGCGATGGTTAACATTATAGGGCGTATTGCCCCTGAAGTCCACAGGGTAGAGGAGAATTGCCAGGAATATCCCTCACTCCAAGCCATCCCCCATGCAAGGTGAAGTTCGTAGAAGACACCGACATGAGCTCCCCTCTACCAGCTATGGGAGCCGGATGCGTTTAGACCTAGCCATGCCGGTGGAAAGAGTTAAACAACTCCCGATCCCTGAAGGACGGTGGGTCCCTGATCCGCCCCTCCATGGGCCAACACAAAGGGTTCTCACCCATGATTGTGTGATATAGGAGTAGGCCAAGCAGTTGACCCACCTTAAAGGAATCGTGACATCCGTTCAAGATGCCCATTCGTATCAAGAGTCCTTGCACACCACTTGTAACATCCTCATTTTATTAGAACTAATTTTAGGAGAAAAATAAATACAACAATAGAATAAATTGAAACGTAATTCTACTATGAAATTATTGCTAGCTTGTGTGCATATGATGTTTGCATAGTTGAATTAAAAATTTATCCAAGTTAAAAACACTATCCTAAAATATATACATATATATGTGATCCAATTAAAAGTTTCTTTTTTAAAACAAATAATATAGTGCTGATTGGTGATTGTGTGCTACGTGTAGGTGAAAGTGTGAGGTGGTGAAGTGGTAAAGTGCTCGCTGAGTGTGAGGGAGTAGTGAATAAGTGAGAAAAAAGAAAAGAAAAGAAATAATAATAAATCAAAATAAATCAATCAAGTCTATGGTCTGTAACTTGATAGCATAGCAATTATGCTTATAAGTCCTACTTGATAGCCTTATGTTACACGTGTAAGAGGGAAGCAGTAAAAATATTGAAGTGTAAAATGAGAAGGGTGCCATGTGTGGATAAATTTATAAAACCTCTTAATATAAGAAAAAGTAAAAAAAAAAAAAAAAAAAAAGAGACAAATTTTATCGAGGAAGCAACCATCAGCTTTCTCGGTTATGACACCAAATAATTTGAGTAGAGTAAATTGACACCAAATCAAAGTAGCGTAAAAGAAGGGCCCTTTTATGGTGCACTCCCCGTCTTTGGAGTGCACGAATGCACTCCATATTTCACTTGTTATAATAAATTATTTTGTTATTGTTTAGCAAATGTCATCGGTTGTGAGGTGTTATTTGTAAATAGTATTTAGTTGTTTTTTAAGGTACCGAAGTAAAAGCATCAAAGTAACATCATCTTAATACTGAATTTGTTTTACCCCACAACCAAATATCTATCAGCATCTCCTCTAATTTATAATAAAAAGTTGTTTCAATTAATTAATGCACCGCCATTGTTTGATTTGTTTCCAATCAATTCCATGACCACTATAGCAAAACCAATGCTACATCGCATCATGACCACTAAATCATCGCCAATTAATTAATTAATTAATTAATACACAGAAGAGAAATCAAATACCACCATGACCATTACATTGTCGCATCAACAACACCTCCACTTCATCCAACATGAAAACCATTGCTCATAAACTATCCAGTTCCAGAGGTACTCAACTCACAGTTTTTCTTGCCGAAGGAAATAGGGAAGAAGCAGAGGGTTTTATAGAAACCATGGTAGTGGAAGGAAGGGGATCTATGAAACGATTTAGCTACTTCCTTTCCCTCCCCTCCCTCCCTTCCTCCAACTTTTTCCTGCTTCGCACCTTCGTCGTTTACAACGACTACGGCTACAAGTCCCATCGTCCTTCCTTCGACATCTCCGTACGCGACACCGTCGACCAGTGGGAGGCTGAGAGAGCGTCGGGTAGGAGTGGGAGGCTAGGGCACGACTAGGCTTCGTCGTGGGTCGATTTCGATGATGCAAGTCTGTTGGGTTTGGAAGTGATGAGGGTGAAGATGAGGGGGAAGAAGAGGTCAATGGAGACATAATTTGGAGAATATCATCGGACACTAAATGATAAATATTCAATTTTATTTAAGGGACTCCAAAATAAATCTTAGACTTTATAGTAACTTTTTTACAAATTACAAATTACAAAATAAATTTTAGACTTCAACGAGTTTGACAATTTACAAGTTATCATACTATCACCATTGATTCTACTTTAAATTAGATCCAACGATGCGTAGGTTAGAATGCACCGGTGCACTCCAAATCATAAAAGGCGTCGTAAAAGAAAAGTAAAATATTTTTCTTTTCTTAAACCACCCATTCCGTTTCCCTATCTCTATAAAATCCTATTCTTTGCTCCAACCTTTTCAGCTGCCCATCCTTTTCACTTTGACGGTACTTTCTCTCATCCTTCCTATTTTTCTTTCTCTTTTATTATCTACTCTTTCTTATATCTTCTCTCTTTCTGTAAGACATCCTTTCTTTTGAAACAAAAAATAAAAATAAAAAATCTTTTGCTTGTCTTCTTATTTACGGATATCTTTCCTTCTCCAATAATTATTTTTCCATCTCAATCTCTATTATAAATCTCATTTCAGAAAAAGCATACATAATCTATCATTTTGGCAATTAGCTTCTTTTTTGTTTTTATGTCATTGTTTTAGCTTAAGATTGTTATGAAGAATTAGTACCATCCAAACAAAAAAGATTATCTTGAACGAGCAAACAACTAGATCTGATTACGATTATCATAATAATCGATTATTCATAAATTGATTATCAGCATAATTGAAACACAAAATCTACATCTTATTTCTTTTGTTTCATTGAAATTATTTCTAACTTGGGCAATTAACCAAACTAATCTATGAAATGTTTTGAAACTATTTATCAAACTAACCCACTTTTTGCCAACCTGGCATTTTTTTATTATTTTTTTCTGACACCAAAGACGCTACTTTGACTAGCGTTTTTGGAAAACCCTACTGTCAGTAGCGTTTTTACCAGATTGTGCCACGTGACAAAATCTGATAAAAATGTAAAAAAATTTAAAAATTTTAAGCTAGACGTGTCATCCGTCTAATATCTATCAGACGGGTGAAGAAATATTCACCGGTATGACATATTTCTTCACCCGTCTGAAGCTGAAGATCTTCATCAGATCAGACGGGTATCAGACTATCAGACGGGTGAAAAATGTTCACCCGTCTGATACATTTCTTCACCCATCTGAGGGTGAAGATCTTCACCCCTTTGAGAACTATCAGACGGGTTCACCCGTCTGATGACTCTCAGACGGTTAATTCATCCGTCTAATGACTCTCAGACAGTTGAAGAAATGTTCACCTGTCTAATACATTTCTTCACCCGTCTGAGGGTGAAGATCTTCAGCTTCAGACAGGCGAAGAAATGTGTCAGACGGGTGAATCTGATACCCGTTTGATCTGATGAAGATCTTCAGTTTCAGACGGATGAAGAAATATATCATACGGGTGAACATTTCTTCACCCGTCTGATAGACATCAGAAGGGTGACACAAGGCCGACGCTAAACGTAAAATTTTTAATTTTTTTTACATTTTTACCAGATTTTGCCACGTGACAAAATCTGATAAAAGCGCTTCTAACAGTAGCGTTTTCTAAAAACGCTAGTTAAAGTAGCGTCTTTGGTGTCAGAAAAAAATAATAAAAAATGTCAGGTTGGCAAAAAGTGGGTTAGTTTGGTTAGGTTGGTAAATAGTTTCAAAATAAGGTTATATTGATAAATAGTTTCTAAAAATAGATTAGTTTGGTCAATTAACCTCTAACCTTGTGTCTTTGCAATCGTGAACATTCCAGATGAAAGGGGAAGAGGGTCTTTACTTTAGAAGCTTGGAAATGGACTGCATGACCATAATAAAAGAAACAGCTTGGGGCTTTGGGACTCCCTCACCCAAAACCTTAAGGTAACTTTAAATACGTTCTTCTTCTTCCACTGTTTTTTCCTGTTGTTTTCACACTAGATAAATGAGTAGTAATAATTTCTTTTCTCTGCTTGGACCGTAGTATGAAGAAAATAATATCCCTATCCCCCTTGTTGCTGCTTGCTGTTTTGATGTGGTTTTGATGAGGAAATATCCTCATATCCTTGATAGATGGTTGCATGCATGAAATAAAATGTTAGATTTAACATGCATGTGAGTTTTACTTGATGCATGTTAATATTATGACTGGATTATATCTTAAGTGATGCTTGTAGTTTAAATGAACATGTAGAGAAGTTTTAAGACCTTAAGAGTACCAAAGTATCAATAGAATGACACTGCATATGGCTACTGAAATAAAGTTAAAAGATTAGTAATCTATTTCTACGTGAAAAGAAATATTTAATCTTTTGCTATTGGTTGAACTATATACTTTAAATACTACTTCTTGTTCTAATATTCCAACTTAAGGTGAGAAGTCATGAAATTTTTCGGGAAGTGTAATTACCTCTTACTATTACTCTATAAACAATTTCCCAGTATATTTCCATATCAAAATTTTGGGAATAAGGTCATGCTAAATGCTGTTTCCTAAATGTAAACATATATATATTTTTTTCCTTAACAAAAAAAAAAATTCTTTTACTGAATGTTTAGTATACTGGATCTAAACTTTCAAAATTAATATGAAAGTAATTAATAATTATTAAAAAGAAAATTATTTTTGTACTTAGCTTGTAATAAACTCTTACCATTTAAGTATAATAATTAGAACTAGTTATACGTAAGTCTTATGTAATTTTTATTGATAATCTCATGGACTTTATCATGTATGTTTAAATTTGTTGTGATATGTTGATACTTGTGTTATTGAGTGAAGCATTGCAAGCATGCATAACATGATACACATTGGTAAAATAATGAGTGAGCTACACCGAGTGCGTGTGAAACGGGAGAGTGGAGGGTGAAAAAGGAACGCCCTTGGGGATGTAGCCTTGTGCAAAGATTCGACAATAGCCAAGAGGTAGCTCACTTGAGCTGCGCATTGTGCTCTACCCACGATCCTATCCCAACAAGCCACTAATCATTATCAAGTGGGTCGAGAGCGTCCAAACATGTTGTTATGCGCGCATAAATTTTGGTAGCACCCTGGCTGGACATGTACTCCCAAGCATGCTCCTCACATGATGACTCTCCATGGAGATAGTCTTTGGGCCCACATACTTGCATATGCATTCTCATGATAATTGGATATGGTTTAACTTAATTGTGATTAATAACTTGCTATTATATGGTTTCATGGTGTTGCTTATATTCTATTGTTCAATTTTCAGTCTATTTCTAAGCGTTAATTTATCTGGAGTAATAGCCATTTTACCCCTTTTCATGTTTATCTTTTTGGGCATGAAGTCGATGTATCATAAAGATGGACGCTAATGGATTCTGCCTAGAGATTTGCTTCCTGCAGGGGAGTTATGAGCTAGATTATACTACGAGTCAGTTTACCTATCAGGGGGTTGCTTCTCTTTTGATGTTCCATGAGGTAGCCCCAACCTTTCCACCTATGATGACCCTGCTTGGACATTTTTGTATCACCACGATCCTTCCGTTCTCCTTCCTGCCTTGAGTAGTTGGTGGGGAATATTTTGAAGGGGATTAAGACATTATGTATGTATGTAGTCTATCCCCTTAGGATGTAAGGTAGGTGGGGTACCGGTTATGGTATGAGGACGTAGTTTTATTTTGGTGTGTTTTGATGTAGACCCCCTTGTTTTGGGATGCTTATCCTACCTTCCTGATGTACTACCGGATGTTTTATGAAATGAAATGTATGGCTACTTTATGTTATCTTTGTTTGGTATTCTAAATGAAAAAAAAAGGGAAACATAAACTCTAAAATATATAAATAAATAAATATTAGCAAAAATAAATAAATAATAATGATAATGATAATGTTTGGCGCAAGTCTGACTTATGGTGTTACACTTGGTTGGTATCAGAGCCCAGTCTTTCCGATTGAGCCAGGGAATGGTCTAGTCATGTAACCGCTTAAGTGTTTGTCTGCAAAGAGATTCTGCTATATTACTTGCCTCAACTCACCATGGTCTCTGTGGCGCAATTTACACAGTGTTGAGCCTGGCCAACTCAATGTTATTACTCTGTATGTACAGGAATCAATAGCGGACGAGCAAGATTTGGTTGAAACTCTTGAAGTTATTTGAGCAATGGCTCAGGTAACTACGGAAGTGTCGCTGCAAATTCAGAACAATCAACCAAACCGAAACGAAGGTGCATCTGAGTTCAAGGGACTCTTAGAAATCGGGAATAATAAGCCACCACAATTCAAGGGGGAATATGATCCTACGACAGCCGAGTTATGGATCCAGTAGATAGAAAAGATCTTTAGAGTAATGAACTACACCGACCAGCAGAAGGTGACCTTGTGCCACCTTCATGGTCATAGGAGAAGCGGAATATTGGTGGAGCGGAGCTCGGAGATTTTTGGAAGTAGAAGGCATTGAAATTTCCTGGGCGGTATTCCGAACTCGTTTCCTGGAAAAATATTTCCCAGAGGATCTGAAACATGCAAAGGAATTGGAATTCCTCCAACTTCAACAAGGTAATATGTCAGTCGGACAATACGCCGCTAATTTGAAGAGTTGTCAAAATTCTCGATGTACTACCAGCATCACCCCGACGAATGATGGAAGTGTGTGAAGTTTGAGTCGAGTTTAAGACCGGGAATAAGGAGAGCTGTTGGTCCCCATGAGATCCGAGATTTTCCTGCACTTGTGAATAAGTGTTGGATAATCGAAAGCTATCATCAACTGGTTGACAGGAGGCCAAAAAATTTAGGATTTACTCAATTCAAGAAAGGAAATTTTTCCCGAGGTAAACCCTATCAGAAGCCTTTTCTACTGCGACAACAAGGACAACTTACCATAGAAGGAATGCGACGCTTCAAGTGTGGAAACAATCATGAGACGAGATTGTGCCCAGAAAGAGGACCTGTTTGCTACAGTTGCGGCAAGCCCGGACATTATTCCTGTGATTGCAAACAAGAGAGGAAAGCACCACCAACTTCAATCGTTAATAACCAATGACCTAAGATGAATGGACGCGTTTACACAATCAGTGGAGAAGAGGCTGCCCAATCTGAAGACTTGATTCAAGGAAAATGTCTCTTAGGTGGAAGATTATTAAACGTACTGTTTGACTCGGGAGCTACCCATTCCTTTATTTCCCAGGCTTATGTTAAATTGCATAATTTACCTGTTACTCCTCTTCCCCATGATTTGGTAGTCTCTTTACCCGCCCATGATTCCATAATTACTTTGTATGCTTGCCTTAATTGTTCCATAGTCGTAGAGGACAAACATTTTTTGGTGAATCTGAATTGCTTGCCCTTAACCAAGGTCGACGTCATTTTAGGCATGGATTGGTTTTCGTTCAATCATGTATTGCTAGATTGTTCAAATAAAACTCTAATATTTAATTCTGATATCTCTCCTACCCCAGAGAGTTCTAGATTTTTGTCTTCCAACCAAGTTATGGCTCATTTAAAAGAGGGAGCCCAAGGATACATGTTACTCTCCTCTCGGAATTAGAAGCGGAACAGAACATTCTAAATCTACTAGTGGTCAGGGAATATCCTGAGGTATTTCCTGAAGATGTTCCTGATCTGCCTCCGGAGCGAGAAATCGAATTTGCTATCGATCTGTTGCCTGGAACTGGTCCTATTTCTATTGCTACCTACCGAATGTCCCCGATTGAGTTGGCTGAATTAAAGAAACAATTGCAAGAACTGATGTCCAAACAGTTTATCAAACCCAGCGTTTCTCCGTGGGGTGCTCCCTTACTGTTAGTAAAGAAGAAAGACGGTAGTTCTAGATTGCGCATTGACTACTGCCAACTAAACAAAGCTACGATAAAGGACAAGTACTCGTTGCCAAGGATCGATGATTTAATGGATCAACTCAAAGGAGCTTCTGTTTTCTCAAAAATGGAATTAAGATCAGGCTATCACCAGATCCGAGTGAAGACAGAAGATATCCCTAAGACCACGTTCCGAACGCGATATGGGCATTACGAGTATAGAGTTATGCCCTTTGGACTCACCAATGCATCGGCAGTATTCATGGATTACGTGAATCATACTTTGCAACCATTCTTGGATAAATTCGTGGTGGTGTTCATCGACGACATCCTAATTTATTCTCGGAGCCATGGAGAACATGCTGATCACTTAAGAATCGTGCTGCAGATTTTAAAGAAGAAACAACTGTATGCCAAGCTGTCAAAATGTGAGTTTTGGCTCGAAGAAGTAAAATTCCTCAGGCATGTGGTCTCCAAAGAAGGAATCGTTGTGGACCTAAGCAAGGTAGAAAGTGTGCTTCAGTGGGAAAGACCGAGGACGGTAACCGAAGTCCGAAGTTTTATGGGGTTGGCTGGATATTACAAAAAGTTCATTGAAGGATTTTGTTGGATTGCCCTCCCATTAACTCGCCTCACTCGGAAAGGACAAGCCTTTGAATGGACCCCGAAGTGCGAGGATAGTTTCCAAGAATTGAAGCACCGTTTGATTTCCTCTCCTGTGCTAATCTTACCAGATTCTAATGGTTTCTTTGAAGTGTACCGTGATGCTTCAAAGCAAGTATTGGGGTGTGTGCTTATGCAAGATAGAAAGGTAGTAGCTTATGTCTCATGTCAGCTAAGACCCCACGAGGAAAACTATCCAACGCACGATCTTGAGTTGGCAGCCGTAGTGTTTGCACTAGAGATCTGGAGACACTATTTGTATGAAGCAAGGTTCGAGGTTTTCAGCGACCACAAAAGTTTGAAGTACTTGTTCGATCATAAAGAACTTAGCATGAGACAAAGAAGATGGATGAAGTTCCTAAAGGATTTCGAGTTTGAATTAAAATACCATCCGGGAAAGGCTAACGTGGTAGTAGATGCCTTAAGCCGAAAGTCTCTTCACATGTCTTCAATGATGGTCCGAGAGCAAGAATTGATAGAGAAGTTCCGAGACATGAACTTGAATATTACCCTTACTATTAACAGTATTTGGGTTAGCACGATGACAATCTCTTCAGAGTTGACTGCACAAATATTGAAGGCTCAACAGTTCGATCTGTTCATCCCAGACAAGCTGGAACAAGTGGTGCAAGGCAAAACTTCAGAATTTGAAATAAGCCCTAACGGAATGATGAAGTTCTGAGAACGAATTTGTGTACCAGAAGATTCCAATATCCGTAACTTAATTCTGACCGAAGCGCATAGAAGCAAAATGAGTATTCATCCTGTAACGCCCAGATTTTCACATTTTATAATTCTCCAGTATTTCAATGTTTGTATTTTATTGGAGGGTTTAGAGAGTGAAATAAAATATTCCGAGAAGATAGGAATGTTCTACACAACCATATGAAGCCATGGTTAAGTTTCGGGCAAAAGCTCAAACGGAGCCCGACCTGCGTTTTTCACGGATAGTAGCCTTTTTCTACTATCGAAACCTAATTTGGACTCGTGAACGAGACAGTAAGTCTTGGGATTTTATTCTCCAGATCTTCGTGAAAATCCATCCTGACGTCCGAAAAATAATAATAATATATTATATTCGGTCGTATAATCGAACCAGAAGGCGTTTGGAGTCGTAAAGGGATTCATCGAGACCCGACAACGGATAAGCTCGATACCACATCATCCCAGGACACTTGGGAGAGTATGCCAGAGTCGTCATGACGATCGGGAAAATCTAGACGCGAAATGACCAAAACGCCTAACCTTAGTCTTTTGCACTTTTACCATTTTACCTTTTTGGCAAATGAGCATTTTTCCCTTAAGTGACTTGTTTTAAGGCTGAACTCAGCCCCATCCAGCCCGTTATTCACGCACAAACAGCCCTCCTTCCACACTCCATCTTCAACCTTGAGAAGCTCCATTGTTGTTCTTGAGAAAAATTTGGTTTCTTGTTGGAATCACTTGATTCCTTGAGCAATCTTCCTTCATTTTAAGGTAAGATCACTTGTATGATCTCTTAGCTTCTTGAATATCTCTTTATTTCAAGATCAAGATCCATTTTCATGAAAATCATTTCTTAGATCAAAAAGTTTGAAAATCCATAGGAAATTGTAGAAAAATCCTTTTGAGGTAAGACCAATTTCTTTGAACTCACCTCATCATTCTCTACCTAAACCCAAGAGCTTATAATTCAAATCTCATCATAGCTCAAAAAGCACAATATGGCCGAACCCTTTTGATGATGATGAATAGTGTTTTTCATCAATTTTTGATTTCTAACACTTGATTTCATCCTTAGCTTTCCTATTGCCTTTGAATCCATGAAATGGAAAACCAAGATCAATTCCTAACCTTTTTACCCTAGGGTGGCCAAAACCCTCTTTGTAAGAATTGTTGAGTTTCGTTTGATTGTTGTTCAATGATTGATTGTTGGTTGTTTGTAGTTGGTGACAATTATTAGAAGGTTCACAAACCGATCAACCGACTTTGATCCAGGAATTTGCTCTTCAACAGGTATGGGGGTGAACCTCATCACACCAAGATGGTGGTGGTGAAGATGGTTGTTTAGTTTATGTGTGGGTGAAACCCTTTGGTTTGGGTTCACCATTCAATTTGGTTCTCTTGGAGAACAATGTTGTAATAAGTGTAGTTTATGCTTTAGTGTGCTCTAGCATATGTCTATGATGATGTGATTGGATGAAAATCATTTTCATATATGTTGAAAAACCTACCTTGATCACTAGATCAAGTATGGACTTTTATGCTTGATTATGATGCAAATGATGTGTGATGGACTTTATGCTTGATTATGATACAATAATATGTTATTGTTGTTTGTCATAATTAGATGAACATTGTGAGTTGTAATTTGTCTTGAGGGTGGAGCAATCTTCACTTTGTTCCTAATAGGCCTTTTAGCCATAACCTTGAGAAAAGGAAGAGCATGAGTAGTTCTTGGACAAATCAAGGTTTTCAAGTAAGGAAAGTGTTTTAATAACTTATGTTTTTCAAAGAAAAACACTAAGTGACTTTGATCCAAAGATCAAATGGAATTAAATCTCAAAGTGTTTTCACCAAAGTGAAACATGTTTTATGCCTTTAGTCCATCTAGTTAATCAAGTGACTCAAAATGAGACAAGAGGTGTTTTCATGAAGAGAATCAAAATGGTTCCATAAGGTTAATGTCTTGTTTTAAGGTAACTTTTCGCTAAGCGAATTTACCTTCGCTAAGCGAAAACAGAGGAATTCTAAGTTGGGCATCACTGCCTCACTTTCGCTAAGCGAATCTAGAGAATTTCGCTATGTGAATGATGTTTCGCCAAGCAATCCAAAGGAGGTTCAAAAAAGAGGTGCAACCGCCTCCAATTTGGCTAAGCGAATCCATATTCGCTAAGCGAATATAAAAAACTTCGCTACGCGAATTATGTTTCGCCGAGCGATGCAGAGGAGTTCCAAAGGAAGTATTACTACCTCATTTTCGCTAAGCGAATGGAATTTCGCTAAGCGAATTTGGATGTTTCGGAAAATGCTAGAAATGAAGTAAGTAGTTCAAATGTTGTTTCAAATCAAATGAGTTTTTAATTGTAAAAGTTGTTTGATTTACAAAAGGTGTTTGCTAACTCAATCGTAAAGTTTTACGCGTGAAAAACCTAAGTTACGTAATTAACTTAGAGTTGAAGATAAGAGTTAATTAAGTATGGTATGTTGTGGAACAAGACCATGTACTATACCATTGATGACTTAGTACATCAATGAGTTCATAAGACTTAAGTGAAATCAACACTTGTTTCCTTAATTGAAAGACAAGGGATTAATATCTTAGAAAGGCTTAAAGACTCATCTAAGAGGATTCTCAATCCTTATTCATAATGCTTAGGACTTGAAATATAATTTATAAGACGTAAACACAAACATGAAACGTTTTGGTTTTTGAAACAGTAGTTCGATGACGGACCGGTGATTCGGATCCAGGTTAATCGTTCAATTGTTTCCGTCTTGTGATAACCGGAATGAGAGGGATCCTGAGGCTGTGTAGGTATGGGACTGTACAGTGGAAGGAATCCTGAGGCTATGCAAGTATGGGACTGTATAGCTAAGGGAATGCATATAAGAATTGATTGGTACTACCCATACCAACAAGATTTTACTTCTTTTCGGGAGCTTAGAACATAAGAACTTTATAGTTAAGCGTGCTTGACTTAGAGTAATTATGGGATGGGTGACCTTCTGGGAAGTTTCCTAGAAAGCGTGTGAGTGAGGACAAAACACGCTGAAAAGACTTGTGCTGGTTTGTAGGGACAATCGGCGATTATGAAAGCAGTCTGGATCATTCCAAAGGAATCACAAGATATTTATCCGATGGATAACTATTTTATAAAACAAAGATGTGTGTAGTTTCTAAGGGAGAACCTTAGTGAACCTTGAGGTTTATCCAATGGATAGACATTGCTTTATCGCATCTGCTTTGTGTAAGCATTGGCATTTCATGTGCATAGCTGTAAGGCCTTGAGCCTAGGAGTTGAGCTTACACCTTGATGCGGGTGCGAATCTTACGGTGACGATCTTCAATGGTCTTTTTGGAGGTATCAGGGTTGGAAGGGTTGACATGTGACCAGTTGGTGATTCTTCTGTGTCGTGGCGAATCCGTGCAATACACTGATATCCTCTACTAGATGTCGTACTTTTCATGTTTGGTCGAGAGTGTTACCGTAAAGCCAGATACGTGCATGTTACGAATATTGTAGCATCTTGCTCATGGCTGGCAGAAACCGGAACATGTCCTCCCATTCACTCTCTCCGAATGTTTTGTTAGCTCCATGGAGTAGGGGTCAGAGTAGTACCCAGTGACATTGGCATTGAGTCATGTACATTGCACTGCATTGCATGGCCATTGATGTTTACATTTACTGCTATACATCGTTGTTCTGTTTAAGAATGCATTATATTATACCGTTAACTGTTAACATGATCTATATTGAGAGTTTTAGTATGCTGTTTAACTGTTTAACATGTTGGGTATGCTGTTACCTGGTTAGTCGTCCCGTTTTCACTACTGCTGTTTTGTTGTGTTAATGAACGGGAATCTCACCCATATCTGTATGTTTTCTGCTGGTACTTGCTGTTTCTGCTTGAACAGATGGACGCGACGATGGTTCGGTTCAGCAGTCCCTTTGAGTTCGGAGGTGGACTCTTTTGCTGTTTTACTTTTGTTGTCGGCCAGACTATGTCAGTTTTTGTAGTACCTTTTGGGAGCTATGACTCCTAGTACTTATTGTATTTCTTATGTTAGTGAGACATTAGACTTATGTCTGTATATAGTAATGTTGATGTTTCTGTTTTCCGTTTTCTGTTTCTGTATTTATAATACAGTATGTCCTAGTAATGAATGGTGAACCTAAGTTCATTTATTAGTATTATTTATTACCTTTACTATTCCCATTACATCTTTATGAAAAGAAAAGAAAAAGAAAACCGTATTTTCCGCATTAATAAATATTTTCGGCCTTATAAACGTTCGGGAATGTGACACTCGGGAAAGGGTGTTGCACATCCCGGAGCAACTAAAATGTACCGAGATCTGAAGCAGATGTATTGGTGGCCTGGAATGAAGAAAGATATAGCTCGATACGTAGCAGCTTGCCTAACATGCCAGAAGGTGAAAATAGAACATCAGAAGTCGGCTGGGACTCTTAAGCGTTAGAACTGCCCGAGTGGAAGTTGGATTGTGTGACCATGGACTTCATGATGGGACTACCGAGAACGTCCAACGGAAATGATGCTATTTGGGTAATAATCGACAGATTGACCAAATCTACACATTTCTTGCCGATGAAATCTAAATTCTCATTGGAGAAATTGACACAAATCTATATCAAGGAAATTGTCCGACTACATGGTATTCCATCCAAGATAATCTCAGACAAAGATCCACGTCTCACTTCGCGACTTTGGAGAAGTCTGCACCAAGCTCTTGGAACAAGACTTGCGTTCAGCTCAGCCTATCATCCACAGACGAATGATCTGTCAGAGAGAATGATACAATTGCTGGAAGATTTGTTGAGGGCATGTGTCATAGAACAATCGAGAAACTGGGATGTATATCTACCTCTTATAGAATTCACATACAACAACAGTTTCCATTCCAGCATCGGGATGGCTCCATATGAAAAATTATATGGAAGGAAATGTAGAACTCCTTATGTTGGTTCTAGACAGGAGAAAAGATCTATTTTGGGACCGGAAATAGTACAACAGACAACAGAGAAGGTACAATTGATTAGGGAAAAGCTGAAGACTACACAAAGTAGGTAGAAAAGTTACGCTGACAAAAGACGAAGACCTTTAGAATTTCAAGAAGGTGAACATGTATTCTTGAAGGTCACTTTTGTGACTGGGGTTGGCAGAGCACTTAAGTCTAAGAAATTAACTCCTCGTTTCATTAGACCTTTCCAAATCCTTAGGAAGATTGGGCCTATAGCTTACCAACTCGTTTTACCACCCATTCTTTCTAACCTACATGATGTTTTTCATGCCTCCCAACTCCGAAAATATATTCCCGATCCAGGATAGATGGATTAAACAGTTAAGGGGAAAAGAAATATCATTAGTCAAAGTTCTATGGAGTGGAGTTGATATGGGTGACGCCACTTGGGAGCTCGAGAATCACATGCAAGAATTATATCCCCATTTGTTTGAAAACAGTACGTACAAAAATTTCAAGGAAGAAATTTTTATAAGTGGGGAGGAAGTTTAACATCCTCATTTTCTTAGAACTAATTTTAAGAGAAAAATAAATACAACAATAGAATAAATTGAAATATAATTCTATTATGAAATTATTGCTATCTTGTGTGCATATGATGTTTACATGGTTGTATTAAAAATTTATCTAAGTTAAAAACACTTTCCTAAAATATATACATATATATGTGACCCAATTAAAAATTACCTTTTTAAAAGAATATATATATATATATATATATATATATATATATATATATATATATATATATATAAAAGATAAAATAATAAAAAGTGCTGATTGGTGAGTGTGTGCTACGTGTTGGTGAAAGTGTGAGGTGGTGAAGTGGTAAAGTACTTGCTGAGTGTGAGTGAGTAGTGAATAAGTGAGAAAAAAAAAAAAAAAACAAATCAATCAAGTCTATGGTCTGTAACTTGATAGCATAGCAATTATGCCTATAAGTCCTACTTGATAGCCCTATGTTATACATGTAAGAGGGAAGTAGTAAAAATATTGAAGTGTAAAATGAGAAGGGTAATATGTGGGTAAATTTATAAAATACTCCTAATATAAAAAAAATGACAAAAAAAAAGGAGACAAATTTTATCGAGGAAGCAAGCATCAACTTTCTCGGTTATGACACCAAATAATCCGAGCAGAATAAATTGACATCAAATCAAAGTAGCGTAAAAGAAAAGTAAAATATTTTTCTTTTCTTAAACCACCCGTTCCCTTTTCATTTTTCTATAAAATCCTATTCTTTGCTCCAACCTTTTTAACTGTCCATCCTTTTCAGTTTGACGGTACTTACTCTCATCCTTCCTACTTTTCTTTCTCTTTTATTTTCTACTATTTCTTATATCTTTTGACTTTTCGTAAGACATCCTTTCTTTTGAAACAAAAAAAAAAAATTCTTCTGCTTGTCTTCTTCTAATTTACGGATATCTTTCCTTCTCCTATAATTATTTTTCTATCTCAATCTCTATTATAAATTTGACATGTCCTTATCTTCTTTTGTTTCATTGAAAAGGAAGAACCAGACCAATGAACGAAACAACTTCTAAACTTGAGTCTTTGCAACCATGACAACATTTCAGGTGAGGGGGGGAAGAGGGTCTTTACTTTAGAAGCTTGGAAATGGACTGCATGACCATAATAAAAGAAACAGCTTGGGGCTTTGGGACTCCCTGACCCAAAACCTTAAGGCAACTTTAAATACGTTCTTCTTCTTGCACTCTTTTTTTTCCTGTTGTTTTTACACTAGATAAATGGGTTATAATAATGTCTTTTCTTTGCTTGGACTGTAATATGAAGAAAATGATATCCCCATCCCCCTTGTTGTTGCTTGATAGATGGTTTCATGCATGAAATATAATGTTAGATTTAATATGCATGTGAGTTTTAAATTTTCAAACTCACGAATGCTTGCTGTTTTACTTGATGCATGTTAATATTATGACTGGATTATATCTTGAGTGATGCTTGTAGTTTAAATGAACATGTAGGGAAGTTTTAAGACCTTAAGAGTACCAAAGTACCAAAAGAATGACACTGCATAAGGCGACTGAAATAGAGTTAAAAGACTAGTAATCTATTTCTACGTGAAAAGAAATATTTAATCTTTTGCTATTGGTTGAACTATATACTTTGAATACTACTTCCTGTTCTAATATTCCAACTTGAAGTTAGAAGTCATGAAATTTTTCGGGAAGTGTAATTACCTCCTACTATTACTCTATAGACAATTTCCCAGTATATTTCCATATCAAAATTTTGAGAATAAGGTCATGCTAAATCATGTTTCCTAAATGTAAACATATATTTTTTTTTTCTTTAACAAAAAAAAAAAATTCTTTTACTGAAAGTTAGTATACTGGATCTAAACTTTCCAAATTAATATGGAAAGTGATTAATAATTATTAAAAATAAAATTCTTTTTGTACTTAGCTTGTAATAAACTCTTACCATTTAGGTATTATAATTAGAACTAGTTATACGTTAGTCTTATGTAATTTTTATTAATAATCTCATGGACTTTATCATGTATGTTTAAATTTGTTGTGATATGCTGGTACTTGTGTTATTGAGTGAAGCATTGCAAGCATGCATAACATGATACACATTGATAAAGTAATGAGTGAGCTACACCGGGTGCGTGTGAAACGGGAGAATGGAGGGTGAAAAAGGAACGCCCTTGGGGATGTAGCCTTGTGCACAGATTCGACAATGGCCAAGAGGTAGCTCCCTTGAGCTGCGCATTGTGCTCTACCGGTGAGACTATCCCGACGAGCCACTAATCGTTATCAAGCTGGTTGAGAGTGTCCAGACATGTTGTTATGCGCGCATAAATTTTGGTAGCACCCTGGTTGGACATGTACTCCCAAGCATGCTCCTCACATGATGACTCTCTATGGAGATAGTCTTTGGGCCCACATACTTGCATATGCATTCTCACGATAATTGGATATGGTTTAACTTCGTTGTGATTAATAACTTGCTATTATATGGTTTCATGGTGTTGCTTATATTCTATTGTTCAATTTTCAATCTATTTCTAAACGTTAATTTATCTGGAGTAATAGCCATTTTACCCCTCTTCATGTTTATCTTTTTTGGCATGAAGTCGATGTATCATATAGATGGATGCTAATGGATTCCGCCTTGAGATGCGCTTCCTGTAGGGGAGTTATGAGCTGGATTATACTACGAGTCAGTTTGCCTATTAGGGGGTTGCTTCTCTTCTGATATTCCATGAGATAGCCCCAACCTTTCCACCTATGATGACCTTGCTTGGACATTTTCGTATCACCACGATCCTTCCGTTCTCCTTCCTGCCTTGAGTAGTTAGTGGGGAATATTTGAAAGGGGATTAAGACATTATGTATATTATGGTATGAGTATGTAGTTTTATTTGGTGTGTTTTGATGTAGACCCCCTTGTTTTGGGATTCTTATCCTACCTTCCTGATGTACTACCGAATGTTTTATGAAATGAAATGTATGGCTACTTTATGTTATCTTTGTTTGGTATTCTAAATGAAAAAAGAAAGGGAAACATAAACTCTAAAATATATAAATAAATAAATATTAGAAAAATAATAACAATAATAATAATAATAATAATAATAATAATGATAATGATAATGATAATGATAATGATAATGATATATGTTTGGCGCAAGTCTGACTTATGGTGTTACACCACTCAGCGTCGGCCATCCACCACCTCGTGACCGGCGACGAGAGAACGAATCCCAAACCAATGGAGCATGAAGGTCGCCCTCACTTAGAAGGGAATCAGTCGAAAATGCAACCTGCAGCCACCTTCGGCTGGCAACGAAAACGCGTTGCAAGCGCCATCGGTCGCCCTCGAACACCCTTTCCCTGAAGAAATAATGGTGGTCCGCGCAGAACTGAAGCAACCTTCTAACATAGAAATGTAAGATGGAAGTTCAGACCCACATAAACACCTAGATGGATTCTCAGCGGGATGCTCTTCCATGGGGTGCACGAACACCTGATGTGCAGAGGATTCCCGCTAACACTACAAAAATCCACCCCGATATGGTTCACGACACTACCACCCAGATCGGTTGATGTGTGTGAAACATCATATTTTGTACTTGTTTTGCATGCATTTTTAGTTCATTTAGGCATAGTTTGGATAACTGCAGTTTCTAGCTTTGTTGTGTAGGAAATGTGGATTTGAGGTTTGGAAGGTGGTGGGAATCATAAGATTTGGAGTTGATATCGATTTGGAGCAAACCAGATGAAAAAGGGCAAGTGAGTACAAACCAAGGCTAGGCCGTGGAATATTCCACGGCTAGGTCGTGAAATTCCCCACAGCCATGGAATTTCAGATCCAAAAAGCTCCAAAGGATAGAGCTAACTACGGTCGTGGCGCGATTGCCGCTACATGTTTTTATGTTATTTTATCATATTTTTGAGTGGGCTTAGACCCTTTTTAACCCTAATTTATAAATAGGAAACTAGGATTCATGATTAGGGGTTCGAAACCTAATTAGTGGAGGCTTTGTTTGGAGATTGGAGAAGAAATCTCATCCTTATTCTCTTCTCTCTTTGGGATTTTCGGTTTGGGGATGTTCTTCAATACTTTGATTGCTATGATTTCTGCTACGTCTGAGTAGTTATCTTTGTTTCTAGGATTAAGCTATTCACTTTGATACAATTATGTTGATAAATTGCTTTCTTTCCCTTTTTATTAATGTTATAGTTCTTTGATTTGGTTCCTGTTGTGCTTTTTCCTACGGATTTGCTGATCACTTATTGACATGTCATAGATATTTAGGAAAGAACCGAGAAGTGAACCTAGGTATTGGAAACATAGGAATTGAACTTAAGACTTAAATAATTAGAGTAGGTTTGATCTTTCAAGGATTGAAATGAATTATCACAAATCATAATGGGTTCAATCTAAATACAATTACCACAAGAGTAAGAACTGATTTAATTGGGCACAGTTCTTGTACCTCGAGAGATAGCATTAACTAAATTAGGATAATTCACCTTTAAAAGATTTATGATATTAATAAAAGGATAGTCAATTCGGGTTTTTAATTTGTCATTGTGGTAACCCCAATCTTGGAAACCTTCTTGAAATTGAAAAACACGTACTTGATTTCTTGCTATTTTGTTCTTACTTTCATTGATTTTTAGTTCTTTACTTTTGCGTTGTTACCATATTTCCTTCACCCAATTACTTGATATTGTTTAATTAAACGAATTAGTTAATTAATTGGTAGTCATAGACACGGTCCCTATAGATTCGATATTTTATTACTTGACGAAAATCGTACACTTGCGGATTTCTCACATCATCGGTTATAAGCTGGAGTGACACAACAGACAAATTCCTGTTGCTTTTCACCACCAACAATCAGTAGCCAAAATCATCACATAGCTTATCTCAGGTCCGACAGGAGAAAGGAGAATTCCTTTGAGATTACTTGCATAGGCTCAACCAAGCAGCCCTGTAGGCGCAAAACCGAAGCCCCAAAGTGGCTACATCTCCTCGTGGCCGGCCTTCGACTTGGACCATTTGAGAATTCCCTATCCAAAAGGTAACTAGAGGACATGGACGGACTCTGAGGACAAGCACAGAAGTACATCAACCTTGAACAGTTCGAGCGGGCCCAAAGGACCACGAACAAAGGGGAGGCCATCTTCAACACCAAAAAAGGGTCTTGACTGATTCAAAGAAGGGACCTCCACGGAGAAGAATGACTCGTATACACCCTGCCCAAACCCTTGAGAAAACAAGCACAAAAGGATCGCTCAAAATTTCGTAGGTATTACGAAAGTCACAACATGACACAGAATATTGCGTGAATCTGCAGGACATCATAGAGCATTTAATCAGAGCCAAAAAACCTGCTACTGTACATACTAAAACTCGAGAAGAATATCTTATCCAAAAATGAACGATCAATTGAAAGGTTCCCCGAAAGGCGAAAATCCTCCAATGGGGGGAACCAAAAGGGAACCATCAAGGATCATGAACCTAGCCAAAAGGAGGAAATTGTTGGGATTTCGTAAGACAATCCTCTCTTAAAATTCGTGTCCCAAGGCGGAAGAAAACCATACACCATGGATCGCGCATTACAGAATAAGAATAACATAAAGCTATTGTGTTTATCTCTTGAAGTGTGCTTTCAAAACAATCCTGATAGCTTGCTCCGAATCACCAGTGTCGCGACCGGGCAATACCTCTACTTAGTCCATGTGAGCAAACGTCTGTTGGAGGAATGCGTCTTATGCTAGCTGATGACTACAGGGTTTGGCGCGATATGTGTTATGACAACTGTGTCAAGTGCAAGCGGTGAGGGAGACGCAGAGTCTATTTAAAGAGTGGTGCTTCCTCACCCTTCATGCCACAACCCTGATGGGCTTGTCCACTACAACCCAAATTGGAATTATTTATTAAATCATATTTAATAAACTAATTTCTCTCCAACTATTTGCTCTATGCGTGTAACCCTATAAGTTCCCATTAAATTGAAAATAATATTAAATATTATAATAATATCACATTAATTATAATATCAAATATTATAAACAATGAGCAACACCTAGCAATGCATCAATGCTATTCAATTTATGAGAAAATCGGGATTCGATTTTAACCTTACTGCAATCAATTTACCGTGTAGTAAATGTCCCTTCATCCAAATGTCATAATTGAACACAAGGCATAAATATTTCATCCATGTTATGTTCAATTAAATGTTTCTCGATCTCCGAGTAGATGTGTAATCACAAACGGGCCCAATATCTCATATTGGCCCATTTCAACATTTCTATGCATTTTTACATCTCACTCTATCGAGACGCCCACGACGTAGGGATGAATCCTTTGCATATGAGTCCCATATATCAACATGATTCATTGCAGACCCAATTACTACCTCTATTATTATCTTGTTACGGATAACGTTTGATAGCATTAAAGCCTACAACTCCACATGTAGGAATCGTAGTGACTTCAAGTCAAAGGACTACTTCACTATCGTCGTCATGGGAAGCGCTTATGACACTTACATAACTATTATGTAGCGTTCTCATAGTGGATGAATTCAGTATAAATATTACTAATATTTATACCTATGTGAAGACTTGATATCTCATCCATAACCCGTGAGAAGTGGTTTATTATCAGTCTACTCACCTAATAGTCTCTATGTATTATTGTTGTCCTGAATAATAATAATACTTGGCTACAGATGTTTTAAGAATAGCGCTAATGTTTAATAGGGTCTCATGATCAAGTAACACTAAATGTTCCATTGAACTGAACGTACTATTCTACGGACATTATTATGTATTAATTATAGTTATGATACAAATGTAAATCTAATAAATAGATTAGCCACTAGGGCTTACACCAACAGCCTTCCACTAGCACTAGAGCTAATCAAGCACAAATCTAACTGTCGATCTAGTATGAGCGTCATGCTTCTGCTGAGCAATAGGCTTGGTCAGCGGGTCTACGACATTGTCCGGTGTTGGTACTCTACATATCTTCACATCTCCTCTATCGATAATTTCTCTAATAAGATGGAAGTGCCTAATTATATTTTTGGACCGCTGGTGAGATCTGGGTTCCTTGACTTGCGCGATCGCACCATTATAATCACAATAAAGGTCAATCGAGTCCGCAATGCTAGGACCTATACCAAGTTCAGTAATGAACTTCCTGATCCAAATGGCCTCCTTGGCTGCATTGGAGGAAGCAATATACTCAGCCTATGGAGTAGAATCGACAACTGTTTCCTACTTTGAATTCTTCCAGCTAACAGCGCCACCATTCAGGTAGAATACGAATCCAGATTGCAATCTGGAATCATCCTTATTGGTTTGGAAGGTAGCATCGGTGTAACCCTTTACAATGAGCTCTTCGTCACCACCATAGACCAATCCTTAGTTTTTCTTAAGTACTTGAAGATATTCTTGATTGTTATCCAGTGACTCTCACCAAGATCAGATTGGTACCTTCTCGTCATGCTCATAGCATACGAAACATCTGGTCGAGTACAAATCATGACATACATAATAGATCCAATTGCTGAAGCATATGGAATCTTACTCATGTGATCCTTCTCATAGGATGTAGTAGAGCAATGTCTCATGGACAAGTATACACCATATAACATAGGCAAGAGACCCTTCTTGGAATCAAGCATGTTAAAGCGCCTAAGCACTTTGTCAACATATGTACTCTGAGTAAGGCCCAACAATCTCAACGATCTTGCTCTGTAGATCCTGAGTCCTAACACGTAAGAAGCCTCGCCTAAGTCTTTCATCAAGAAACAGTCCCCCAACCATGTTTTCACATTTTGTAGCGTAGGAATATGGTTTCCGATAAGCATAAAATATTCACATTTTTTATGTCATCTGCATACAATACGAGAAAGAAAATCTCACTCCCACTAACCTTCTTGTACACACAATATTCATCTTCGTTCTTCATAATTCCAAACTGTCTCACAATTTCATCAAAACTAATATTCCAGCTTCTGGAAGCTTACTTTAATCCATAAATGGATCTCTGCAATTTACATACCTTTCTAGCATCCTTTGGATCGACAAAACCCTCGTGTTGTGTCATTTACTCATGCTCGAGAAGATTCCTGTTAAAAAAATGCAGTCTTGACATTCATCTGTCATATCTCGTAGTCATAATATGCAGCAATAGCAAGTAGGATTCGAACGGACTTAAGCATTGCAACTGGGGAGAATGTCTCATCATAGTCAACACCATGAATTTTCTTGAAACCCTTCGTTACCAGTCGCGCCTTAAATGTATTCACCTTACCATCCATGTCAGTCTTCTTCTTGAAGACCCACTTACACCTTATGGGTTTTACCCCTTCGAGTGGCTCTACCATGGTCTATACCTGATTAATGTACATGAATTCCATCTCAAATCCTATGGCCTCAAGCCACTTCTCAGATTCTGGGCCAATAACAGTCTCCTAGTAGGTTACAGGCTCATCTTGATCCATAAGCAGCATGTTTCCTTCCTGAGTTAGGAGAAGTCCATATCTCTCAGGCTGGTGACATGGCCTGTTAGACCTACGCAATTCTTGTGTTCCTTGAACCGTTGATTGAACTATAACATCTTGCAGAATCGGTTCTTGTTTCATTGTTGGAGGATCAGTACTTTATGGTACTTGGATTTCTCCAAGTTCTATATTCCTCAGACTGGATGATGTAGTGATGTATTCCTTATTAAGGAACACTTTAGTCCTAGCGACAAACACTTTGTCCTCGAAGGGGTTTTATAAGTAGTATCCTTTTTTTATTTTTTTATTTTATGAACCACCGTAATTAGGGCCTTTGGTTCCACAATGGCATCCCAGGGTATCCCCACAAGCTTCGGCCTTTTGGGCTGGCTATGAAGCTAATCCCCGGCCGGCTACTTAGAGCAGAAAATTAACCCTTGCTTTTCGCAACCTCCCAACTAGAGTGTCGTCACCAGGATTCGAACTTGCCTCTTCCTCCTTATGGGGTCGAGATGCTTACCACTCGACCAACCCTTGGTTGGTGTAGTTTCTTTAGAATATCCCACAAAAGTATATTTATCCGATTTGGGTCCACATTTATTTGTCATTAGACGTTTAACATAAACTTGACAACCCTAAATTCTCATAAATGATAGACCGGGCTTTCATCCCGACCATATCTTATATGGAGTCTTTTTGACCGCTTTTGATTGAACACGGTTAAGAGTGAATGCAATTGTAAGTATAATGTATCCTAGAAAGAGTCTGAAAAGTCCGAATGACTCATCATAGATCGTACCATGTCCAACAAGGTGCGATTCCTCCTTTCGGACACATCATTCCATTGTGGTGTCCCAGGAGGTGTGAGTTGGGATATTATCTCACACTCCTTTAGATAGTCATCAAACTTCTGGCTTAAGTATTCACCACTATGATCTCGTCGCATGGCCTTAATACTTTTGCCAAGTTGGTTCTCAACTTCATTCTTGAACTCTTTGACATTTTCAAAAGTCTCAGACTTGTGTTTCATAAGATACACAAGTCCAAATCTATTGAAATCATCAACAAAAGTAACGAAGTAAGGAAAACCACTTCTAGCAGATTTGTTTATGAGCTCACATACATCATTATGTATCAAGCCCAAAAGATCACTTGCCCTTTCACCTTGGCCGGTTAATGGGACCTTAGTCATCTTTCCCAACAAGTAAGATTCACATATATCAAATGATTCATAATCGAATGAGACCAAGAGCCCATCTTTATGGAGTTTGAAGATGCGCTTCTCACCTATATGGCCTAAACGAAAACGTCAAAGATATGAAGGATTCAAATTGTTGGGTTTGATCCTTTTTGCATTTATGTTATATATGGGCATATTGGGATCAATGATATAAAGTCCAACACTCATAGGTGCACTAGCAAAGAACACATTATCAAAATAAAGAGAACAACACTTGCCCCTTATCATAATATGAAAACCTTTCTTTTACAAACAAGAAATAGAGATAATGTTTCTACTAATAGTTGGAGCAAAATAACAATTATTAAGTTCTAAAATAAGCCCAGATGGCAAGGTCAATACATAAATCTCTGCAGCTAATGCAACGACCTTTGCTCCATTTCCCACTCGTAGGTCAACTTCGCCCTCGGTCAATCTTCTACTACTTTTCAATCCTTGCACATCCGTACAAATGTGAGAACCACATACATATCCAGTACCCATGATGCTGAAGTAGATAAATTAACCTTAATAACATAAATACCTAAAGTGGAAGTCTCACTTCCCTCTTGCTTCTTGGTCTCTTCCACGTATTTCTGGTAGTTTCTCTTCCAATGTCCGGTCTGACCTCAATGAAAACAAGTGCCTTCCTTAGCCACCCCGCCCTTAGGCTTCAAGCCAGAAGTTTCAGGCTTGGAATTTCCTTTGCCTTTCCCTTTTTGCTTGTTAATGGGCTTCTTGTGCTGCTTCTTGCCCTTTCCAGCTTGGACCATCATAATGGTCTTTCCCTTTCCTTTGTTGATATTTTGTTCAGCAGTTCTCAACATGCCTAACGGTTCTGGAAAGGTTTTGGCAAGACCATTCATATTGAATTTCATGACAAACTGATTATAGTTCTCATGCAACAATTGCAAAACTAAATCGGTGGCCAACTGTTGACCCAATGAAAAGCCCAATCTCTCAAGATTCTCGATGTACCCAATCATCAGAAGCATATAAGGACTCACAGGGCTTCTCTCTGCCAATTTACATTGGAATAGGGCTCTGAAAACTTCGTAGCGATCATGCCTTGCTTGCTTTTAGTAAAGCATTTTGAGGTGTGCGACCATATCGTACGCCTCCATGTTCTCATGTTGCTTCTGATGCTCAGAGGTCATGGTAGCAAGCATAAGACAACTGACATCTAAGGCGTCATCCTGATGCTTCTTGTAAGCATCCCTTTTAGCCTTAGAAGCAATCACAATTGGTGGCTCCTAATAAATAGGTTCCTCAAGAACATACAACATTTTCTCATGCTTAAGGACAATCCTCAAGCTTTTGTACCAATCCATAAAATTTTTTCCCAATAGATTTTCCTTCTGAAGGGCCGACCGCAATGATAGATTACTAGATGTGTTAGATGTCATGTTGTTAACATAAAGAAATAAGCAAATATAAGTATCATGCATTAAAAATATTTAAGGTCTTTTATTAAATACGCTCCCACTATTTTACTCAAATCAATAGCCCTCATCATTGACTCGGTAAATCTCGTTGGAAGATTTTCTAATGGGACCAAGATCCATATTTCATCTCGTTCTGAGTCAGCTTTTGCTGATCACCGGAAACTTGGTTATTTAAATAGGAAATTCCTTTCCAATTACATCTTATTTGATTCTTGGATCAGTTCGGTGAATAACTCCTATTCCAATTTATCCCAATTATCCATAATAAATCTTAGAAAGATTTAAATAGGTATCTAGAATTAAGTAACAAGAAGAGACTAATTAATAATCACTTAACTAAGTATGATTCTAAGTACTTAGGTTTACTATTACAATTAGGAGTTGAAGGATAAATGATATTAAGATGGAATTGGGCCTTAATTTGGGAATCAGCCTATTTGTGATACAAGATGAGGAAAAGAATTATTAGTAAGTGCTCTAGAAATAAGTAATGATGAAGGTGGAACTTAAATTAAGCCATGAAAAGTGAGTATAGTTAAGGAATTAACTAGGAAGACTAATATAGAGCATAACTTGGAATTATATCATTAGATACCAACTTAATTTGTGTTGATATCCATAATAAATTCTATAGGATGATTTTTAATGATTAGACTAGATTACTTAAGAATAATGAACTAAGCATTAGTAGCGTAAAGCAAGAAAAATCCATAATGATTAATCTTTTATGATTATGTCAAGATTAACGAGTAGGTGATTGAAAGGACAGTTTTGGTAGTTGGGCTTATTTGCGTGATTAGGCCCATGTATAATACAAAACCAAGAGAATAATGGACATTGTTGCTCTTTTTTGAAAGTAAATGTTTGGTACTTGATTAATGGTGAATGATTGTGCTTTGGAAGCATGTTATGCATAATGGCATGAGACATGTGCATTAAGACATTCATGACCTTAGAATGTTAAAGAGATTAGGCGTTAGGGGCATTCCGTCTATATGAGTTTGATCGCGAACGTTATACTGAGACATGCGCCAACAGAATAACTTAGCGATCTAATAGATTGATATTAAACATAGTCGTGTTGAGATCATGCATGATATTGTTACTGACATTGGCATGATGTCGAGGAGAGAGCTACACCCTGATGCGGGTGAGAGTGAAATAGTGGAGGTTGAGAAGACCTTGGGGACGCATGTTGTACGTAACTCCACAGGAGGCTGGGTGGTAGCTCCCCCGTGCCGTGGTGAATCGAATTCCCAGCATGGCAATCTCGACGAGTCACTAGAGTGCCCAGGATCAGTGGAGAGTGTTCTAGTAAAGCCGTCTTGCGCGAAATTGGATATTGGTGCACCTTGTTGGGCTTACTGGATACATAACATGTACTCCTGATCGCTTCTCCGACTATGTGAACACTCCATGGAGTTGGGTTGAGTCTGGTCGCATGCATGTGCATCTTCATGGGTCATCATTCCTTCATTATCGATCTTTCCTATGTTGTTGTGATTCCTACGAACTTGCTAATGTGCGACTGTATTTATAATTAATTAATTATTAGTTGTTAATACTTATGTGATTTCTCTTACTGTCTGCGAATCGTTATTACTCTATTACCTGACTGTATTGATGCTGGATATCTTACCTCCTTTGTCTGGTATCCTTTTCTGTGGTTTGTCTTTTTTTTTTTTTATTAATAGAAAACTTGTATGGAGAGCGAACGACAGTTGTGGCGATCACCCAAGTAACGTTTTATAAAGAAGATGGTGAGACCCTTCAATCTTGCTTCATAGTAAAGAGTCGTGGTGAAGCCTTTGCTGCGTTCAAAACACACTTGAGGGCAGTGTACCCTATCGCAGAAGTAATATAGGACGGAAGTCCAGATATCGTACCCAAGAGATTAATTTAGATATTAAGTGATAAAGCAAGTACTGGAATAAGGAAATTCTTATTCTCTTCAGACTAATAAAGAACTTAGAAAATAAATAAGAATAGAGCAATGTTAAAAGATAATAGAAGAAGAGTAAAAGAGTTTAAGAAATCAAGAGTGAAAGAACCTAGAGCCGTGGTTTCACTTGTACTTTCGATACCCCCAAATCCTAATTCTATTCAATTTCGCAGTTGCTCTTCGAATATCATCTACGAAAACTATTAATTGTTTGTCAGGCAATTAATATTCTTTTCCCCAAATAAACACAATGGTTATCAGGCAAAGAGTTTAAATGGTTAGAAAGCATTTAGCATAAAGAAGTTGAATGATTGAAATGAATAAATCACGTTTTTGCAAATCTAGATATTAAACCTCGATTATCCTATAGGTCTACCAATTTTAATTGGGTTTGATAGCCAAAATGTCAATCAATTGATTAAGAGCTTGTAAAGGGTAGCTAATCCTAAACATGGGATGAAGATCAACAGAATAACACTATTCAAATTGCAACGTTGAAACCAAATAGAATTGAATTAAAGCTAAGACATGGTGAAAAAGGTTTCTACTAACACAAGATCCACCACAACTCTAGTGGTGAATTTAGCTACTCATAGTAATAGAGAAAACTAAAATCATTGGAAGACGCATCCTGGATAATTGAAGAGGGAGAAGTTGTCTCCAACTGAATTTTCAGGTGCCAAATCCTACTCTAGAAATCAAAACAACAAACTAAAAACTAAAACAAGAGTATAGTACCCAAAGAAATAAAGAGATGAAAGAAAGTGCGAAACATATCTCTAGAGTGGCACAGAGGGCTTCTATTTATAACACAAAATGTGGACCAGGCCTTGATTCTGGTCTTCTGTATCATCAGCACGGGCGTGCTCTTCACTTAGCACGACTGTGCTCTTCATTCAACACGGTCGTGCTCTTCAGCTTATCAAACTGTGCTCAAATATGTCAGGGCTTACTAACTTCGTAAAACAACGTTCTAGTGCACGAGCATGCTCTTCATCTGGCATGGTCGTGCTCTTTGCAATTGGGGCCATGCTAGCTTTTGTCAGGCCTTTCTCCTCTAAGTCAGCCCTTTCTTTAATGTGGCACGGCCGTGCTCTAGCATGGCACGGCCGTGCCAAGTCCCTAGAGGTCAGCTTTGACTATTTTTTTAAGGCTTTCTTTGGATGCACAGATTTGGAAGGTTGGCACGGACGTGCTCTCGAATGGCACGACCGTGTTAACCTTAAAACTTCAGTATTCAACCCCTTTTAGCTTTAAAACCTTCTCTTTTCTTCAAAAGTCCATCAAACTGTCTCCGAACGTCAATTCTGTCAAAACTTAAGTAAAATGGTGAAATACAATAACATTTATCTTTAAAAGCATCGAAATTCGACTCAAATATCCCTTATAAAATGCACAGAATTGAGGTTCATCAGTCTTCTCCTCTGTTCGTGTTGGCCTTCTGCCCCACATAGTAAATCGAAGTAGGTTGTATAGAGTCCGATTTTATAGTCTCTTTGGGGCCAGCTCTGTAGGAGATCTATTATAAGTTAGTGTATATTATGTATATTGACTGTATACATATAGTATTTATTTTGAGAAACCGATACTAAAACTTTTCTATTATATGAGACAACCCATATGGTTATGTTTGTTTATATTATGATGACTATTATGACATGTTGATATCTATGTGGAATTAATATATATATGTCATGAGATTACAAGGTTATAGAGTCCGGAGGGCCTTTGTGTGTTTAATATGTGTTGGATTCATTATTAATGAAGATTAAAGTAGTTAAATTATATTAGGACAGGTTACAGGTTAAATGAGATATAAGGGGGTGTATCACTCTAAACTAGAAAAACAGCAAACAATCAACAAGAACAGGGAGAAGAGATAAAGGAATCTAACCTAAAACCTAACCATAAAAATAGAGAAGAGGGAAGAGAGTTCATACCTAAGAAAAGTCAAAGTAAGAGGGGAAAGGGCTGGAAAAATAGTGCTTTGGCGCAGATTGGGGAGCAAAGGTTGAGCAAGGCTAGGGTTATCCCGTGCTCTGCTCCCCCTCTTTTTATTTTGAACTGACGCGCACAGCATGACCGTGCTAACAGGGAGCACGGTCGTGCTCTCCTATTTTTTCAGTTTTAATTTCAGATGAAAATAGGGAACACTATTATTTCTATACCAACCTTCCCTTTTCTAGGTTTTTTTAGAAAACAACTACGCAACACACAAAGAACACAAAATAAAAAGGAAACACAGGTTGCCTCCGTGCAGCGCTTGTTTTACGTCACGAGCCTGACGATCTGTTTAGAGAACTGATCATGGTGGCCTTGGGGAGACTTTGAAAACAGCTTCTTTATCCCGCCTTAAGGTTAATGTGCCTTGCTTGACCTCAATGTTTGCATTGCTAGTAGCTGGGAAGAGTCTCCCCAGGATGATAGGAACTTGCTCATCCTTGTTCATGTCCAAGATTACAAAGTCCATAGGGAATGTGAACTTCCCACCCTCACTAGCATATCTTCTATTATTCCACGAAGGCGGGTGATGGATTTGTCAGCTAACTGCAACGAAACGTTGGTGCACTGAGGTTCTTGAAAACCAATCCTTCTTGACACATAAAATGACATTAAATTTATACTGGCATCCAAATCACATAATGCTTTCTCAAAATGAAAATTACCAATTGAACAGGGAACAGTAAAACTCCTTGGATCTTTTATTTTAGGTGGTAATTTATTTAAAATAACAGCTGAGCATTCTTCATTAATTTGAACCACCCCATACCCCTTTAAAAGATGTGCATACTTGGGTAATGAATTTGTCAATGGGGGTATCAACATGCAAATCTCATATGTATTTCTAAATTTTTTTCAAATTGCTTGTTTTTATTCCCATATTGCAAAAGTGGTAGTAGAGTATTTTTGTACCTTTTCTGACTCATCGATGACTGTTAGCTATTTCTGCTCACTGGGCATGGTGCATGGTCGTGCTAGAAGTGCTGTACGGCCATGCTCGTCTTCAGAATTTTCTCTTTCAGAAGGAGCATCTTCTTCCATGGGTGCAAGGTCTTCTTTTTCATCATTCTGAAGAGAGATTTCATTGACCTGCTCCCTTGGATTAGGCTCAGTCTAGGTAGGTAATGTTCCTTGAGGCCTCCGAGACAGTAATGTAGCAATAACAGAAATCTGTGTCAGCAAGGCCTGGAATCTACTATTAGTCTTCTTCATGAACTCTACCAATTGTTCGTGAGGATCGGGCTTCTAGTTCTCTGGTCTCGTAACTTGGTTCTCCAAGTGTGGTGGTCTATAGACATTGGGATTTGAACCTTGACCATTCTGCTGAACTCCCCAAGAGAAATTGGGATGGCCCCTCCAACCAAGATTATAAGAGTCATTTTGATTTTGGTTAGCGTTACCCACATATTTGGCTTACTCAGCTGGTGGAGCAAAAGAACTACCAGTTGGCAATCCTTGCTCTCATGACCTATCATACCGCAATGGTTATAAGGGAATGAAGACACTGGTGCACTGGCTTGAGTCATGATTTGTGCTTGTGCTTGCATCAATGTCTCTATTTGATTTGTAAGAACATCCATCATGGCTTCCATTGTCATAATGGCATCTATCTCATATACATCAATTGGCTTCTTGATGATTTGTCTGTCTCTGAGCGACCACTGGTAGTGATTGGCTGCCATATCTTGGATTAAGACTTGAGTTTCCTTAGGTGTCTTCTTCAAAATTGAGCCCCACACGCAGTGTCTATACTGGACCAGTTTTGCTTAGAAAGTCCATTATAGAACGTCTGCACAAGGATAGGGATCGTGAAACCATGATGCGTACACTTTTTGATTGAATTCTGATATCGCTCCCAAGCCTCATATAGAGATTCCTAGTCATATTGCACAAAGTTCGAAATATCAACTCTAAATTTAGCAGATTAAGAATGTGGAAAGTACCTAGCAAAAAATTGACGCGTCAGCTGATCCTAAGTTGTGATAGGATGGCAAAGAGGAAAGCCACTGATTCGCGTTATCAAACATAGAGAATGGGAACAGTCTGAGTCTGATAGGATCTGTTGAAGGTCCGTTGTACTTGATCAAATCTTTGATTCTCAAGAACTTATTTAGATGAGTATTGGGGTCTTCAGTAGGTAACCCCCCAAAAAGGCCAGAGTTTTGGACCATAGAGACCAAAGCAGGCCTGATCTCAAAGTTGTTGGCATCCATCGCAGGGTTGGTGATGTTATCTGTCACATCAGCAGATTGAAGAAGGGCTTGCACTTTTCAGTAGCACCATCAAGTGAAGTTGAGAGCCGCAATAGTGTCGCAGAGCCAACTTCATCAGCAAAGAGAATAAATTTTGGTCAAACACTAGCATTCGTCTTGGGAAATATTTGGAGTTTCTGGAGGTCTACAAGAGGTAAGTAAAACATCATCTTTCTCACACCTCTATGGTATTTTGAAAAGAGGTTTTGGGTTCTTAAATCTGTCCGAGAGACCCCACCAGATTTAGAATAGTGCCTGGTAATAAAAAGAGCCAGCCAACGATGAATCACACGCAGGGGCATATCTATGAAAGCAGAGGACTTCGCAAGGCGAGGGTTATAAGGCTCGGCCCTCCCCCTGTAATCGAAGCCCAAAAAGCCCCATCCAAGCACTCCGCTGGGATCTCTCATAATCCAGCCCGATATCGATCCGTCCAGACTGTCTTTGCTCTCTCAAAGCTGAGGTGCACATTAAAGTCCGCCAAAGTCATCCGCCACACCCAGCCGTTCATCTGAAAAGTGACTTTGGGCTCCTCACCCTCAACATCCGCCTCAAAGTATCAGCAAGTCGAGAGAAACTCGAGAATGGGCTCCCTGTAGGTGGGGCGTCGAATAGCAACCACTTGCTCCCACCCAATGCTCTATATGAGATGGTTGATTCGGGGAGCAAGTCCATGGGTGGCCAGAATATCCATATTGAAGTACTTATGGGACATAATCTCAAAGAGGTATAGCTGAGTAAACCTCGTTTCATGGTCAGAGTGGTGAAAGGTGAGCAGCTCATTCCCGAAAGGTCGGGAGGGTCCACCATGCTCAACGCGACCATGTTTTGGTCCCATAGTCCTGCATAAACCAAAATCAAGTATCAGTGTAAAAAATAATCATGATAGGGTGAACAACGTAACCAATGATCTCAGTTAATATATGCACATGATAGGGAGACTGAATTCCCAGAGATAAAATTAAGCAAATAATAAATTCTAGGATGAACATGGCCTTACTAACAGTGGGCACGGCCATCCTCAGTGCAAATTTGAATTTCCAGAAATTTTAGCAGCACGACCTGTTCTTGGAATAGCACGACCGTGCTTCGACCCATGCTACAAGCATAAATTCACCGAAACACAAAAATTGCAACCCAATCATGCAGAGACCAAACATAATAGCTAAAACCAGTAAATCCTAGCACAAAAAATCAACCTAAACTAGCAAAACAGCAAAGAATAGAAAAAAAGAAAGGGAGAAGAGATAATGGGTACAACAACTAAGACCTAACCACACAGAGAGAAGAGGGACGAGGATGCATACCTGAGAAGAGAGAAATTAGGAGAGGGAAAGGCTGGAAACTTGGCTTGCGGTGCAGATTGGGTGAGCAAGGGGTGAGCAAGGGCTAGATTTAGCCCGTGCTCTGCTTCTCCTCATTTTTATTTGAACTGACGCGCTTAAGCACCACCGTGCTAACATGGTGCACGGTCGTGCTCTCCTATTTTTATCAGATTTAAATGCAGCTTAAAACAGGAGACACTGTTATTATTTTATATGCATACCTTCCCACACTTATTTCAATTTCCTGGATTTAGTTTAAAAGAAAAGAAGAAACAACCACGTGAAATACATAGAACAAAAAAAAAATGGAAAAGAAAAACAGGTTGCCTCCTGCGAAGCGCTTGTTTTACGTCACAAGCCTGACAACCTGTTTGGAGTACTGATCATGGTGGCCTTGGAGATACTTTGAAAACAACTTCTTCATCCCCACGCCTCAAGGTCAATGAGCCCTTCTTGACCTCAATGTTTGCATTAATAATAGCTAAGAAGGGTCGCCCCAAGATGATAGGAACTTCCTCGTCCTCCTTCATGTCCAGAATCACAAAGTCCACCGGGAATGTGAACTTCCCCACCTTTACTAGCACATATTCTATTATTCCACGTGGATGGCTGATGGACCTGTCAGCCAGCTGCAATGAGATGTTCGTGCTCTGAGGTTCATGCAAACCAATCATTCTAGACACAGAAAAAAGCATTAAATTTATACTGGCACCCAAATCACATAATACTTTTCAAAATAAAAATTACAAGTTGAACAGGGAACAGTAGAACTCCCTGGATCTTTCATATTAAGTGGCAATTTATTTAAAATAACTGCGGAGCATTCCTTATTAATCTTGACCACCCCATACCCTTTCAAAAGTTGTGCATATACTTGGGCAATGGCTTTGTCAATGGGAGTATTAACATGCAATCTCGTGTATATTTCAAATTTTTTTTCATATTGCTTGTCTTTATCCCTATATTTCAAAAGTGATGGTGGAGGATTTTGTACATTTTCTGGTTCATGGGTGATCTTTACCTATTTATGCTCACTGGGCATGATGCATGGTCGTGCTAAAGGTGTTATACGACCGTGCTCGTCTTCAGTGTTGTCTTCTTCAGTAGAAGCGTCTTCATCCATAGGTGCAGGGTCTTCTTCCTTGACATTCTTGAGAGAGATTGCGTTAACATTCTATCTTAGATTAAGCTCAGTTTGGGAAGGTAATGTACCTTGTGCCCTTTGAGACAACAATACAGTAAGAGCAGATATCTGTGTTTCCAAAGCTTGGAATCTACTGTCATTCTTCTCCATATACTTCATCAACGTTTCTTGGAGATTGAGCTTCCTATGCTCTGGTCTAGTACCTTGATTCTGTAAGTGGGGTGGTATATACACATTTTGATTTGAGCCTTGACCATTTTGATGACCTCCCCAAGAGAAATTGGAATGGGTCGTCCAACCAGGATTATAAAAGTCATTCTGATTTCGGTTGGCGTTGCCCACATATTTAGCTTCCTCAGCCGGCTAAGCAAAGGAGTTATCCAGTTGACAGTCCTTGCTCTCATGGCTTGTCAGACCGCAATGGAGGTGTATTGGCTTGAGTCATGATCTGTGCTTGTGCCTGCATCAATGTTTCCATCATTTTTATTAGAGCATCCATCTTTGCTTCCATTGTTACAGTGGCATCCACCTCATACACTCCAATTACCTTCTTGATAACCTGTCTATCTCTGAGTGGCCACTGATAATGATTGGCTGCGATCTCTTCAATCAAGGCTTGAGCTTGCTCAAGTGTCTTCTTCAAAATTGATCCCCACAAGAAGCGTCTATCCTGGACCTATTTTGCTGCGAGAGTCCATTATAGAACATCTGCACAAGGATAGGGACTGTGAAACCATGATACGGACACCTTATGATTGAATCCTGATATCGCTCCCATGCCTCAAGTAGAGATTCCTGATCATATTGCACAAAGTTCGAAATATCAGCTCTAAATTTAGCAGATTTAGAAGGTGGAAAGTACCTAGCCAAAAATTGGCGAGTCAGCTGATCCCAGGTAGTGATAGAACTAGATGGGAAAGAGGAAAGCCACTGATTCGCTTTGTCGGACAGAGAGAATGGGAATAGACTGAGTCTGATCGCATCTGTTGAATCTCCGTTTTACTTTATTAGATCGGTGATCCTCAAGAACTTCTTTAGATGGCAGTTGAGGTCTTCAGTAGGGAACCCCCCAAATAGTCCAGAGTTTTGGACCATAGAGACCAAGGCAGGCTTGATCTCAAAGTTATTAGCATCCACCGTAGGGTTGGTGATGCTATCTGTTACCTCAGCATAGGGGGTAAAGTACTCAAGTAGAGTCCTTCTCTCCTCCATGGTGTTCTCTAATCTTGCTTGCCTACACAACGTGTGAAAGGTGCTTTCAACTTTTTTGTCAAAATATAATTCAAGCACTTGGGAACGCGTTAGCATACAAAGAGAGAGATAAAAATAAAATAAAAAATGTCTAAAGTAACTAGAATTTCTTTTTCCAATATCACAAATATCACAAAGTATCACAAATTAATGCCCTGTAACAGCGCCAAAACTTTTTGCGTTCTGAACACACTTAAAGGCAAGTGCATCCTGTCGCAAAAGTAATATAGGGTGAAAGTCCAGATATCGAACCCAAAGGATTAATAAATAATATGTAAGTGAGTACCGGAATAGAAAAATCCTTATGCTATGCATACTAATCGAAAGAATAAGAATATTAAGATGTAAGCAATAGGGAAAAGATAAATTAAAAAGAAATAAAGGTTTTTGAAATCAAGAGTGAATAGCCTAGAGTGGTGGTTGCATTTAGGGATGGCAATGGGTAGGGTATGGGTAAGGTACTATAGTACCCATCCCCAGACCCGCGTTTTAAAAAAATATCCATACCCGGACCCTTTCCCGCATGGGTAACAACTTAAGTACCCTTACCTTACCCGCACTCACTATCCCCACTTTAATTAACTATGAAAAATCAATAAATAAAAAAAAAGAGCATTATTAAAGTCTAAAATATCATAATAGTATATAACAAGGCATACTATTCTAGTATGTTCTCAAACAAACAACAAATATTACAATTAAATAGGAAGAATAGGAAGAAGAAAGTTATGGTGAAGTGGTGAACGGATTAAACGACATTAGGAGTAGGAACTCTAGAAGAATAAGAAAGTATTAATAACCTAACTTTCATTTCAATTTCTTTTAATTTAATATATTAATAGTTATATATATAATATTTAAAAAAATATTAATATATAGGTATGCGGGTATGGGGCGGGGTGGGTACTAAGGTACCCGTACCCGCACCCATACCCATCAAATCTTGCGAGTAATTACCCGCCCCCGTACCCATACCCATTATGTGGGTAATTACTCTACCCATAATGGGTTTTTTTTGCGGGTATCCATTGGGTAAAGTACCCATTGCCATCCCTAGTTGCACTTGTACTTTTAATACTCCCAAATCCTAGTTCTATTCAATTTCGCAGTTGCTTTGTGAATATCAACCCCTCTACTAAAACTATTAATTGTTTGTCAGGCAATTAATATTCTTTTCCCAGATGAACCCAATGTTTGTTAGGCAAAAAGTTCAAATGATTAGAAAGCATAAAGAGCAAAGAGGTTGAATGATTGAAAGGAATAAATCAAGTTTGGTCATGCAATAATTTAAACCCCATTTATCCTATAGGTCTACCAATTAATTGCAGTATGGTCGCTGATCAACTAATTGATTTTTAGCATGCAAAGGGTGATCAATCCTAAAATAGGATGAAGAATAATAGAATAACGCTATTTAAATCGCAACCCTGAAATCAAATAGAATTCGAATTAAAGCAAAGACATAGCAAAAAGGGTCTCTACTAATACAAGATCCAGCACAACTTTAGTGGTGAAATTAGCTACCCGTAATAATAGATAAAACCAAATTCAACAAAGGGAAACGCATCCTGAAAAATTAAGAAGTGTCTCCAACTTAACCCCCAAGCACAAATCCTACTCTAGAATTCTAAAACACACTACTAAAAGTTATACACTATAGAAAGATTTTACAAAAGATGACAGTATGTCAAGAGATGATTTAGAATGGTAAAGAGGGCCTCTATATATAAGAAAATATGATAAAGGGCCCCAAAATTAGGTCTTCAGCACCGCCAGCACGGGCGTGCTCTTTATTCAGCATGACTGTACTTTATGTCAGGTCCTGCTCAGTTCTGCACGAACATACCAACTTCGTAGAATCAGCGTCATAGTGCACGGGCATGCTTGACTTCTGCATAGCCGTGCTCCACTTTATGTAAGGGTGTGCTTGAATAAATCAGACCTTTCTTCTTTGAGTCGGGCCTTGCTTCACTTTGGCACGGGCGTGCCGGTGTTTGGCACGGTCGTGCTTCATCTTCAGAGGTCAGCTTTAAGTCTTTTTGTAAGGGCATGTTTGGATGGTTGAGCTGAGAGGCTTGCACGGGCATGCTCTTCTTGTTCACGGCCGTGCTCCAGCTCCAGACTTCATTCTTTTTTGTTTTTAGCTCAGAAACCTCCATCTTTCATCAATTGTTCATCAAGCTGCCTCTAAATATCAATTCTGTAAAAACTTAAGTAAAAGGGTGAAATACAATAATAATCATCATCTAATGTATCAAAATTCAACCAAAATACCCTCTATAAAATGCACAGAATTAAGGTTTATCAAGCCTCGCATCCACAAAGATCACACTTTTTCAATTAAAACCTCAACGGTATCAACCCGGATTGCTCAACAACATCTCATAGATCACTTAAGCGACCAACAATTATAAAGAACCTTATGAAACATATACGACACAGTAAGAATGCTAGTATAACAGTTATGCATGTAAACATATAAGCAACCAACAATCAATAACACAACAGACATGTATCACACTTCAACCTCAAAGAACAATCATCTAACCTAGGGTATTGACTTAGCGGTGATAGCCCAAAGATATGTCCACCTAGGGTGGAGGTACTTTGTCTAGGGCTCAACCTCTAGTAGGGTTTAGGGTTCCTCTACACACATGCAAATACATTATAGTACTCTTGCCTTCCCGATGATAGCAATATCTTTACCCCCACCTACCTGAAACGATGATGCGAACGCGATCATGATCACCACCACCAACATGCAGCCACCACCAACCTTGCAGCCTCGAGACAGCCACCAAACAGCCACGAGATCCTCTCCAAACTCGCACAACCACATCCTCGAACTTTGCCCTAACCACGGGAGCAACATACAGGCAACATTGTTAAACCTAAGGCACTCAAAACCAAAGATAGATTCGAGGAAAGCTCGAAGAACACGAAGAACATTAAAGTCGACATGTCGACGTGTTAGGGAAACGAGCTTATCTTTGAGGAAGTCGAGAAACCAATCGGGTCAAAATGAAGATAAAGTTATCACAATCAACCTGGAATAATCAGAATCTCGATCTGATGTCTCAAACTACCGCAATATCCCTTTTTCTGTGTAGATCTCTCTCTACTCTCTCTCAACTGTAAACAAGCAAGGAGAGTGAAGGTATTTTCGAGTGGAAAGTGAAAGTAGGAAGTAAAAAGTCACTTAAAGGTCCTAGTCAGCATGCTTTAGCGTGCAAGACCTCCACACTAGGGCATTGCCACGCTTGAGCGTGGCTTCCCCTCCACACTTGAGCTTGAAGCCTCGTCTACTCTGCCTTCTCTACAGCCTGACACATATCCAACACGCGTGAAAACTCAGAACAGCTGGCGCCAACACTCTGCACGCTTGAGAGTGCTTCTTGCCAGCGCTTGAGCGTTGGCATGCTCTAGCGTACACTCTACCCACGCTTGAGCGTGCTGCTCAACTAGGAAGACGCTCTCAAATTTCTGATCTCCCCCGTTTCTCGTGTTATGCCTTAAGTGTAACGGCCCGAACTACTTTCAGGATTTCCAACTGTCCCCACGAACCAACATGGGTTATTTCAGTTTGCCTTGTCCTCACTCACAGGCTTTCTAGGAAACTTCCCAGAAGGTCACCCATCCCACAGGTGCTCCAAGTCAAGCACGCTTAACTATGGTGTTCTTATGTTCTAGGCTCCCGAAAAGAAGATGCATCTTGTTAGTATAGGTAGCACGAATCAATACTTATAAGCCTTCCTTTAATTTGCTCAAGGTTAGTAGAAATTTCGAGGACAGATTTTTTTTATAAAGGGGGGTGAAATTGTAACACCCTGAATTTCACTCTATGTTAATATATATTAATATGTGTTAGTATTGGCTTATATATGTTTATATATGTTTATTATGTTTGTTCTTGATGTCTAGGTTCATGTTTGGGTAGTTTAGCTTTTAGAAAGGTCAATACATTCGAGTCCAAGAAACCTGCTTTACGGTTTTGTCCATATCTTGATTTCTAGACATTCGATTGAGGCGATATTGGATGCGTTGGAAAGCTTAGAGAATTATCTACAAGTCGTATTTCAAGCGTCAGGGACACATTCAGCTTCTATCCGTTCGTATCGCGAAAGCAAAGTAGCCCCGTGAATCTGGCAGACAGCTTCTTGGAGCTCTCTGGTTCACCTCGCGAATCGACACGCAGCAGAAATGTGTTTTTGGGTATCTAATCAGCCCATAATGACCCTAAATCATATTTATACCATAAGACTCGACCTAAACCTATATTCTAACTCAAAATACTCTTAGAAACTGCCTCTCTCCTCTCCAAACAAGGATTCCTAAACCCTTTCCAAGGATTCTTGAAGGAGATTGCACCTTTGTCCATCGTTCTTCGTTGCCTTCGCTTGAAGAGCATCGCTGCCATCACAAACCCTCTTCCTCGCTGCTGCCTATGAACCTTTTGGGGCTCTGATCGTGAAAACAAGCATCATGAGATCAAGCATTCGTGAGACGCAACCTTTCCGGACATTTTTCTCTTCCTTTATTCATTACGATTGTCATACTAGGTATGAGGGTAACGAATAGGTCATGAATATGTGGGTTTGGGGAAAGGTTAAGATGAAGGGGTTAACCCATGACCCCTATATGCGTTATAAATGCCTATATATATGTGTGTGTGTGTGTGTGTGTGTGTGTGTGTGTGTGTGTGTTATGAGTATGTCTATATGAATGTTGTGAATGCTTATGAGTGTTGTTATGGTTAAGCATGATTTATATATGTGTTATGGATATTGTTAAGATTATGTTAGGAGATATTGATGCGATGTGAATTATGATGTGCATTGTGAGATTAAATAATAATGATGTGTTGGATGTTATGACCATGATGCTCATTGATAAAAATGATTTGTTGATAACATGTGTCGTGATGACGAAACTAGGATTAGTTAAAGAACATAGTTTTAGGACATTAGGCACCCCATTATTAATGAGTTATTATGAGAGGTGAGATTGACAATTGTTGGTTTAGTTTGGAACAGATAGTATGATCCTTGAGAGGTAAGATAATTGGAATGGAGAGAACTTAGTAAATTTAGAAGTTCCCATCCTTGTACCCATTCGCCTGGCGAATGGGAATTCATGAGGTGAATGTAAGGACTAGAATTGAAGCTCTTTGGCTCACCTCGCGAGTCAGGATTCGCCTAGCAAATCTGAGAACCTGTTTAGGAGCTCTCAGGCTTGCCTCGCGAGCCACGATTCGCCTAGCGAATCTGGGTTTCTCATCCAGATTCTATTGTGAAGGAGTAACAAAATAGGGTAATGAGGAAAAAGACTGTGAGATCACAATTCAAGTTGATAATCTAGAGAAGAACGTTAATACTAATAATGACGATGTGATATTATTAGCAATGCTGATAAAGGCAATAACGATGGTTAGCGCCTAGTTGTTTGATGATCATCATTGATCGTCATCGTTGATAATCAATGTGATTGATTATGATGGTGGATGGTTGGACATGTGTTTGCATGATGTGAAGCATAGCACTCATCATACGTTGACGTTGATATGTTAGGTGGAGAGAAAACGATGAATCGCGACTGTGGAGGATGGGTGTTATCCCGGCCTTGAGGGTAGAGTCTAGTGTGGAAGTTATATGTGGCATGGGTTAGCTACCTATAGCCGGAGTGACCACTCAACCAAGCCTGAGTACCCTGACTAGCCTCAGTACGTTATCAGGACTGGTGAGAGTATTCGGTGGAGGCCATCTGGTATGATGAGTCATCCAAGCTGATAACCGGGTATGTACTCCCTATCGTCTTTCCAGAGTTAGTGTTGTTGGCCATATATGCATGGAATAGCAAAGTTGCACTTGCATTGACATACATAATATGATATGTATATTATTGTGATTTGTTGATTGATGTATATTGTTTATCATCTTAATAACTATTCCTTACCGTTTACATGTATTCACGACTATGTTTCTTACCCCTCTCTTTTCCTATTTCTTGAGCATATGTTTTTGTATATGCAGTGGAGGGTGAGCATGCTGATGAGGAGTGATCCAGTGGAGATCTCTCTTTAGTAGTTAGGATTTGTGTTTTCAGTTATTCGGTTATTACTCTGATGTATGTTTAGGGATACCAGCTCTGATCATGTGACATCGGGATTTGGGTTATGTTTTATGTTTTATGCTTTCCATAGTTTGGTTATGATGTTGAGATTTCGAATATTTCGGATTTCTTAATTATGTTTGTGATGATGAGATACACTTTACCTTTGAGATTTATGTTATATCAATATTATTTTAAAAGCATGTATGATTTTCTTATGTATTATCGTACGCGGGGCAAAGGGTGTCACAGTAAGCACTTCCAACATGATTCAAGCTTATTCATAGGCTTCTAACTAGTCTTAAAACTAACACAAAAACAATCAAACCAACAATCAAACCCCTAATCTAGATTATCCAACTCAGCTAGAGTTACATAAATTAGGGATGTTACAGAGCTTGGAGATGTGCTTCTCACCTATATGGCCTAAACGACAATGCCAAAGCTATGAATGATTCAAATTGTTGGGTTTGATCCTTTTCGCATTTATGTTATATATGGGCATATCGAAATCAAGGATATAAAGTCCATCACTCATAGGTTTACTGGCAAAGAAAACATTATCCAAATAAAGAGAACAAGACTTGTCCTTTATCATAATGTGAAAACCTTTCTTGTCCAAACAAGAAATAGAAATAATGTTTCTACTAATAGACGGAACAAAATAACAATTATTAAGTTCTAAAATAAGCTTAGATGGCAAAGTCAATACATAAGCCCCGACATTTAATGCAGCAACCTTTGCTCCATTTCCCACTTGTACGTCAACTTTGCCCTTGGTCAATCTTCTAGTACTTCTCAGTCCCTGCACATTAGTACAAATGTGAGAACCACATCTAGTATCTAATACCCATGATGTGAAGTAGATAAATTAACCTCAATAATATAAATAACTGAAGCGGAAGTCTCACTTCCTTTCTGCTTCTTTGTCTCTTCCAGGTATTTCTGATGGTTTCTCTTCCAATGTTCGGTTTGACCGAAATGGAAGCAAGTGCCTTCCTTAGCCACCCCGCCATTAGGCTTCAAGCCAAAAGTTCCAGGCTTGAACTTTCCTTTGCCTTTCCCTTGCTGCTTGTTCAAGGGTTCCTTGGGCTGCTTCTTGCCCTTTCCAGCTCGGACCATCATAATGGTCTTTCACTTTCCTTTGTTAATTTTTTGTTCAACAATTCTCAACATGCCTAATAGTTCTGACAAGGATTTGTCAAGACCATTCATATTGACGTTCAATACAAACTGATTATAGCACTCTAGCAACGATTGCAGAACTAAATCAGTGGCCAACTCTTTGCACAAAGGAAAGCCCAACCTCTCGAGATTCTCAATGTACCCAATCATATGAAGCACATAAGGACTCACAATGCTTCCCTCCGCTAGTTTACATTGGAAAAAGGCTCTGGAAATTTTGTACCGCTCATGCCTTGCTTGCTCCTGGTAGAACATTTTGAGGTGTGAGATCATATTGTAGGCCTCCATCTTCTTTTGTTGCTTCTGAAGCTCGAAGGTCATGGTAGAAAGCATAAGATAGCCGACATCTAAGGCGTCATCCTTATTCTTCTTAGGAGCATCCTTTTCAGCCCTAAAGGCAATCGCAGTCGGTGGCTCCTCATAAAGAGGTTCCTCAAGAACGTACAACTTTTACTTATGCTTGAGGACAAAACTCAAGTTTCTGTACCAATCCAGAAAATTCGTTCCAGATAGATTGTCCTTCTCAAGGGCTGATTGCAATGATAGATTATGAGATGTGTTAGATGTCACGAGTATCTACATAAAGAAATATGCAATTATAATCATGCATTAAACATATTTAATAAGGTCTTTTATTAAATACGCTTCCACTATTTTACTCAAATCAATGACCCTCATCATTGACTCAGATAATCTCGTTGGAAGATTTTCTATTAGGACCAAGATCCATATTTCACTTCGTTCTGAGTCAGTTTTGGCTTATCACCCAAAACTTAGTTATTTAGGTAGGAAATATAACACCCCGATTTTCGCTGCTTTCTAAGGTCGGAAATTAATATAAATAAAATTATATTTTATCCAAGATTTAGAAAATTATTTTGACTAAACCAAAGTCATATTCATGCTCTACATTATCGTAGGGAACTACGGTTAAATTTTGGGTTGAAAATTCAGACGGAGCCTGGTCTGCGTTTTCACTAACAGTAAGATTTTATTGATAAAAAAACCTAATTTTGACTCGTGAACGAAACAGTTAGGTTTAGAATCGAATTTCCAACAACTTTGGTAAAATTGGTTTTTCACACTAAAAAGTGAATTAATATAAGTTATACGGGCGAAATCTTAAATCGCGTAATTAACGGAGCTTAATACGGATTTACCGGGACCCACCAACGGATAAACTTGAAGTCACATCAGGTCACATCACCTAGGAAGGCGTGCCAGTGTCATGATGACAATTGAAAATATTTGAACGCGTTCACACTGCGAAAAGACCAAAATACCCTTGGCTTTTCACAAAATGACATTTTTGTCCCTAAAGGAAAAGACCATTTTGCCCTTAAGTGAACAATTTTTAGACCACCTTATCCCTCCCTCTCCCACGCATAAAGCTTGCTCCATGAACGCCAACCACCATTCCTAACTCCATCTTTTCTCCTTAGCTTTCTTTCATTTTCTCAAGTAGAACTTAAGAAATTTTGTGAAGAAAAGTGTTTGATCTTTGCTCATTTTCATCCTCCAAGAGATATGGTTACTTCCTTTGATCCATAAATTTCATGATTCTTCTCTTATTTCTTGTTTTCATACCATGATTCAAATGGTTTTCAACTTCTAAGTTCAAACTTTATAAATCTCTAGAAAATCATAGAAAAATCCTTTTAATGTGAAATCAATTTCTATGATCTAGTATCATCATCCTCTATCACTATCCAAAAGCTTGTAATCAAATAACATGTCTAGTCATATTTTCTATGAGAGGGCCGAATCCTAAGAATGGTGCAAGGATGGACTTTTGCTACCATTTTGGCTATATGGCACTTGTTCTAGCCTACTTGATGTCTTTGGACATTGAATCTAAAAGCAAAACATCAACAAAAGCTCCTAGCCAATTTTCTTAATAGTGGCCGAAACCTAGCTTTTGGGAAGCTAAGAGTCTTGCTTCAATTTTTAGAAAGTGACAATGGATTTCATCCTTCCATTACCTTTATGTATTGAATCCAAGAGATTGAGAACCAAATGAAATCCCTAGCCTATTTTCTTATAAGATGGCCGAACCCTAGATCAAGTGAGGTAGGGAAATTTATGTTGTTAATGTTGATGTTTTGAATTGATTGTGTGAATTTAGTTGGTGTTGAATGTTCGGGTGAGTAATCGGAAGATTTGCGGATTGAGTCGGACGACGTTCATCCGAAGAATTACATTCAAGAGGTAAGGGGAGATTAACTCCAATGAGTTTGATAGCCTCGTAAGGTTGTTTGTTGGATGATTGTAATTGTGTTATTTGGAGTGATGTTGATGATTCCCTTGTGAATGCATTATGTGATATATATGGTTGATTGATTTGGTGAATATGTGATTGGATACTTAAACATGAACTGTGGCATTGTTGCCTTGCATGAGATATTTGGGATTTAATGGATATATGCATATCTTTCATTGTGATTTTTTTGACTGGATTGGTTGAGAGCATGGCATCGGCTATAGCTTGATAATGAAGATTAAGCTACTTAAAAGTCTTAATCAAAGATTTAGAAATGTTTTGGTTTGAGAGATAAAAAGCTTTTAAGTTAAATGGTATAATGACCAATTTTACTAAAAAGCCACTAAGTTAAGAACTCAAAAGGAATTTCTAATAAGACTTAGGAAGTTGAGAGTTGGTGAGGAAAATAGTGAGAAGTTGCTTTATCATTATTTTCTAAACATGTCTAAATAAAAAAGAAGCCTTGAAAAATATTTTAGTTTTGTCAAAGAATGAACCCTTCTCTAAATATTTGACCTTTCAAAAAGAAAAAGTCTCTTTAAAAAAAAAATGTTCCGATGAAAATCTTTAGAAAAATGTTTCACATGATGGGACCTTTAGAAAAGGCTTTTCAAGTCAAAACCCTTTTGAAAATGAATTTTGAGAATTTAAGCTTTTAGAAATAGCTTTGCAAAGAAAAGATTTTGTGGAAATAAGTTTTAGAGAGAAAATGAGTTTTGGTATATACCAAAGAGATTTTGAGTTTTGTTTTCAAGATTTGATCAAAACAAAATTTTGATGAAACTGGTGATTATCTCTTCACGTTGTGAAGCACGTGAACCAAGTGATCGAGACGAGTTCTGTGAGTTGAGCACTCGGACTATATGTCCTGTGTTTTGAAATGAACGGACTTTGTGTCCTATATGCAAGTTTAGTGTCCGCGACGTCGGCCTAGTACTTCGTGGATTGAGCACCCGGACTGCGTATCCTGTGTTTTGAAATAAACGGACTTAGTGTCCTATATGTGAGTCTACTGTCCGCGACGTCGGCCTAGTACTTCAAGAATTGAGTACTTGGACTACGTGTCCCATATTTTGAATGAATGGGCTAAATGTGCTTTAAAAAAAGCCATAGGCTATGTGCCTTGACAAGAATGAACGAATGAAAAAGAAAAAAGAAAATCATGAGTTGCATATATGAGTTGGCCGATGTGCCATTGGAAACGAGCTACAATTCAAGTGGTTGAGAATATGAGCCAGTTAAGATCATTAGGTCCATAGGGGCATCTTGTGTCCGAGACTCCACAAGTGGCCGGAGGCATTGCGACCCCATGCCGTGGTAAGCGGCCGCCAAACACGGATGAACTCGATTAGAGACTGCACTATTCATGATATAGTTGTGACGTGATACCCTTGAAAAATTGGAGTTCGGACCTAAATTGAGAGGCCGACTCATGAGGACAATTGTGTTGTGGGAGTATTCACATCCTATCGCTCGATGAAGGGAAGTTAGGAATTCCCGGTGAACATGAACTAGAAAGATAATATTGAAGCCTCATGCATTATTATAACTCATGATGATATTTTGAGATATTATGTCATAACTCATGATGGTGTTGTTATGATATTATGTTAAATGTTGATATTCTATAACATGAATGTATTGTATATCGATGTATTGTTTGTACTTGTTTTACTTGTGTGGCTATTATGATAAACTTTCGAACGGGTATCTCACCCTTGCCTGTACATGTTGGACACCCTGTTGTGTTTTTGGATACGTGTACATATGTTTATCAACGGTCCTCTGGGTCACTTTGGGGCCCTGAAGCTTGAGTTCTGGATGTTGACAACAAAGATGTGTTGACTGTTGACGATGAGGCCAAGTCTCATTTGTACGATGTATGTTAGGTAGTATGCTCTCTTGTTCTTAGAGTTCTTTTATCAGACCAGCTTTTAGGATTTTTTATGTTTAAGTTAGGTCTTTCGACTGTGACTGATTTTGATGTGTATTAAGAGATTGAAAAGATGTACGCCTTATGGCGAAGTTGAATTACTATTATAGATGATGAGTTTCAATTTGTTTTCATCTAGTTGTTAAAGTTTTACTTGGTATCAGATTTTCGCAACTACTCTATTGAGTTATTTTCGAAAAAGTTTTAGTTTTAATTAACCGAAAAAAAATATTTGAGATACGAAATGTGACATTGGGTTGGGGTGTTACAGGAAACTTCTTTCCAATTACAGCTCATGTAATTCTTGGATCAGTTGGGTGAATAACTCTTATTACAATTTATCTAATAAATTGATGCTCAACTCCTTTGCCTTCAGGCCTTTCAATCCTATTGAATTCGATCAGTTAAGTCAAGCGTATGGTTGACAATTGCATATTACTATTATCCCATCGTGCCTCACCAAAATAAATCAAGGTGCCTTGCTCTGATAGACCCACAGTTGTTCGATTCTAGTCTTGATGAGTGCCACGCATCAAAAGGCATTTAAGACTTAATATTAATTTTTGGAAATTTTAATTAAATGATCTCACTGGCGTTGTATCTGATACATAACGTCTCCCAGCTGTCGCGTCCGTCCCGTCTGGACGTCCCGAAAAAAAGAAAGAGGAGTCGCAACCAATTTTATTTGGGAAAAACATTGAAAAACCCATAAAATTAAGGAAATTGGTCTTTTAAATAAAAAACAAGATCGAGCTCGGGAGACGATTACGAGTAAGGAAGATGTTAGCACCCTACATCGTCCGTTCTAAGAACGATACCTCATGTAAATTTTGCAAACTTTTAATAACTGTAAAAATATTTATTTTACCCATTTTTTAAAATAATGTACGTAAAGCTCATCATTTTATCAAAGACGTCACTACAAAAATATTTTTTATATATTTTTTTTTTTATATCACTTGACTCAAAATGCCCAAATTGATTTTATAAAAAAAGATTAAAGCCATTATGGTTAAACCAATTATGAGTGAAACTTAGCATCTTGTCAGAGATGTCACTCAAAAATTTAGCTTGCATATTTGAATTAATGCGAAAAGTTTAAAATAAGAAATAATAAAAAGAAAGGAAACACATAAATTGTGAAAATTTAATTTTGACATGACGAAGTAATTAATTTCACTCTTACGTATTTTCCGATACAATGAAAAACTCAAAGCTAAGTAGTTCTTTTAAAAATGTTTGATTGGTTGGTTGATTTTATTTTTTTAAAATATTTTTATATTTAGAGAGGAAAAAAGATTTTATTTGAATTATTTTCAAATCATCAAGCCATCTCGGCTAAAATGATTTAAAAAGAAAATGGGATCAACAAGTCGTTGCGACCAAATTGATTATGAGTGAAGCTTAGCGTCTTGTCAAAAACGTCACTAAAAGAATAATTTTATACCTTTTTTTTTTAAAAAAAATACATTTTATTTTATAATAGCTTTTCATTTTTTAAGATATTCAATTTCTAAATGTAATTAAAAAATAAGATCTAAGGACCAACCTGCATAAAGCTAGCCCAGAATATTAGCCTAGACATCATCAACCTTCTAAAATTCAAAACACCAAAGAACCATAATGTTGACGCGGTGTGGCGGTGCTGCTATGGTAGCTGACCATCTGGTGCGGAAGATGCTAGTACGCGGTTGTGCAAGTGACAATGGTGGAACTATGTTGCTGCAATGATGAAGGGAGTTGCTACAGGAACGGCGCTGCTGTGGAGCTTGCAGCAGTTATGCACGGAGCTATGGGATGGCTGCTTCCTTCACGGCAGAACTGAGTTCGTCGGAACGAAGAAGGATAATGGATCAGTTGGTGCGGCAGTAGAGGCAGACTGCAGTTTGATGAACAGGGGTGGTTGTTGTATGGGTTTGGATAACAATAATGGTGGTGGGAATTTAGGAGGGGATTTGGTGAAGGTTGGAGGTGCTTGAGTTGAAGCTTCAGTATTGAGGCTGAAGATGGAAAGTGGTCATGGGTGATTTATAGTGAAGAAGGAAAAAAAGGAATTTTTGTTGGTGCCCCCACTTATTTTTGGAACTGACTGAATTGGCGAGGAAAAGTGAAATATGAGAAGAAAAGGGAGAGGGATGAATCAGAATTTTTCGGTCCTTTTTCACTGTAGAGTGGGTTTCAATTTATAAAAAAAATTGGTAACTTAAATCCATTCGGATATCAAAATCGTTATAAAGATAAGTAAGCCTAAAACGTTAAAAGTATAAATGATAATCATCTCTAAAGATAGAATGATAACAACACTAACTGCCTTTTGATTTTCATTTGTTTTTATCTTTATCATATCATTATTTTTTATCCAATTGAATCCTGTTTCTTTCCTTTTTTTTTTTTATATTTAATTTAATTTTTTTGCTTTTTATTAATTAGTCCGGACAAAATTGGGTGTTCACACCAGCATACATGGCATACATGCTATCATACATTCGAGTAACATATATAGCATACATGCATACATGTATACACACATTTCATGCATCTCATACATAAACAGACATCTCATACATTTCATGTACCGGTGGAAATGGGTCGGGCTCAACCCATCAACCTGACCCGGACCAATCCAGAAAGTTTGATTTGATTCGGGTGAATAGGTTAGTAGGGTTTCTATGCTGAGAAACCCGAGGGTCTCGATTCAGGTATCAGGTTGGAGCCATTAGAACCCGATCGAACCGACCCGACCCGACCCGAACAACCCGTCTGACGGATGAGGGAACAGAAAAGGGAAGAACCTAAAGAAGAAAAAAAATCCAAATCAGAGAAAATCCAAAACCTAGAAAATCCACCCCTAGTTTATAATACCATGGCTTCTGGCGGTAAATTGAAAAAGTACTGAGGCTCCAATGATCGCTGTAGTCCTGGTAATGCTACGTTTAAGATAGGTCGTGTACATCAACTTAATGGGTTCATGGATGCTGCAAAACAATTAAACAAAGGTTTTGTCACTACTCTCTCCAATCAAACAACCCTGATTAGTGAGAACAAAGAGAGAGAAATTCCGTCAAACAGAAGAGGAAAGAACAGAAAGAAGAAGCCGCCACTGGCTCTAGTTCGTTTCGCCACGTAGCCACCGCTTACGAAGGGGAAGAAGACAACCATCGTGACCCGCTGACGAAGAAGACAATGGAGGATATGTAGAACTGACACATGTGATGATTTGGTGTTGAAGAAAAAGAGGATATAGAGAGATATGGAAAAATTAGAAAAGAGGATTTGAGAGATCTAGAAAAAATGAGAAAGAGAAAAAGAGAGAATTTGAGAGATGTGGTTAACTGAGATCTAGAACAGGAAGGCGATAGGTTTTATTATTTTTTGAATTTTTTGTTTTTTTTTTTAAAATTATTTAAGTAGTAAATCGGAAACTCGTCCCGATCCAGTCCGAGTGGGATCGGGTTGGGTCGATCCGGGTTATGTCCATTTTTTACATCGACCCGAACCGTTACAGTCACTTTTTATCGGTTCGGTTCGAAAATACCCCCAACCCGACCCGATTCCACCCTTAATTTCATGCATCTCATACATAAACATACAAAATAGGCATAACGGTTATGGCCTTCTAACGTGCAAGAATTAAATAACTAATTATTACAATTCTTTGACCCTCGAGCAAGCTTCCAAAGCCTCTCCCATGGCATCATCATATGGTGTTGTCTCCTCTTCAATTCGAGCAATTACATCATTTATAAAATAAATAAAGAATTTAAAAGGCACAACACACAGGTCGTATTTAAATAAATAAATCACGACATGCAAGCCGAATTTACTAAAATAAATAAAGATCATAATCTAAGGTCATAACCATATACCCATAAATATATAAAATATATAAAAGTGCAAGAAAAAGCATTAAACGCATTCTAACAGAGGAGCACGGTCATGCTGCAATGGTACACGACCGTGCTCCGTCCTCGCTTACGAAGATCAAGGCGCGCAAAGGGTGCACGACCCGTGCTCAAGCTCGCTGATGCTGATAATAAGGTGCATAGCCGTGTTGCATAGGTGCTTGGCCGTGCTCAGGGCCGCATCAGGATTCTGGGTTCAAAATTGAACCCCAAAACACCCTATAAACGTTACCAAATGTTCTAAGATGCATACAACAGATTCAAAGGCATATTATACTCAAATAAAACATATTTTCATGGTGTATGATGCGATTGAATCAAAGCACCAATAACATCAAGAACATACATATATTCAAACAACGATAACATGCATATTATTGAATCGCATTCAAAGCAATAAATCATGTTATCAACCAAGGAAAACAAGCACTTATGATTCAAGGTAATAGCGACCATACGCTCTCATACCACTGTTGAGTTTTTATGAGACAATCCTTTTTTAAAATCATGTCTCAAGGCGGAAGTAAGCCATACCCCATGGATCACACATTACAAAACAAGGATCACATAAAGCTATTGTGTTTACCTCTTGAAGCGTGCTTTCAAAACAATCCTGTTAGCGTGCTCCGAATCACTAGTGCCACGATAGGGGCAACACCTCTACTTAGTCCACGCAAGCAAACGTCCGTTAGAGGAATGCGTCTGGTACTAGCTGACGGCATACAAGGTTTGGCACAATGTGTGTTATGACAACTGTGTGTGATGAGGGAGGCACGTCGTCTATTTAAAGAGTGATGCTCCCTCACCCTTCATGCCATAACCCTGATGGGCTTGTACACTACAGGCCAAAACTTTATTTATTTATTAAATCATATTTAATAAACTGATTCATCTCCAACTATTTTCTCTATGTGTGTAACCCTATAGGTTCTCACTAAATTGGAAATAATATTAAATATTATAATAATATCACATAATAATTATAAAATCAAATATTATAAACAATGAGCGGCATCTAGCAATGCATCATTGCTACCCAATTTATGAGAAAATCGACGATTCGGTTTTAACCTTATTGTACCAACTTACCATGTAGTAAATATCCCTTCGTCCATAAGTCATAATTGAACACAAGGTATAAATGTATCATCCTTGTTTAGTTCAATTATATATTCTTCAATCTCTGAGTAGATGTGTAATCACAAACGGGCTTAATATCTCATATTGGTCAATTTTAGCATGGTCATGCTTTTTTACATCTTACTCTATCAAGAGGCCTATGACATTGTTCCAGTTATGTAGGAGTTACGAATCCTATCTACATTACTCACATCCCTCAACATGATTCATTGCAGACCCAATTACTACCTTTATGATTATCCTGTTACGAATAACGTTTGATAGCATTAAAGCCTACAACTCCACATGTAGGAATCGTAGTGACTTCAAGTCGAAGGACTACTTCATTATGGTTGCCATGAGAAGCCCTTATGACACTTACATAACTATTATGTAACGTTCTCATAGTGGGTCAATCAAGTATAAATATTATTCTAATATTTAAACCTATGTGAAGAATTAATATCTCATATCCATAACCCATAAGATGTGGTTATCGGTCTATTCACATAATAGTCTCGATGTATTATTGGTGTCCTAAATAACACTAATATTTTTCTACGGATATTTTAAGAATAGTGTTCTAATGTTCAATAAGGTCTCATGATCAAGTCACACATGATGTTTTGTTGAATCGAATTTACTATTCTACGGACTTTATTATGTACAAAAGAGATAACATAATAAACTGAAATGCCTTATATTATAAATGATATAAATCATTGTCATGATACAAATGTAAATCTAATAAATAGATTGGTTACTAGGGCTTACACCAACATCTCAACGCCTCTGATGAAATGCATCCTTGATGATCAGCCGGAGTACTTGTTAGTAGAAATCCACGAAGGAAGTTGTGACCATCACCTTGGAGGAAGCTCGCTTGCAAGGAAAGCTCTTTGGGCAGGGTACTACTTGTTAGAACCAAAACAGGTATGAATTATGACCCCTCAAAGTTTTAATTATTAACAAAATTATTATATGTTTATAAAAATAGTATAAGTTCAATTTTTACTAATCCAGAAGGTCAAAAGACCTTTTCTATGTCTCTGACTTCAGTTGGACTCTCAATGAACACTAAGTTTCAGCGTCCAAAGTTACACAAAGTTCATACTAGACTATAAGCTCAAAGTATTTTCTGCGTCCAATGGCACAATTGTTTCTCAAACAAAGTAACATTCAAAGAAAATCATGTGGATCGTCCAACTGGTCCTTAGACTTTATCCTTGAAGGATAAGTGCCTTGCGTCCAATAGTCACAAGGAAGTTTTATTGTGCGTCCAATCTTTATATATTACTTATGCATCCACTAACTTTGTTTTGCAGATGACGTGACACATGTTTTAAAAGAAGTCTTTAAAGATCACATAAGAAAAATATTTTTCTATAAAAACAAAACAAGGTATAATGTTGTATACGTCGAGCCACAAAAAGCAGAAAGCATGACGGCAAAAGAAAAGGACAGTCTGCTTTGCTCAACCTACTACAAGCTACTATCACTGCTATTCTGTCAAAAACAAACATGCCTCCCTGCTTACACAAAGAAAGAACAACTATGAACACAAGACAGCTTGCACATGGACATGTGTCTAATGGATATTTCACTTAGTCTAAACGAACATGCTTTCTACCATTTGAAATCCAGAAGATAGTCAAGATTATTTAAAGACTATCGTTTAAAGAAATGAAAAAAGATAGAATACAAGAGAGAACTCACACGTGATTCATCTTTCATTCAAAAAGCTATCACTACTCTCTAGTCAAAGATCTGTAAACTTTCATACTCTTTCATTGTAAAGCTTCAAACAGATTCAAAGAGCTATACCTTGTAATATCCGCACACTTATTGAGTTTGTAAAAAGCTCAAAACTATTCTCAAATCTTACGGTTAGTTGAGTTTGGAGAGGCTAGTCTGTAAAAGAATACTTGGAGCCTGAAGAGGCTTGTATGTAAAAGAATACTTGGAGCTTGGAGAGGTGTAGAATACTTGAAGTTGTAAAATCAGGAGTGACTAGGAAACAACTTGTGGTTGGTGCTAAGTGTTTTAGTGAAAAACCTTCTGGTAAAAGGGACTGGACGTAGCTCTTCGATTTGTAAGAGTGAACCGGGATACATCTTTGCGTGAATCTCTCTATCCCTAATCTTTTCAAGTTTATTTATTTACTAACTTGGGGATTGAAAACAAAGTTTCTTAATACATCCTGCTGGCTTAAAACGTTTTTGAAAAAGGTTTTTCAAAAAAAAAAGTTTAAGAAACACAACTCAACCCCCCTTCTTGTGTTTCCCTGTTTCACTTTCAGTTGTCATCAGAGCTCAGCCTCTGGGTTGAGCATTTAGTCGTGTTTGAGGAAAGATCCACTTAAAGCTCGATGGCAGGACTAGGTATGCCCAGCGGGAGTCAACCTGTTCTTGAAGGTAACTCTTTGACTAGACCACCATTTTTTTAATGGTACTCACTACCTCTACTGGAAAGAAAGATTTAATGGATTCATCTTGAGCACCAACTCTGCTCTCTGGCCATTAATCACAAATGGTCCTCACATCGTCAACAATCCTGATAGCACTGAGAAAGACCAAGATCAATGGACTGATGATGAACGAAGTAAGATGGAGCAGAACTATAAAGCAAGATACACTCTGAAGTGTGCCCTGAGTCCAGATGAGTTCCAAAAGATTCATACATGTGACTCAGCAAAACAAATCCGAGATACTCTATCCAATGTTCATGAAGGAACATCTAAAGTGAAAGACTCAAAAATCATCATACTTATGAGTCAATACGAGATGTTTACAATGGAAAATGGAGAAACCATCCTTGATATGATGGGTCATTTCCAAACTATTATAAACAATCACAAGTCTCTTGGGAAGGTTTACAAAGCAAAAGAAAATGTTACAAAGATCCTCAAAAGTTTACACAAGGAACAAAGACCACTCATCACTGCAATCACTCAAGCCAAGATCTGCCAACCTTGACTTTGGATGATCTTGTGGGAACTCTTCAAGTTCATGAGCAGGAGCTCAATTAGGACAACCCCACCAAGAAAGGCAAGACCATTGCCTTAAAAGCTTAGAAAGCCAGCAACACAAAGGCTTTCAAAGCCAAAGAGTCCAGCGATGAAAATGATCAAGAAGAAGAAGAAGAAGAATCTAATGATGAACTATCTCTCATATCAAAGAAACTTGAACGTATTTTGAAAAATAAAAACATAAGAAAAAAACCTTTTGCAAAGAAAAATTTCAAAGATCATGGTGAAACCAAGGACAAAAATCCAATGGTTTGCCATGAATACAAGAAACCTGGCCACTTCAAGGCTGAGTTTCCTCAGCTGAAAGATAAGAAAAAGTTTTTCAAAAAGAAGAATAAGACTCTCATGGCAACATGGGAAGATCTTGACTCTTCTGAAGAAGAAGAAAATGAAGAAAAGGCAAACTTATGTCTCTAGTCCGAAGATTACCTTTATGAAGAATCATCAAAAGAAGAGGAACAATCTACCTCTTCAATCACACTATATCCTAAAGCTGGTCCTTTAAGGGAATTTAGTGGTCTCTCTATAAATAGACCACTTATTTTCTATGGAATAGGTGACTATGCTATGTGGAGAGAACTATTCATGAGATTCAACTTAGCCCAGAACGTTGATGATCTATAGGGAGCATACACTGATGATAACTTTTGCCCTATTGTTGTTATCAATGGTGAACATATGGTCAAAACAAGTGCTGAGTGTTTAGAAGAAGAAGAAAGAAGTGCAAGAATCAATGCAAAGACTGTCTACACTCTTACTTGCGCTTTGGACGATAGAATCATTAATGTTGTAATGTATTGTGATATTGCAAAAAGAATGCTTGACATACTTGATGCCCTCTACATGAGAAGGCGAACAACTCCCTCGGAAGGACCGCCAGTCTATCAATCTTTCGAATATGAAGTATGGAGAGAAAGCTTCAAGTCCTTTGTCATAACACAAGAATCATGGGAGCATTGGAAGACTCTCACTGATAAAACCTTCTATCCTATTACTATCACCAATGGAGAGTACACTATGAAACCTTTGGACAATTACACCACAAAAGAAAGAAAAAGAGTTGTTCTAGACTGAGGCAAGAGCTTTTCTGTTTCGTAGCGTACATGGAGCAAGAAAAGAAGTCCTAGTTGAATAAACAACCGCTTGGGGAATGATGAACTTAATGGATATTCTTGAAAGATCTCCACCTGCATTTCCACCAGCAACAGATCTTTGGGTCATGGCAAGTATTTCTTCTGAGGTAGAAATAGAAGAAGATGACGTAAATATATCTAACTACTCCAAAGAAGCATATGATGAACTATTAAATGAATCATGTATTGTTTATTCGGAATATAAGGCCCTTAAAAAAAAATTCATCAAACTCAATAAAGACTTTGACAAAATCAAAACTGAGAATGACAAACTAAAAGAAGAGACAATCAGTCTCACTGAAATCTCAAGTTCTGATTCCAGTGCATCCTGTGAAGTTGAGAAACTTGAGCATCAAGTTGCATATCTAACGGACAGTCTATCAAAATTTACTGATGGATCAAAGAAACTCAATTGAATTCGTAGATATAGATCTCCTCATGATAAATCTAGTATAGACTATGAAAAAGAGAATATGAAAATCTCTTATAAGGAAAATAAGATAAATAGCGTTATATATTGTTTTGTTTGTGGCAAGAATGGACACTCTGCATCCAAATATGTACACAAGAAAAAGGTTAGAACTACTAAGCTGCCTAACCAAAAAGGACCCAAGTCTATCTAGGTACCTAAAAGCATGATAATCTTTGTTGCAGACTTGCTTGACGGCAGGAAGAAGACACCAATCATGGTACCTGGACAGTGGATGCTCATGTCACATGACGAGAGAAAAGTCTATGTTCCTAGACCTAAAGCCAAAATTTGAAGGCTCAGTTGTCTTTCGAGGCAATAAAAAGGGAAAGATTGTAGGTATTGGTAAGATTAGTAAGAACAATTTTCTTTTTATAGATAATGTGTTGTTATTTGAAGGGTTAAAACAGAATCTGCTTAGCATAAGCCAATTGAGTGATAACGGATTTGTGGTTTCTTTCAACAAAGATAAATGTGTAATTAAGTATGCGGAAGGGTCCACTCTATTCACTGGTCAGAGGCAAAATAATGTATATAAAATTGACTTGGAGGATCTCTCTAATCAAAATGTATCATGTCTAATGTCTGTAAATGATGAACAATGGATTTGGCACAAGAGACTTGGTCGTGCAAGCTTAAGGTTAATCTCAAAGCTACAAAAGCATAACCTTGTAAGAGGTCTACTAAAGCTTGCCTATAAATCAGATGTTCTCTGTGATGTCTGTCAAAAGAGGAAACAAGTTAAAAATTCTTTCAATTCAAAGAATATTTTTTCTACATCCAGACCTTTACAATTGCTACATTTAGATTTGTTTGGTCCAACAAGGACTGCCTCTCTAAGTGGAAAGAAATATGGACTCGTCATTATTGATGACTATTCTAGATGGACATGGGAGATGTTCCTAGTTCACAAAGATGAGTCTTTTGAAATATTCTCAATATTCTATAAAAGAATTCAGAATAAGAAAGGCATATGTATAAACTCAATCTAAATTGATCATGGAAGAGAGTTTGGGAATGAAAACTTCCAACTATTCTGTGAAGAAAATGGTATTCTTCACAATTTATCTGCCCCTAGAATACCACAACAAAATGGGGTTGTTGAAAGAAAGAATAGGTCTCTTCAAGAGATGGCAAGAATATTACTCAATGATAACTCTATCTTCAAGACTTTTTGGGCTGAGGCTGTTAACACGACATGTTGTATTCAAAATAGAGTATACATAAGACCAATACTGAAAAAGACTCCATATGAATTGTGGAAAGGACGAAAACCCAACATATCATATTTTCATTCTTTTGGATGTGCTTGTTTTATATTAAATACTAAACATAATCCAGGAAAATTTGATGCCAAAGTTGAGAATGGTGTTTTCTTAGGCTACTCAAAAACATCTAAAGCTTTCAGGATTTATAACTGTAGATCATCAATTGTTGAGGAATCTATTCATGTTAAATTTGAAGACAAGAAGCCTGATAAAGCATTATCAGAGTTGGAATGTAACACCCCAACCCGGTGTCACATTTCGTATCCCAAATATCCTTTTTCGGTAAATTAAAAACTTTTTCGAAAATAACTCAATAGAGTAATTGCAGAAATCTGATACCAAAGAAAACTTTAACAAACAGAATGAAGCAAATTGAAACTCATTGTCTATAACAGTAATTCAACTTCGCCATAAGGCGTACATCTTTTCAATCTCTTAATACACAACATAATCAGTCACGATCGAAAGACCTGACTTAAACATCAAAAATCCTAAGAGCTGGTCTGATAAACGAACTCTAAGTACAAAAAAGCATACAACCTAACATACATCGTACAAATGAGACCGGGTCTCGTCGTCAACAGTCCACACATCTTCGTCGTCATCTTCAAGAAAACTCAAGTCACAAGGTCCCAAAGTGGACCAGAGGACCGTTGAGAAATATCTGTACAAGTTTCCAAAAACACAACAGGGTGTCCAACATGTACAGGCAAGGGTGAGATACTCTTTCACAAGTTTATCGTAGTAGCCACACAAGTAAAACAACGTATAATCAATACATCGATATACAATACAGTCATGCTATAGAATATCAACATTCAACATAATATCACTATGTGGGATCACACCTATTCATCAAGATAAGTTAAAAGAATACATGATACTTCAATCAACTATCTAACTCATGTTCTCCGGAGATTCCTAACTTCCCTTCATCGAGCGATAGGCCGTGAATACTCCCATTACATAATGTCCTCATGAGTCAACCTCTCAATTTAGGTCCAAACTCCAATTGTTCAAAGGTGTCACGTCACAATCATATCCTGAACAGTCCAGTCTCTGAACTAGTTCATCTGTGTTGGGCAGCCGATTATCACGGCACCGGGTCGCGATGCCTACGGCCTCTTGTGGAGTCTCGAACACAGGATGCCCCTATAGACCTAGTGGTCTTAACTGGCTCATATTCTCAACCACTTGGATTGTAGCTTGTTTCAAATGGCACGTCGGCCAACTCATATATGTAACTCATGGTTTTCTGTTTTCTTTTTCGTTTGTTCTTTCTTTTTTTGTCAAGGCACACATCCCATGACTCGTTTTAAAGGATATTTAGCCTATTCATTCAAAATACGGGACACGTAGTCCAAGTTCTCAATTCACGAAGTACTAGGCCGATGTCGCGGATACTAGACTCGCATATAGGACACTAAGTCTGTTCATTTCAAAACACAGGACACGCAATCCGGGTGCTCAATCCACGAAGTACTAGGCCGACGTCGCGGACACTAGACTCGCATATAGGATACACAGTTCGTTCATTTCAAAACACAGGACATGTAGTCCGAGTGCTCAATTCACAGAACTCTAGTCCGACATCTCGATCACAATGTTCATGAGCTTCACAACATGAAGGGGTAATCACCAATTTTATCAAAGTTTCATTTTCATTGATCAAAACTTGAAAACAAACACTACAAGAAAAACAGAGATTAACGTCGGCCAAAAGCCCACGCTACAAGCAAAAAGCCGACGCTAATTGACACTTTAGCGTCGGCTATGCGACGGCGTCGTGGCCTACGCTTTTTCGTTCGTCGATACGTTTAGCGGAGGGCCTTAACGACCGACGCTATTTTAGCGTCGGCTAAATCGACGCAAATTGGCAGCTAGAACACACAGGAAAAGGTCGACGCTAGGTTAGCGTCGGCCAAAACCGACGCTAAACCAACGCTATGGCATAACTGGTTAGCGAAGGCTAAGCCGACGCTAAAATTAGCGAAGGCCTGGCCGATGCTAAAATTAGCGAAGGCCTGGCCGACGCTACAATTAGCGAAGGCTTAGTCGACGCTAAACGTAGCGAAGGCCTGGCTAGACCAACGCAAAACTTAGCGAAGGCTAGGCCGACGCTAACCTTTTTTTTTTTTGGCACAGATTAATAAATTATTAGCTCTTGAATTACAAAACCTGGAAATGTAACATAAAAATATAAACCTCAACACAGACATTAAATACCAAATCAACATAAAATTTAAATTTAATAATATTATTTCAGAGAAAAGTACACATCAAAGTAAATTGTGTTTTACACAAAGTACATAAAAGTACATATCAAAGTCAATACTATGTGAAAACAAAATCAACGGCGTCGACCATGTGACGAATCATCATCCACCGAATGGTCGTCAAGATCATCATCATAATCGGGATGTGGACGGTGCTGGTGACCACTACCGTGCTCCAAAGCTGCTAGGCGTTCCATCACAATCCGAAACTGGCCCTCAATATTGGCGCTGTGCTCCCTAGCTCTGGCAGCCTCGTCCGTTGCTCTCGCAGCCTCCTCCGTAGCTCTGACAGCCGCCTCCGTGGCTCTGGCAGCCTCCTCCCTGGCTCTGATGACCTCGTCGTTATGAGACTCGCTACTGCGACTAGATGGTGCCCGAGACTCCTGAGTCAATGAAGATATACCACGACGGACATTCAAAGACAAGTCTGCAGTGCCATAACATCGGCCTCGGGTCCTGCCACCAGCAATCTCCCGCCACAAGTCAAGCTTCTTCTCCCCATCCACCTCTTGCGTCCCACCCGCTGAGGCCTCACCAACCTGCGTTTGTATCTGGCTGAGACGTTTGCGATACTCCTCCTAGTAAAAAAAAACATAACCTACTCAGATACATATTTTGTTTGATAACCAAGTTATATAAAAATAATATATTACCAACAACTTACATATGCTCTTTGAGAGCGGCTATCGACCCATTCGCCAGTCTTTTTCTGGTGGGTGATCTTGAAGAACTCAGCAGGATCCACGGACCCCCTATGTGATTCAGCCTACCCAAACAGCCAACACATATTTATAAAGAGCACACAATATATGATAATAGACTGGAGAATGTTGAATGAATACATACTATGTCTAGTGCCACCTCATGGTGAGGTCTGCGGCCTGTCGTGTGGACTGCTCCACCTCTGGTAAAAGCCCAGTTGGTCTTATTTTGTGTTGAAATCTTTTGGAAGTCAGGACTCCTCCAATAGTCCAGAAGACCAGCCCATGCCTCGTCCCCCATCTAACTAGGCTTCTTCCCCTCCTTCCTCGCCTTCGAGAGGATATCGGAAAGACGTTTTGCACATTTCTGTGTAAATGTCTTATAGATAGTGTCATGATGACAAGTATCCCATGAAACCTTTTCCTGCAATTAATCAAAATAGTGAGTCAGATATAGCTTTACTTTATGAGTTAATTAGGAATATATGAGCAAGACAGGACCCTTAATTGGAAGAAGGCATGTAAAAATTAGAGTTTCACACCAAACTAATGCACCATAACAAGTTGACATATAAAGTTATATAAACATAATACAACAAAGGGTATAGTAATTGCAACAAGAAAACCAGATTCATCATACTCATAATCAATAAACGAGAACACTCTTCAATGTATTGATATATACACTAGGTACGAAAAAACAGAGAACATGTTTTGATGACAAAGCTAAATCAGTAAGATTTTCCAATTACCTTGTGTTTGTTGTACAAATGAGTGATATGTTTAAGGTTTGAAAAAAGTAATGGGGGCATCTCACCAGTAAGGTTGTTGTAATGGAGTTCCAAAAATGTGAGTTGAGTGAGGTTCCACAAAGATAAAGGAATCAATCCATCAAATCCAGTGTGTTGAAGACTAAGAGAGACCAAAGAGGATAACAACATATAAAGTTATAAAACATAACACTAACTAATGCACCATAACAAGTTATGCAAGTTTCTTGTAAATACTACAGCCAAATGATGCATTATCAGTTTACAATGTACCTATGCATGTTATGCAACTTCATCCCCCAATATAGAATGCTTAAAACATGAATACATTATTAGTGCGTTAAATATACAAAATTTACCTTAAATCTAGCCCACCAAAAGTTCCTCACTGCGATAGGGGTCACAGTCCAGCAATGATGAGGACCTCGAAATTGTGGCTTAGTAGCAAATGATGATGGAGTCCACCTACAAACAATTACATGATCAATGACAAATGTCAAATCAAATGCAAACATAAAACTAAGTGCTTAACATATACATATATATATATATATATATATATATAGAAACAAAGAGAGTTCTAATTTACCCTCGACCAAAAGGATGTATGATGATCTTCCCGTCCGCGTCCATCTGGTACTCCCTCGGACCCTGATGAAGAGGGTCGTGCCTGTCCTGCTCCACCTCCTCGTCGACCTCTTGGTCCTCCTCTTGTCGGTCTACCTCCTCATGGGGAGGCTGCTGCAACACAAGCTCATGTGGACTGCGGTATAAAGATGAACCAAACTCAAACTGTCCAGATGGCACATAACCCGGAGTAGGCATCATAGTGAAGACATCAGTGGTAGGCTGCACTGCTGGAGATGTCAGCTGGGACGGTAGTGGTGTCGTGCTCGGCTGGAGTTGTGGTGGGTTATGATGGACCACTGGTGATGTAGGCTGGGAAGGTGGTGGTGGAACTGGTCTCTGGCGGCGCGTGCGCTTTGTCAGTGCAGCAAGATCGCCAGGTCTGATAAGCCTCCCTCGACCTGATCTTTTGACAGGCATCTTGTCCCGACCTTGTCCTGCCATTTACTGTAGTGCAAAATATAACATATAGACATACATACCATACATATAATATAATCATACACATTAAAATAGTTAGATAATATTCTAAACATACATATAAAGTTGACTTGTGCATATTAGGATACATATTAAAATATTCAAATACATTTTATCAAAAAAATAGTCAAATACATATTATAAAATTGACCTAAACTAATCCTCGTCACTATCCTCATAATTGCCCTGATCCTCGTCTACCCCATTCTGTACATCTTCATCACTACATTCTGATTGACCATCCTCGTCCATTGGATCGTTATTAGGATCAATTATCTGTTCAAACTCATTTACGGTTTCATCAAGTAAGCCATGTAATGGTTCAACTTCTGTAATTGGTGCAACTGGTGACATCTCATCAGCCTGATAAGGCACTTCATCCTCTATGTCCTCAACTTCCACATGACCCCGTGGTTTTGTGGTGATTGCTGCAGACCAACCACGTAGGTCTTTACACATTTCTGGATAATGGACATAATATACTTGTCTTGCTTTTTCTGCAAGGATGAACGGATCATACCGACCATACCGTCTATTCATCTTAATATCAACAATATTATACTGTGGATATACCCGTGTGCCTCTATTCCTTGTTGGATCAAACCATTCACAGTAAAATACAGCAATCTTATTACTCAAACCATGGTATTCCAATTCCATGATATGTTGGATGATGCCGTAAAAATCATCTTCTCCTCCTTCGGTAAGACCTTTTACGTGCACCCCACAATTTATGGTTTTTTTACCATCACTCCAAGCATTAGTGTGAAACTTATACCCATTAACAAAGTACATGTGCCACGATATTGCCTTGGATAAAGGACCCCAAGCTAATGCCCGTATATCTGTGTTGATCACCCTATTCCTCTCATCATGAACCTATATAGAATATACAAATATGTTTAGAGAGTGTGGTTATCAATAATTATATTAGTCGTGTATATTATACTTACATATGCCTTCAACCATTCAGCAAATTTGGCATGTATACGACCAAAAGCATCTTGTTCATCGTTGCAGTGATATTGCAAGAATGCACTGACATCAAGCACATAATTGATAAGTAACTCTACACTATACAATGCGTCAAGCATATACTTGATGTGATATGAATTTTACTTACTCAAGATATGGTTTAATCTCATGACAATTGATCAGAACATGTATATGAGCGGAATTCCATTCATTATCTGTCAGATAATAGGGTTGAGGCTTCCCGCTAGGACGACCGGATTTGTTCAAGAGTGACAACGTTGGGTGGACGCCCTCATGTCCCGATCGAGGATCGTTCCTAAAACTTGTGGTTGGCAACAAGCTGAAGGTCTTGAAATAATGAGAGCAAAAATAGGTTGTCTCACGGTGTAAGTAAAAAGCGCATATGCTTCCTTCTACTCTAGCCTTATTTTTCACTGACCGATTTGAGTCTCCCATGAATCTGCTTGTAAAATGACCATCATCTCTGAAGTTCTAATAAATCAAGATGTGAATATTTAAAAAATAATAATTTAATTACCTTTCAAATGGATACATCCATCGATATTGAACCGGACCACCAAGGATTGCTTCAATAGGAAGGTGAATCGGGAGATGCTCCATTGAATCAAAGAAACCCGGTGGAAAAATCCTTTCCAACTTGCATATGATGATGGGAATATTTTGCTCCAATCTAACTAGGTCGTCCATACTCAATGTATTACAACATAGATCTTTGAAGAATCGACTTAATTCAGTCAGTGGCTTCCATACACATTCTGGCAAGGAACGAAAGGCAATTGGGAGTAAACACTCCATGAATACATGACAGTCATGGCTTTTCATCCCCTGCATCTTACCCTTGGATACATCGGCACACTAACTTTGCATCTTCTGGTGACAAAGTGTAGTTTGCCTTTGGCTTTCCCATCTTTCCGTTAGGTAAGATTTGCATCTCCAAGTCCCTGTGTGCACAGAACACAGATATATCCATTCTTGCCTTTTCATTGTCCTTTGTTTTACCTTTAACATTCATGACAGTGTTAAACACATTATCAAAGAAATTCTACTCTATATGCATCATATCAAGGTTGTGCCTTAACAAGTTGTCCTTCCAGTATGGCAAATCCCAAAATATACTTTGTTTGGTCCAATTATGAAACTCACCATACCCTTGCAATTTACCCCAATCAACCTCTGTCACTTTTGGAAAATCACGAACAAATTCCCAGATTTGTTGCCCTGTTAACATGTAAGGTGGACCATCCTTCTCATCCATGTTTCTTTTAAAACCCCTTTTACTTCTTCTGAAAGAATGATCTGCTGGTAGGAATCGATGATGACAATGAAACCAAGAATTTTTTCCACCATATTTTAGGGTGAAAGCCTTTGTGTCTTCCATGCAATAAGGACATGCCAATTTACCCTGTGTTCCCCATCCAGATAACATACCGTAGGCCGGAAAATCATTGATTGTCCACATTAAGCATGCTCTCATGACAAAGTTTTGTTTCGTGGAGATATCGTAAGTCAAAACGCCATAACTCCACAATTTGTGCAAATCATCAATCAAGGGCTGCAAGTAAACATCTATCTTTGATTTCGGGTTAGATGGTCCAGGTATGACACAAGTCAAAAACATGTATGGTTTGGTCATGCACATTTCAGGGGGAAGATTGTAAGGCGTAACTATTACCGGCCAACATGAGTATGGAGAAGTAGACGCTTGGATGTAAGGTGTAAACCCATCAGCACATAGACCCAGTCTTACATTTCTTGGCTCACTGGCAAAATATGGATAAACATCATCAAAGTGTTTCCATGCCTTCCCATCAGATGGATGGCGCAAGACGTTCGAATTCTGCCTATTCTCATGATGCCATCTCATTTGAGCCGCAGATTCCATTGATGCATATAATCTTTGTAACCTGGGAATGATAGGCAAATAGAATATTCTTTTCACCGGAACATCATTGTATTTCCCCATCCCATTCTTTCGAGGAACATATCTCGCAGCATGACAAAAATTGCATTCTCTTGATTTGTTACCTTCTCTATATAACATGCAACCATTCACACAACAATCAATCTTCTCAGCCTTCAACCCTAATTTAGACACCAACTTTGCTGCTTGGTAATAGTTTCCGGGTAAATATTGTTTTGTTGGAGCTACATCGACAAGCATTTGTGCAAAATAATCTATACACTTTTCAGGAACATGGTAGTTAGAGCTAGCTGCCAAAAGTTTAACAGATATTGATAACTTAGATTCGGTAGCTCCTTCGTAAATGGGCTGGTTTGCAGAGATTAGCATATCATAAAATCGTTGAGCCTCCTCATTGGGTGTTTTTTCCTCAGTTAATGTCTCGTTTTCTATGTTAGCATTGACATGCGGGACATCGGGAAATGGCCTAAAAGCATCATACACCATCTGATGCATTGACACAAAGTGGTCTTCATTATCCATATGTCCACTACTTCTTGAATGGCCCCTTCATCAATATCTGGCTCCACTTCTCCATGAATAGTCCAGATCCAATAATTTGGTTTAAACCCACGCTTGTACAAGTGAACCTTCACCTCGCTTGGAGTCAATAGCTTCATGCACTTACACTTTGTACAAGGACACCCGATCCCTCCCTCAGACAAAAAGTAGGGTTGTTCCTTAGCCTTCTCGACAAACTCGTCAACTCCACTAACAAAATCATCTTTCAAACCTCTCCTATCAGGATTGACCCTATCATACATCCAGCTACGATCCATTTTCTATGTGGCAAACATATAATTATCAACCATGTAGTATAAATAATAGTATATATCAGATCAAATATAATTGGATATATGATAAAAATAACATTATATTAATAACTTATCCTATTGAGCTCTGCTCTCCACTAGGAAACAACAATTCAATCAGACAAATACATGCATAGTTTCTAAATTACCAGTACACAATCCGGTATCCAACATCTCAGACAGAATCACACTTATTGAGCTTTACGCTCCACTAACAAACAACATATCAATTCATATAACACATTACATAAACATAGCTAAATAAAAAAAAACTTGGCCTACACACCTCAAACTCCTAATGTAATCTCCAAGTGTCACGAACAGTCCTGCCAAAATAAAATTAGAAGCACATAAGTTACCTACATGTTTGACGTCTTCTTCTACCATAATGATACTATCAATTTAGCATTATCAACTTGTCACATAAACCTCAATATTGCAGCACAAAAAATGTAACATAAAAATAAAGAAAGGGAATGATCAGCTTTCTATTTTTGGATGAGGAAGCCAGTTTTGAGTTGTTTCTCATATCAATGGAGGCAGATGTTTAATAAAATTAAACACATGGTTATGAAGTATATATTCCAAAAAGATAAAAAAAATTAGTAAGTAGGCTTTCCAAAATTTAATTCATATTCCCTGAGGGCATTAGTGACCATGACATCATTCTCAAATCCAAGAAACTAATCAAAGAGGTCCGACATAACACAACAGGTGGCACCAAACAACCATCAGGTCATAGTTAATACACTGTAACTTAAGCTCCACACAAAATCAACTACGCAACAACCAACAAAGAGGCATCATAAAATATGCCTGATACCAAAGCTTTAAGGTAAGACTTTACCTACCCGTGAAATGCAAAGAAAGTATGAGCTAGTAGCTACCATTTGGCAACCATTCATTACAAATTAAATTTCCTCTACTAGCCCCACATATAAAATTATTTGTACTCATCTTATTTTTTTTCCTTTGTCCTTATTGCATGGTACTAGCTACAAATTAAAATTCACAGGATTCAACTTTTCAATTCCCAAGTGTTGAAGGGTTATCGATAGAACCTAAATAAAAGTGTGTCAATTAATCTATAGGTTCATTACCAAGTATTTTGTTCTAATAACCATAGTGTGCCCTTGTTGCTTTAGGCCACGTCTATTCTTGTTTGAGCTCAAACTACAAGCCAGAATAGTGAACTCTCGTAGGAAATTTTATTTTTTTTGCACTATTATCACTTAAACAGAATATAACACTAATTAGAGCATAAAATATAATTGGTAGTTCTGCAATTGACTCATATATTCTTACCAAACTAAAAGGAAACATATCTTTCAAGAATCAGGAACACATGACCTAAAAATATATAATGCCTACTGCATTCTAATTGAGCCTTCACATCAGTTGAGAATCATACTTTATGCACATTTTGCAAGAGCTAAACTACTACAGCCTAGGTTCAATAGTCATGCACATTAAGCAATATCTGAAAACCCAAGGAAAGAAAGAGCCCACTTTCTTCTAGTAATAAATAATTACATGAAAATAACATCTCCCTCGAATTTCTGGTATTCATTTCACACATTTAAAAGAAACATTTTATCAAATGCAATTCATTGGTTAGAGTTTCTCAATTCCTTAGCTTGAGGAATGTCTGAATAATTCATTTGTGAAATTGAGTGTAGGTGAAACTATGGACATTAGTTCTTGGCACCATATAGGCATTTTTCAGTTATCCTCACATCCACACCATGTTAATGACATATACCAGCAGATTGAGAAGTTGGCATTGATGTATTAGCAGATGAATCTTGTATTATTACTTCAACCAACTAATAATCTTTGATCCAATATACTTCAACATCCAGATATAGCAACTCTAAACAACAACGAAAAAAGAAAATGCACTAAAACGACAAACATGAGAGTAGTGTCATTCTCACAACAAGTTTTCTATTCGTTGCCCAAAAAACATGTTTAAGCCTATTTGGGAGATGGGAGTAGAAAAGAATGGCTAATAATTTATAATTTAATAAATTAAAAACATATTTTAGTTTTCCTGCCCCTTGCTAATTGTAACATGTTTTGTGAACAATGAATCGAGACAAATCAGCTAGTTCCTACAACAAATTATAGCCTTACATATGATTTAAAAATCATTTTTGCTATATATATATATAGTGTAATTTATGAAACTAAAGAGGTCAATGTAATTTCATCAACATGATTCTCCCTTTTTAAAAATCTCAAATAGGAGGCAATTAGGAAGGCCAATCCTTATTTAACATGAGGGAAATAATGTTGGCTGATACGGGTGGTGGGTGGTGCCTTTATTTTCTCCCTTAGACAAATAAGCAATATTCTTAAATTTAATGAACCCAAAGTAGGACTCAGACATGTTGCAAAACATGACCAATATAGATAGGTTCAGTCAGAGACCTGTAGAGGGAGAATTGATCAAAATAACAAATTCAATTGGCTGGAAACTACAAGATATATCAACCACAATTATATCATTACAAAAACACAAGGTAAACAAAAATGAAAAGATCAATGCTAGAAGAACAGATACCTAGCTAGCAGTAAGTTCCTAATTTATGCCTATATGGCCAAATAGGCGCTAATTGAAACTAAGAATTGCTTGATTTTATTTTGTAGCTTGCTTTCACAGGATCCAGTAGCACCGGTAAGATTGTACTTGGGCTGTCTTCAGGTGTTGAAAGTGGTACTACACTTGAGTTTGGTGGTCAAAGGATTGGCACCTAAGGATACTACATCCAGCCCACTATTTTCTCAAATGTTCAGCCACAATACTTATAATAATATCTTTATTTCTAGACCAGTAGCAAGATAATGCTAAAACAGAAGTAAATAACCAAAATGATTTCCTCCTTATTATTACAGGACAACATGTTTATAGCAAAAGATGAGATTCAACCTACAGTTAAATTGAACCCTCAAATTTATCAATCTGACAAAATAAAATAAATTTGTCAACCAGCTTATGAGCATGTTCATCAAACCCCAGACAATGAAACAATAAGCTCTATAAAATGAGATGTTCTAACTTGCAAAGAAATCACAAAATAGAGTAATAACTCGTCATGTTAATAAAAACAACATAGGAGATAGCAGCAAAGGGAAATCAAACACATAATAAAACAAAGAATCTCAGCCACTCATAGTGAGGTAGCAGGGTAAATCCAAAAGGGAAATCCAAAAGGGGAAATCAAACACAGTGGTTGTTAGAGTTGGAAAATGAACCATGAGAAGGGATAGTTGTTCCAACTGTGGTGGTCACTGAGGCGTCGTTCGTGTCCGCGCCGTGGTGCTCGCCGTTCGTGAGTGAGGGGCCTGGGGAGAGGGATGACCGTTTGTGCTCGCCGTTTGATAACTCAGCCTCGGTCTCGTCGTGACGGCGTCGCGGTGGTCTCCGTCTCGGTCTCAGTCTCTGTCGCGGTGGTCTCCGTCGCGGTTTCCAGAGAAGGGTTTGTGTGTTTGGGAGATGGAGGATGAGAGGCGGCGAGAGTGAGAGTGAGACTGATCCAGTTGACACTGAGGTGGGTTATTTGAAACTAGCGTCGGCCAGCCGACGCTATGAATAATAAATTCAGTTAGCGTCGATCTATAGCGTTGGCTAGGCCGACGCTAAAGCATTAAAAAAATTAAAAAATATTTTCGCGTCCTCGCGACGGCTTAGCGTCCAAGAGGGCGACGCTAACTCCCGAAATTAGCGTCGGAGTCGTGGCCGACGCTAAATTTTGCAGCTAAATGACTGTTTTCTTGTAGTGAAACTCAAAATCTCTTTGATATAAACCAAAACTCATTTTCGCTCTAAAAATTTATTTCCACAAAAAAATTTCTTTGCAAAGCTATTTCTAGAAGCTTAAATTCTCAAAACTCATTTCAAAAAGATTTTGGCTTAAAAAGCCTTTTCTAAAGATTCCATCATTTAAAACACTTTTCTAAAGATTTACATTGGAGCACACTCTCTTTTTTTTTTTGAAAAAGGCTCTCTCTTTAAAAGGTCAAATAATTTTATAAGATTCTTTCCTGTGACGATACTAAAATGTTCTCTTTGTAAAACATGTTTAGAAAATAATGATAAAGCAACTTTTCACTATTTTCCTCACCAACTCTCAACTTCCTAAGTCTTATTCGAAATTCCTTTTTGAGTTCTTAACTTAGTGACTTTTAGTAAAATTGGTCATTATACCATTTAACTTAAAAGCTTTTCATCTCTCAAATCAAAACGTTTCTGAATCTTTGATTAAGACTTTTAAGTAGTTTAATCTTTCATTATGAAGCTATAGCCGAAGCTATGCTCTCAACCAAACCAATCAGAGAAATCACAATTCAATATATACACATCTATATTCATCAAATCTTAAAATCAACATCATACATATATCTCATCCAAGGCAATAACGCCACAATTCATGCTTCAATATCCAATCACATATTCACCAGATCAATCAAGCATATACATCACAAGAGAATCATCAACATCACTTCACATGACATCATCACAATCGTACAGCAAACACACTTATGAGGCTATCAAACTCATTGGAGTTAAACCCGCTTACCTCTTGAAGACAACTTTCTAAATGCACGTGGTCCACCTCGATTTGCTAGTCCTTCGATCAATCACCCGAACAATCAACAACTACTACCTTCACACAACCAATTCAAAACATCAACTTTACTAACATAAATTTCCCTATCTCTTAGAAGCTAGGTTCGGCCATGGTGCTCCAAAAATAGCTAGAGATGTCTAAAATTTCCTATCTCTTGGATGAATGATCCTTAAGTATACCTAACGCTAGAATAATTCTCATTACTCAAAAATTGAATCAAAAACTCAAGCTTTTTCAATATATAGATTTCGGCCTTCTCTATCCCATATGGGTTAGGGAACTCTTTTGTTTACATAAGAGAGGGTAATGGAATTAGCTCATAGAAATTGGTTTCATGATCATAAGATTTTTCTACAATTTTCGAGGGATTTTTGAAGTTTGAACATTGAAGTTGGAACTCATAGAAATCAAGGATTTCAAACAAGAACAAGAGAAGATTCATGAGGTTTAAAGATCAAAGGAGTAATCTTATCTCTTGAATGATGAAAAATGAACCAGAATCAACACCTATTTCACCAAAAATGGTTAAAGATCAAAGCTTGAAATTCAGAGAAAGTAAAGGAAGAAGATAAAGTTAAGAGAAGAAATGGGTGAAGGCTTTATAAAAGCTTGCCTTATGTGTGGGGTATGAAGGGAGGGGCAAGGTTGTCCAAAAAATTTCACTTACGGGACAAAATGGTCTTTTCATACAAGGTTAAATGGTAATTATGAAAAAGGTTAGGGGCATTTTGGTCTTTTCACGTCCAGACATTTTCAAACGTCATCGTGACAATAGCGGGTCCCGGTAAATCCGAATTCGGCTCCATTCGTTACTCGATTCAAGATTTCGCCCGAATAACTTATATTATTTCGCTTTTTAGTGCGAAAAACCAATTTTATCAAAAAGGCTAGAAATTCGATCCAAAACCTAACTGTTTCGTTCACGAGTCAAAATTAGGTCTTCTGAGCAGTACAATCTTACTGTCAGTGAAAATGCAGATAGGGCTCCGTCTGAGTTTTCAACCCAAAATTTAACCGTAACTCTCTACGATAGCATGGAGTATGAATATGACTTCGGTTTATTCAAAATCATTTTCTAAAACTCAGATAAAATATTGACGCTTTTATATAGTTTACCGGTCTTAAAAAGCGAGAAAAATCGAGGTGTTACATGGACGAATCTTTTGCAGATCTTGATTTGAATGATCTACGTCCAACCAACAAAGGCAAGGAAGTCATCGAGGAAATCAAAGCTGATGAGTCCATACCTCAATCATCAAATGATAGTCAGAAAGCTTGGCAATTCAAAACCTATCATCCTGAAAAATCAAATCCTTGGTCAACCAAGTGACAAAGTAAGAACAAGGTCAACCTTCAGAAATCAAGTTGACTCAGCCTTCATTAGAACCAAAAACAGTGGACGAAACTCTCTTGGATGATGGATGGATTTTGGCCATGCAAGAGGAGCTTAACCAATTTGAGAGAAACAAAGTTTGGACCTTAGTTCAAGAATCCAAAGAAAAATCCATAATTGGAACGAAATGGCTGTTCAGAAATAAAATGAATGGAGACGGAAAGGTTGTGAGAAATAAAGCAAGGTTAGTAGCACAAGGTTATTCTCAAGAAGAAGGTATTGATTATATTGAAACCTTTGCTCCTGTTGTTAGATAAGAAGCAATACGTATTCTACTATCTTTTACTGCTCATCATGACATAATCTTATATCAAATATATGTTAAAAGTGCTTTTCTAAATGGAATTGTAACACCCCGAATTTCACCTTATAGTAATACATATTATTATGTATTATTCTTGACCAATATATGTGGTTATGCTCGCCCATGAGGTTTAGATTCATGTTTGGGATAGTTTAGCCTTTAAAAATAGTTTAATCACTTTATCGTCTTAACGGTTTTGGCCATATCTTGAGTTCTAGATGTCCAATTGAGGCGATCTTGGATGCGTTGGAAAGCTTAGAAGATTATCAACAATTCTTATTTTAGGAGTTAGAGCCAAATTCAGCTTCTATAGTTTCGCGTCGCGAAGGAAAATTCGCCTCGCGAATCTGACAGCCAGATTCTTGCAGCTCTCTGGTTTGCCTCGCGAAAAGAGACTCGCCTCGCGAATCTGTGCTCAAAAGAAACGTGTTTTTGGGCTTCTAATCAGCCCATAATGACCCTAACTCATATTTATATCATAAGACTCGACCTAAACCTATTTGCTAACTCGAAATACTCTTAGAAACTGCCTCTTTATCTCCAGACAAGGATTCCTAAACTCTTCCCAAGGATTATTGAAGGAGATTTCACTTTTGTTAATCGTTCTTCGTTGCATTCGCTTGAGGAGCATCACTTCCATCATAACCCCTCTTCCTTGTTGCTGCTCTTGAACCTTTTAGGGCTGTGATCGTGAAATCAAGTGTCGTGAGATCGAGTGTTCGTGAGACGCAATCTTTCCGGACCGTTTTCTATTCCTTTGTTCGTTGTCATCGTCATACCAGGTATGGGAGGAAGAAATAGATCATGAGTATGTGGGTTTTGGGATAGGTTAAGATGAAGGGGTTAACCCATGACCCCTATATGTTTGTCTATATGCGTTGTAAATGCCTATGTATATGCTATGAGTGTACCTATGTGTATGTTATGTATATGTGGAGAATATGCCTATGTGAATATTACGTATATATGTATATATGCCTATGGTACTATGACCATGATTGTTGGTGTTTGTCTTGATGATATGATTGAAATATTATGAAGTGCGATGAAAGGTATGTACATACACACGTTATGCATTGATGAGATTGTATGATGTGAATTGATAATGATGACTTGATGATGATGTGCGTTACGATGACGAAAATAGGATTAGTGAAAGAACATAGTTTTAGGACGTTTGGCACCCCATAATGAATGAGTTGTTATGAGAGGTGAGATTGATAATATTGGATTAGTTTTGGAAACCCATAGGAATGATTCTTGAGAGATGGGATGATAGGCATAGGGATAACTTAGAGAAATTTTTAAGATTCCCACATCTGTCATGATTCGCCTGGCGAATAGCCATTCGCGAGGCGAGACAGAGAGACCATTTGTGGTCTGACGTGATTCGCCTAGCGGATTTTAATCCGGGAGGCGAATGAGAGAGCCAGATATTGGGACTCTCGAGCTCGCCTCGCGAGCCAGGATTCGCCTAGCGAATCTGAGAACCTGTTTAGGAGCTCTAGGGCTCGCCTCTCGAGCCACGATTCGCCTAGCGAATCTGGGATTCTCACCAAGATTCTGTTGTGAAGGAATAATGAATAAGGTAATGGGAAAGAGACTGTGAGATTATAATTCATGGTTGATAATATAGAAAAGAAGGTTAATACTAATAATGACGATATGATAATATTGACAATGTTGTAAAAGGCAATAACGATGGTTAGCGCCTAGTTGTTTGATGATCATCGTGGATGGTCATTGTTGATAATCAATGTGATTGATTATGATGGTGGATGGTTGGACATGTGTTTGCATGTTGTTGAGCATTGCATGCATCATACGTTGACATTGATATGTTGGGTGGAAAGCAAACAATAAATCGCGATAGTGGAGGCCACGATGGGTGTTATCCCGGCCTTGCGGGTACATTGGGTATGGAAGTTCCAGGTGACACGGGCTAGCTACCGATTGTCGGAATGACCTAATGAATAAGCTTGAGTACCCTGACTAGCTACTATACGTTATCAGGATTAGTGAGAGTGTTCGGGGATGGCTCATGGTCTGGCATATCATCCATGTTGATAACCGGACATGTACTCCTAATCGTCTTTCCAGAGTTAGACTTGTTGGCCACATGTATACGGAGTAGTGATGTTGCATTTGCATTGACATGCATCTTTGATATATATTGATTATATCTGTGTTGATTGATGTATGTTGTATGCCATCTTAATTACTATTCCATTCCGTTTACATCTATTCATGATTGTGTTTCTTACCCCTCTCTTTGTTATTCTTGTGCATATGTTGTGGTATATACAGAGGAGGGTGAGCATGCTAACGAGGAGTGATCCCGAGGAGATCTCTCTCAGTAGTTAGAATTTGTGATTTATGTTATTCGGTTTTATTCCAATGTATTATCGGTATATATATACCAGCTCTGATATGTGACATCGGGATTTGGGTTACATTTATTATTTATGTTTTCCGCAGTTTGTTTTTAAAGGATTTTGATTATTTCAGATTCCTACGTTTTACGTTATAGATGATGTGATGCACATTACCCTTGAGGATAAGATTTATATTATATTAATTGTTATATTATTTTTAAAGACATGTATGATTTTATTTATGTTTTATTATATGCGGGGTAGTGGGTGTCACATTTAGTGGTATCAGAGCCGATCTGTCCTACTGGCCGGGGTATGTGTCTGTTGTGTCTCTTCTGTGTACTCTACAGAAGTGTTTTGAATTTGTGTGGCTGTTTTATTGTGCCTTTTGTTAAAAAATTTCTCTAGTAGGATTTAACCAATTTTGAATTGGTTAAGATCGCTAAGTGATAGGACAATGGGGTCGTGGCAGGGAGCTGTCCGAACCATTGATAGTGAACCTTAACCTATTTTATTGTTGCCTAAGAGTATGTATGACTTTAGATGTCGATCAATATTATCCTCCTAGAGCGTTATTCTTACTGATGTATTACAAGAAGAAAGATGGTAGCATGAAGTTGTGTGTCAATTAATGACAACTGGACAAGGTGACCCTTAAGAATAGATACCCACTCCCTAGGATTAATGACTTTATGGACCATCTAGTGGGAGCTTGCATCTTTTCTAAGATAGATTTGAGGTCTTTAGTGATCATAAGAATTTGAAATACTTATTTGACCAAAAAGAGTTAAATATGAGGCAACGTAGGTGGATGGAGTTTCTTAAGGATTATAATTTTGATTTGAGCTGCCACCTTCGAAAAGCCAACGTAGTGGCTGATTCCTTAAGTAGAAGACCTTGGATATATCATCTTTAATGTTTAGAGAAAGAGATTTGATTGAAGGAGTTGAGAGACTTGAGCTTGGCTTGGGAAGTTAGCCCTAAGAGCATTAGATTTGGAACTTTAAAGATTATCAATAGCTTAATGGACCAGATTAGGAGAAGGTGTAAGTTGTCCCTTAGTTATTTTGTGAAGTCTGCTAGAGCCTCAGTTACTACATTAGGAATGTTAGATTTCTTAGTTAATGCCTTGTATGAATCTTTTAGAAAAGAAAGAGAGTTACAAGCTTAAGTGAGATTGTTGAGCTATTATATATATAGATCTGGATGAGTTGTTGTCCTAATACGAGATAGAGTAGAATAAGGCTTAGATGAATTGGATTATTAAAAAAGGACGAAGTTAAGAATGAATAGACGAGTGGCTTAATGGTTTATGCGTAGAGTTTTTCTAGTTGATAGTGATTTTGAATGCATGGTGATGGTTAAGTTAGGATCTAGTTTACATGGTAGGTTGAACCATTGTTGGATTAGAGATAAGAGTATGAATGATCTAAGAATCATAATTATTAGGCAAACCTTGAATGGATGAGTAGATAGTTGTGATAACCTTTAGTAAGAAAAAGGAATTAAGATTAATGATTTGTATATCATGTGGAGTCGGTGGAAGTGTTTTAGGAAGGTTCTTTAGTAAGGTCATAAGAGTGAATATGTAACGTGGAGATTCCTAACCAGTGACCAATGTTAAGTTCTTTACCAAGGAAAAGAAATCTTGTCTAAAGTAGAGGAAGAAAGATTAAAATAGATGATGTGTTATTGGTGGGTTAGTTCCGTAAGTATTCCCTGAAAGTATTCTTAGTTTATTAGGAATCAAGTTGATCCTTATAGCGTCTGGCAGAATGTCCTCCCTAAGCCAATGATTCATAGAAATAGTGATAGGAATTACTTGAAAGGCAATTTATCCGGTCTAGTGCATCGGTAGTTTCTTAAGGCATCCTTGCTTTTACTAGAAGAGAGTTGGTAAGTAGCATTAGAGCGCCTGTAAGTTATCGTTAGCCTTATATAATGGAAATAGAGAATAAACACCTTCCTCTAGAATAGATGATGTCTAGAGACATTACAAAAAAAAAAATAAAAATTTTGTGTGGAACCCTTGAGGATAGTTTTGCAAACTTTTTAGGAAGAACTTTTGTATGCTAAGTTATCTAGTGAAGGTTTCGATCTGAATAAGTAAGTTGGGGGATGCCTCGTTTTAAGGAGAGTCGTAATCGGCAGGAAGTCTAAAGGGTGGCAATCGGGATCATGAGTTCTTGAGAAAGGTTCTTAGTTAAAAGGGAGAGTTAACCTCAACCTTGCGTAGTTCTACCCATCTTAGTAGATCTTGACAATATGTTATGATTGGAGTTTAGTGATACAACATAGGAGGCTAGCAACATGTACCCTTAAGTTTGAATTCTTGGGAGCTTTAGGGACATTGTTGTTAAGAAACCCAATAGGGAATTTCTTGTGACACCGATGGAGTTTGAAGTACTAGTACGGTGGGATGTGTCGTAGAATAGGCAAGTGGGTGTCGTGTAAGATCATAATTTTTGAATCAAATGAGGAAACCGACGTAGTGACTGATACCTAACTAGAAGTTCATTGCTTATGTTCACCATAATGGTTGGTGAGACCAATTGATTAAGGATTTTAGGGATGTGATTAAAACTTGGGATGTGACAATTATAAATATTAGATTAGGAAAGTAGAAGGCCATTGGTGCATTGGCAAAGTTTTGAGGAATCAAGTTAGATTTTAATTTCTAGAGTGCTCTAGAACTTAAGAAGCCCTAGTCGGAATTGACATAATCCTGAGGACAACTAGATAGAAGGTCTATGTCCATATTTGTTTGCTTGAGGTCAGTATAAATTTCGACGACGAAATTTTTATAAGAGGGGTGGAATTGTAACACCCCGAATTTCACCTTATATTAATACATATTATTATGTATTATTCTTGACCAATATATGTGTTTATGCTCGCCCATGAGGTTTAGATTCATGTTTGGGATAGTTTAGCCTTTAAAAATAGTTTAATCACTTCATCGCCTTACGACCTATTTCACGGTTTTGGCTATATCTTGATTTCTAGATGTCCGATTGAGGCAATCTTGGATGCGTTAGAAAGCTTAGAAGATTATCTACAAGTCTTATTTCAGGTGTTAGGGCCAAATTCGGCTTCTATAGTTTCGCGTCGCGAAAAACAATTCGCCTCGCGAACCTGACAGCCAGATTCTTGCAGCTCTCTGGTCCGCCTCACGAAAAGAGACTCACCTCGCGAATCTGCGCTCATAAGAAACGTGTTTTTGCGCTTCTAATCAGCCCATAATGACCCTAACTCATATTTATACCATAAGACTCGACCTAAACCTATTTGCTAACTCGAAATACTCTTAGAAACTGCCTCTTTCTCTCTAAACAAGGATTCCTAAACTCTTCCCAAGGATTATTGAAGGAGACTTCACTTTTATTAATCGTTCTTCGTCGCATTCGCTTGAGGAGCATCCCTTCCATCATAACCCCTCTTCCTTGTTGCTGCTCTTGAACCTTTTGGGGCTGTGATCGTGAAATCAAGTGTCGTGAGATCGAGTGTTCGTGAGACGCAATCTTTCCGAACCGTTTTCTCTTCCTTTGTTCATTGTGATCGTCATACCAGGTATGGGAGGAAGAAATAGATCATGAGTATGTGGGTTTTGGGATAGGTTAAGATGAAGGGGTTATCCCATGACCCCTATATGTTTGTCTATATGCGTTGTAAATGCCTATGTATATGCTATGAGTGTACCTATGTGTATGTTATGTATATGCGGAGAATATGCCTATGTGAATATTATGTGTATATGTATATATGCCTATGGTACTATGACCATGATTGTTGGTGTTTGTCTTGATGATATGATTGAAATATTATGAAGTGCGATGAATGGTATGTACATACATACGTTATGCATTGATGAGATTGTATGATGTGAATTGATAATGATGAGTTGATGATGATGTGCGTTACGATGACGAAAATTGGATTAGTGAAAGAACATGGTTTTAGGACGTTTGGCACCCCATAATGAATGAGTTGTTATGAGAGGTGAGATTGATAATATTGGATTAGTTTTGGAAACCCATAGGAATGATTCTTGAGAGATGGGATGATAGGCATAGGGATAACTTAGAGAAATTGTTAAGATTCCCACATCTGTCATGATTCGCCTGGCGAATAGACATTCGCGAGGCGAGACAGAGAGACTATCAATCCGCTAGGCGAATGAGAGAACCAGATATTGGGACTTTCGCGCTCGCCTCGCGAGCCAGGATTCGCCTAGCGAATCTGAGAACCTATTTAGGAGCTCTCGGGATCACCTCGGGAGCCACGATTCGCCTAGCGAATCTGGGATTCTCACCAAGATTCTGTTGTGAAGGAATAATGAATAGGGTAATAGGAAAAAGACTGTGAGATCATAATTCATGGTTGATAATATAGAAAAGAAGGTTAATACTAATAATGACGATATGATAATATTGACAATGTTGTAAAAGGCAATAACGATGGTTAGCACCTAGTTGTTTGATGATCATCGTGGATGGTCATTGTTGATAATCAATGTGATTGATTATGATGGTGGATGGTTGGACATGTGTTTGCATGTTGTTGAGCATTGCATGCATCATACGTTGACATTGATATGTTGGGTGGAGAGCAAACGATGAATCGCGATAGTGGAGGCCACGATGGGTGTTATCCCGGCCTTGCGGGTACATTGGGTATGGAAGTTCCAGGTGACATGGGCTAGCTACCTATTGTCGGAATGACCTAATGAATAAGCTTGAGTACCCTAACTAGCCACTATACGTTATCAGGATTAGTGAGAGTGTTCGGGGATGGCCCATGGTCTGGCATATCATCCATGTTGATAACCGGACATGTACTCCTAATCGTCTTTCCAGAGTTAGACTTGTTGGCCACATGTATACGGAGTAGTGATGTTGCATTTGCATTGACATGCATCTTTGATATATATTGATTATATCTGGGTTGATTGATGTATGTTGTATGCCATCTTAATTACTATTCCATTCCGTTTACATATATTCATGATTGTGTTTCTTACCTCTCTCTTTGTTATTCTTGTGCATATGTTGTGGTGTATGCAAAGGAGGGTGAGCATGCTGACGAGGAGTGATTCCAAGGAGATCTTTCTCAGTAGTTAGGATTTATGATTTATGTTATTCGGTATTATTCCGATGTATTATCAGTATATGTATACTAGCTCTGATATGTGACATTGGGATTTGGGTTACGTTTATTATTTATGTTTTCCGCAGTTTGTTTTTAAAGGATTTTGATTATTTCAGATTCTTACGTTTTACGTTATAGATGATGTGATGCACATTACCCTTGAGGATAAGATTTATATTATATTAATTGTTATATTATTTTTAAAGACATGTATGATTTTATTTATGTTTTATTATATGCGGGGTAGTGGGTGTCACAGGAATAATCAATGAAGTAGTCTATGTAATGCCACCCCCGGGGTTTGAAGATCATTCCCATCCTGAGAACATATATAAGTTTCAGAAAGCTTTATATGGACTGAAGCAAGCTCCCAGACCTTGGTATGAGAAACTCAGCTCATTCGTTATGAAAATGGTTTTTGGATAGGAAAGGTAGATACTACCTTGTTTAAGAAATCAAATCAAAACAATTTCATAATAGTCCAAATTTATGTTGATGATATTATTTTTGGGATCTACTAATGAATCTTTATGTAAAGAATTTTTTGAGCTCATGACAAAAGAATTTGAAATGAGCAAGATGGGAGAACTCAAGTTCTTTTTGGGTCTACAAGAGAGACAAACCTCAAAGGGTGTGTATATTCATCAGACCAAATATACTAAAGACCTTCTGAAGAAATTTCAAATGGACAATAGCAAGCCAATGAGCACACTTATGCATCCAACGTCCATTCTAATCAAAGATAACAAAGATAAAAAAAAAAAAAAAAAAAAAAAAAAAAGTAGATTAAAAGGTATACAGAGGTATGATTGGATCTCTCTTATATCTTACGACATCCAGACCTGACATAATGTTTAGTGTATGTCTTTGTGCACGTTTTCAAGCTGATCCCTGTGAAAATCATTTAATAGCTGTCAAAAGGATCTTTAGATATTTAAAAGGTACTACTAATCTGAGTTTATTCTATGAGAGATGAAAAGAGTACAGATTAATGGGTTATTGTGATGCTGACTATGTTGGAGATAGAATCGAACGAAAAAGCACAAGTGGTGGCTGTCACTATCTTGGAACAAATCTAATAGCTTGGTCAAGCAAGAGACAAAGCACCATAGCCCTATCAACTGCTGAAACTAAATATATCTCTGTCGCAAATTGTTGTTCACAACTCTTGTGGATTAAACATTAGTTGGAAGATTACAACATCTACGAAAGTAAGATCCCAATCTATTGTGATAATATTGCTGCAATTAATCTATCAAAAAATCCCATATTATATTCAAGGGCTAAAGATACAGAAATCAAACATTACTTCATTAGAGATTACATTCAAAAAGGTGTGTTTGATATAAAACTTGTTGATACTGACCATCAATGGACAGATATCTTTACAAAACCTCTTGTAGAGGACAGGTTTTCTTTTATAAGAAAACAACTCAACATGCACTATATTGAATGACCTTGCGTCCAAAGACACTTGCATCCAATGTGCTTGCGTCCAATTGTTTGCTTTGCTCTTCATCAATACATGCGTGCATCATTTATTGCAATAAATAATGAATATCTTGAATATCATGAATTATTTATTATTTTCAATAAATGTTTTGAAATCACTCTCTAGCATCACCATGTTCCAATGTTGAGTCAGCAAGCTTTAGTCATTCAAACATCGTGCATCTGTTACTTCTCTCTTAAATAGCCACCCTCAATAACTGCAAGTCATCATGACTCTTTAACCACGGTTACTTCTGACGGTTGGTTAACCCCCACTCACTCTCTTTATAAGCTTAACCCGTGAGTTATAAATCACATCAAACATCTCCCTCTCTGAAATCCTTCTCTCTCTCTCTCTCCTTCAACTGTTCATCTTCTTCGAAGCTCTCTTTTCTAAGAAATGAGAGGAAATCTCTGTTCAGCCGGTGAAGGTAGCAGCAACGTCCATCAAGAAGGCATACACCTTTGGGTCATCCAACTCGTGAAGTCCCAGACAACTGTCAGACCAACATTGAGCATCAGATCGACTTGGATCTATTGGCCAGACAGGGAGCAAATGTCAAAAACTCCTTGTTGGTGCTGGGTGAGATCACTTCTTCACAAACTATCCAGAAGTCTATCCGAGGCTTCTCATTGAATTTTGGAGGATTGCTCACATGGAAAAGGAAGGTCAAATCTCTGGATATGTTTTGGGGACACAGAAGGTCATCATCTCTAGAGTAAGCATTGTGTCTACAATTGGTTGTATGTCATTTGGAGCCACCTTCTCTAAATCATGGCACAACAAGTTTGTGGAAAAGACAATGTCTTCAACTTTCTCAGGCATCCCGATGCTCATCCTAATGCTCTCTTCAAAGCTGCTATCATGAAGGATGAAGCAAGGATTCCGAATTAGATCCTGAAGAAGGCTGATTGCATAAAGCTGGGTCTAAGGACTCAATCTCTGATTTGCATACCTTTCTTCTCACTCATCTCCTTTACTGCATGAAGGTAAACCTACCATCTCTTATCTTGGATCATTTCATAGAAAATTGCATAGATGTTGTCTTTGTCAAGACAATCACTTATGCAATTATTCTTTATCAAGTCTTTGAGAATCAAGGGATTTACCAGATGCTGAGTAAAGTCTATCCAAGCATAAGGCATGTTTACCAGAAAATCAGTTGCCCCCAGTTTGGAAGGGCAAATCTCTTAAAGATGAAACTTCCATCTGTCCTTGCTTTTGAACGAGCTCAGTCCAAACTTGCTCAAACTCAACGCCAGGAAGCACTTCAAAGAAGACAAGTAAGAAAAGGTCAGAATTCCAATGTTGACAATCAACCTCAAGTCTCTTCTGGATCGTCATCCTTGGAAGGTTTATTTGAACAATCTCAGGCTGACACTCACAATGTGTTTGAAGAATATGACGTGAAGCCGAATCTGGAGTTTGACACAATGATCGATGGTATTGCATACACCATTGCTCAAAGAAAACTTTGGTTCAACTGCTAAACAACAAGCTCAAGTCAGTGCGTCCACACAGGCTCAAAAGCAACCTACAGCTTAGGCAGTTGAATCGTCCAAACCAAGGTATCAGAAACGGAAGCTTCTTGTGGAAGAAGAAGATGAGGAAGACGATGAGGATGATGTTCCAATTGCCTTACTTCTGTCCAAGAAAATTAAGGTAACACCATCGCCTTCAAACTTACCTGACCCTCCTACCACTTCTATACCTTCCATCTCACCCGAAGCACCATTCACTACTCAAAACACCAACCCAAGCCCCTCTCCGTCTATACCTCCACCACCCAGAAGGATGAGGATTAAAACTACAGCTAAAAGGCCACCCAGACCAAGAATCATAAATCTTTCTCAGTCGATCTCCTCCTCCACCACTCCCTCCCAACAACCAAACACTCAACCCATCTCACCATCCATACCACCTACCCCAACCCAGACTCACTCTTCCAACCCTACACCTCCACCACCCTTCTCACCCATCGCTTTATCCTCAAATGAACATAGAGGATTTAGTGAAGACCTACCCCCTACCTCTGCTCCACATGTCCCAGAATCATCATCTTCTCCTCCTCCTATTCTCCTATTACCCTGGTACCCAAATGAGGAAGCTACTAGTTCGAAGATTCCAGTCGCTTAAGAACATGAAGAGGTTCTTGAAGCAGTGACCAAAGCCTTTGGTCAAGCATCCCTTTATTTCTCTCAGTCTGCTAAAGACTTCTGTGCTGAGTCCACTAGACCTCAAGCATATGCAAGATGTGAAGACTTTGTTATCCCTGAAGCACAAGCAGAAGCAAGCTCCATTCAGCACACTGATCACCTTGATCATGACCCACTTTATCCGATCATACTGTGGAACTTAATCTTGATGAGGAAGATGACAAGGTCAATACTTCTGCCGCTGAAGAAACTCACCATGCTCAAGCTTTAACACCACCTCTGCCACCTGGACTTTCTCAGGATATTGCTGATTAATTGGTAGATAGAGTCTCTACATTGGTCACTCAAGAGATGAATCGAATGATGGATCAGCTGTTGAACTATCTTCACCAAGTCTTTCCTCACATCCCTCCTCCACCCCCTCCATCCTCTTGAGTTTTTTCGTGTCTTTTCTTCTTTGCTGACTATGATGTTTTTCCTCCCAATTCCTTTTTGGCTGATGACAAGCAGGGGGAGAATATGGAAGTGTGTAATTAATGGAAGTGTGTAATTAAAAATGTTATCAATATAAACTCTTTCCTACATTATGTTTGTTAGATTCTTTATAATAAACGCTTTGATAATATTTTGTTCTAAGTTATGTCATTTATGTTTAATCTGTTTTGTTTAAAACATATTTCTAAGTGATGCATAATCTTAGGGGGAGCTTTTGTTTTTCAGAAAATATTTTTCAAAAACACTTTATAATAATGTTTGTCATCATAAAAACAAATGGGAGATTGTTAGAACCAAAACAGGTATGGTTTATGACCACTCAAAGTTTTAATGATTAACAAAATTATTATATGGTTATAAAAATAGTTTAAGTTCAGTTTTTACTAATCCATAAGGTCAAAAGACTTTCTCTATGTCTCTGACTTCACATAGACTCTCAATAAACACTAAGTTACTGCGTCCAATGGCACAATTGTTTCTCAAACAAAGTAATGTCCAAAGAAAATCATGTGGATCGTCCAACTGGTCCTTAGACTTTATCTTTGAAGGATAAGTGCCTTGCGTCCAGTAGTCACAAGCAATTCTTATTGTGCGTCCAATCTTTATGTATTACTTGTGCGTTCACTAACTTTGTTTTGCAGATGACGCGGCACATGTTTTAAAAGAAAACTTTAAAGATCACACAAGAAGAATATCTTTCTATAAAGACAAAACAAGGTACAACGTTTTACACGTCGAGTCACGAAAAGCAAAAAGCATGACGATAAAAAGAAAAGGACAGTCTACTCTGCTCAATCTGCTACAAGTTGCTATCACTGCTATTATGTCAAGAGCAAACATGCCTCCCTGATTACACAAAGATAGTAGGGTTACAAAAACGGGCTAGCCCGCCCCGACCTTCCATCAACCCGCCAAAAATGGGAAAGGCGGGCCAACCCGTTTTTGTTGTGTGAGTTTAACCCCTCCACCCATCCCACTTAATGTCAGGTTGGGGGGTTGGCCCGTTAAAAAATAAAGAAAACCCAAACAAATCACTGAATAAGAATATAAATAATTAAAAGCCAATCTGAATCTCATAAGGGACAAAAATTAAGAAAGAAAACCAAGTGGAAAGGTGAGAAGGAGATACATATTAGCAATGAAGAAGATGACCAAAGATATTGATGACCAGATAAGACAGCCGCGAAGCAGGAGGAGACAACGGTGGCACGATGGAGACTTGCAGGCTTGTAGCAGCAACGACGCGATGGTGACTCCGGGCTACTCGCAACGGCAACAGTGAAAGGACATGTCGTGCAGGCATTAGGCAAGCCACGCGTGAGGAGCTCTGGCTACCCTGCTTCTAGTTGTGACAGGATGACGGCTCTGGTGTGTGTGAAAGCTGAAGTGGATGAGTGATTGAGTGGTGGTAGCCTGGTAGGAACCCTAAAGCCTAAAGTGACTAATTTTAGGTGTTAACCTAATATGTGAATTGTGAAGTGTGTCAATAAAGATTAAACAGTAATAAAAAAAAATATTTTAAGTATGCGGGTTGGCGGGTCAACCCGCACTTGACCTGTCACGAACCAATTTTAGAGTGGGCTATGTGGGGCGGGTCAAAAAGGGTTGGTGGGTTGAGAACCCCAACCCAACTCGCTAAAATAGGCGAGTTAAACGGGTTGGCCCATCAAGGACAACTATGAACAGAAGACAGCTTGCAAATGGACATGTGTCTAACGGATATTTCACTGAGTCTAAACTGACATGTTTTCTACCGTTTGAAATCCGGAAGATAGTCAAGACTATTTAAAGACTATTGTTTGAAGAAATGAAAAAAGATACAACACAAGAGAGAACTCACACGCGATTCATCTTTCATTCAAAAAGTTATCACTACTCTTTAGTCAAAGATCTGTAAACTTTCATATTCTTTCATTGTAAAGCTTCAAACAGATTCAAAAAGCTATACCTTGTAACATCCTCACACTTAGTGAGTTTGCAAAAAGCTCAAAACTATTCTTAAATCTTAGGATTGGTTGAGCCTGAAGCGGCTTGTTTGTAAAAGAATGCTTGGAGTCTGAAGAAGTTTGTCTGTAAAAGAATACTTGGAGCCTGGAGAGGTGTAGAATACTTGGAGTTGTAAAGTCGGGAGTGACTAGGAAACAACTTGTGGTTGGTGCTAAGTGTTTTAGTGAAAAACCTTCGGGTAGAAGGGACTGGACGTAGCTCTTCGATTTGTAAGAGTGAACTATGATACATCTTTGCGTGACTCTCTCTATCCCTAATCTTTTCAAGTTTATTTATTTACTAACTTGGGAATTGAAAACAAAGTTTCTTAACATCTTTCGAAAACTTGTTTTCTGTGTGTCTTGTTAAACATCCTGCTTGCTTAAAACGTTTTTGAAAAAGGTTTTTCAAAAAAAAAGTTTAAGAAACATAATTCAACCCCCTTCTTATGTTTCCCTGTTTCACTTTCACTACTAGCCTATTATGGAAAAATATGTTGACCAGCACGTCCCCACCCGCAATAAGTGCCAGCGACGCGCCAACCTCTACAACGCGCCTCTGGAAGAATTGACAACCTTGACGGTACCATGGCCATCCTACCAATGGGGAATGGACATCCTAGGTCCTTTTATCTACGCTCCTAGGTAACTCAAGTTCCTAATCATGGCTGTAAATGACTTCACAAAATGGATTGAAGCTGAAGCCTTAGTTCAAATCACCTTAGCGAAGACTCGACGATTTACTTACAAGAACATCATCACCCGTTTTGGTATCCCGACTGCCATCGTGACCAACAACGACACACAGTTTGCGGATCAAAAATTCCAAGAACTCCTTAGCGGACTCCACATCAAGCAACATTTCGACTTAGTGGAACATCCCCAAACCAATGGATAGGCTGAAGTAGCCAATAAAGTCATCCTCCGTGGGCTCAAAAGAAGGCTAGACGAATCTAAGGGAAGCTAGACCGGGCAACTGGACCATGTACTTTGGGGATACCGAACAACCCCACATAGTACGACTAGAGAATCAGCATTCAAGTTGACCTACGGAAGTGAAGCGATGATCCCAGTTGAAATTGGAGAGTCTACATGGAGAAGGATCAATGTCTGTTAAAAGAACAACCAGCTTATACGTAGTAACTTAGACTTGATTGAAGAAAGAAGGGAGGCCGCATGCATTCAGGAGGCGATTACCAAGTAAAGGATAGATGCTCGGTATAACACAAGGGTTATTAGAAAAAATTTCGAGATCAACGACCTATTCCTAAGAAAGGCAGACATAGGAGGACAAAATGACACCCAAGGAAAGCTTGCCCTCAACTGGGAAGGTCCTTATCGGGTAACAGAAAAAATGTCCACAAGATCCTATGGCCTGGAGACCTTGTCCGGAAAAGGAAATCCCGTGGTTTTGGAATGCAATGAACTTCCGAAAGTTTTACAGCTAGAGTGGATGTCCAGACCAAGGAAGGACTGAGAAAATATCCTAGATTAAAAGTATGTACAATTGGTGTTACCAATGCCTTTTTAGGAAAACACATGTACCTGTCGAGATTTAAAAAAAGATGTTTTCTACAAAGCTTTATACAACTCTCTCTACTAGGCAAAACATCTGTCCAAGAAAAACTATCCCTTTTCTTTTTCGGCGAGCCTGATCACCTCGATCGAGAAAAAAAGGACAAATGCACCCCCTCTGGGAAAAGCGAAAAGCTACCAGGGGAGCATGAAATGAACTCTTTAAAGCTTTATCATGCCAAGACAAATGCAACCTCTCTAGGTAAAGCGAAAAGCTACCCGGTGAGCGTGAAGGGAACTTTTTAAAGTTCTTTGGTGCCAAGACAAATGCACCCCCTCTGGGAAAAGCGAAAAGCTATGTGGTGAGCGTGAAGCGAACTCTTTAAATCTCCTTGTCTCCGGAATCTCATTGAAGAAACCCTTTTCTTCCTCTTCTGTCTCCTCTGTGCATCAGGCCACAGATACTTATGCTTCTTCACCATCCCCAGCTTAGTAGCAACTGTAAAGTCCTTCCTCTTTCAAAACCAATGGTGCCCTTCCCAAGGTTCTCAAAGGGACACCACCAAAACCACTAGTTGAACTCCTTAAAAGATCTAAATTCGAAGCCTCGCTAAGAGATGCATCATAAAAGACCAACAGAGAGAGAGGGGGAATAAAAAGGAGAAGATGCGAAAAGGAGAGAGAAGAGGAAGAAGATGGGTTCCCCGATGAGATTCCAACAATTAACAGTGAAAATCTAATGCCGTTATAGCAAATGTGATAGAAAGGACAAACATTGAGTAATGTTTACAATTTAGAGGACCTCAATTGGAGCGTTTATTACTTAGAGGGTCAACTTGAAACCAAAAATTAAGTTAGATGACCAAAAGTATATTTTCGGCTCTTAAAAATTATTGGTTACGACACAACTATGATACAAGATAAAAAATAATAATATAAGATTAATATAAAAATACAAATCTTAAACTAAAAGAGATGAATAATATATTAAAAGTTAGTATGAGTAACTATAAACGTAATAATATGCTAATATTTATCTAATTACTATGACGTTTCCATCTACTACGGTATAAAAATTCATAAAGTAAATGTAAAAAGTTGTAAAATACAATTAGGGACATCCGAAAGTGTCTGTGAAGTGTTCGATACGAATACATGACTTACATGAACACGACACAGACATGAAGATCATTTTGAAGTGTTCGTGTTTCGCAAGGTGTAGGTTTTGAAAGTTGGATCTAATGTGTTTTTGAATTGGTGTTAGGTGGTATCAATTCGATTTGCTATCACATATTATATTAAAATTTATATATATCTTTTTATAAATAAGTTAATAATAAGATTTATTAACTTAGATTAATATATTTTGTATAACATAATAATATATTATTTTAACATTGTTGATTTTGAAATATACATTATAAATTGTACCTCAATTTTAACTTCTCACTTTTATAATTCTATATCTTAGCTATACATCATGATTAAATTTATATATTATCTCTACATATTGAGTCTATTCGATTTTGACTCAGTCATTTGTGGGCCATTAATGGGTCGAATTTGAGTCCAAAAAATTACCTCATAAAAATGATATTGAGATAGAGATGGATCAAGTCAAACCCATTCCATGAATAACTTTAATGAGTAATGTTAGTAACACATTTTTTTCAACACTCTCTTCAACATATTTAGTTATTGGATGACTTTTACATGAGACCCACTAAATAACATGGGTCCACTCTCTATATAGTGGGTCCCACGTGAAATCAGTCAATTAAAAAAGTGTGTGTTGGAAAGAATGTATTGCAAGAATTGTTCCTACTCTAATATACATACATGACTAATTTGTTGAGTAACTTTTTACCTGCATCTTTCTATATAAAAGTAAGGTTGTCCAAAGTTAACTAGGGGTCATTTTGTAGATTGTCTTAGGGATAATTTGATAAATTCAATAATAATTATTATTAATTTTTTTATAAAAATCCTAAAGTAGGTAAATAAAACCAATATAAAAATAAGATATCTTTATATATAAAAGTAAGGTAGTTTAGGTTTAATTAGGTTAACTAGGGATAATTTTATAGATTGACTTAGGGGCAATTTGGTAAGATCAATAATAATTAGAATTAATATTTTTTAAAAAAAATCTTAAAATAGAAAACCAATATTAAAGTAAGATAACTTTTTTAGAAATTCAAGCGGGTTTTTTACAATTATGATATGCTTTTAGTGTAAAAAAAACTATATTATCATTCAATTATACAATGTCATGGGATTAAAAAATTTGGCTCTCATAATAATTATTCTAAAAGTTACACATATTATAATGTTTGATTTTGATGGTGTAAAAATCTTTACACTAAGAATGTGTCAAACTTAAAATCTTTAACAGATATAATGAGTTCAAATAATGAAAATTACTGTTGAGGTCCCTAGATTTGCTTCCCATCGTTTAAAGTAGTCCTTGAATGTTCACGCATTAACGGTCATCATTGAGTAATTTGATTGGTGCACTATCTTTCTTTTAAATACTAATATATAATAGCTAATAATAAGGAAATACTAACTAGTAAGTATATAAGTAGAATTGCTAATGTATTTTAGCTTCATAAAAATGTTTTAAAAATTAGATTGAAATAGTTGGTCTGTGATTTAATTATGTTTTCCATTTTTTTTTTTTGACAAAGGAAAACTCAAGCAATATCATTAATAATCAAGGTAGCAATACAAGTGGGAATATCATCATAGTCATGAGAGCCAGTCATATATGTAGCCACTCTTGTCAAAGTATGAGCAACTATATTAGCCTCTCTCCTAGTGAACTCTATCAAAGAGTTTATAAAAAAGGGGAGAAAAATAAATCCCTACAATTAAAAATAGTTGCACCAAATTCAGAAATATCCTATTTTGGCTTATTTAAATTATCTACTACCGATTTTGCATCCAGCTCAAAGACCACCTCCTTGTAACCAAGCATCTGCATCTATAAGATTGCTTGTAATAAACCAAGAGCTTCACCTTCATGAACATGCACTTTTGGAGAAAAATTGATAGTTCTAGCTTTAATGAAACCTCCAGCACTATCTTGAATACATAATCCAATGCCAAAGTTATTTTGCTGTGAAAATGAAGCATCTATGTTGCACTTCACCTTACCAGCAAGAGGACATTTCCATCTAGCCATACTATGTACATGTTAGTGATCATGTTGGGTATGGGGTGTGTCCCTAGCACAATACCATTGACGCAGCAGTGTTGTCCCACGAGAGATAATTTGGATATTAGTCTCAACTTTGCTCTCCCATAGTCTAAGATTTCTACTCCTCCATAAACTCCAAAGAAGCATGCACCAAGTTTGACGTCGAGTGGGATTTAGAGACCTCAACATTCCCCAAAAAAAGTCTTCAACAGTTTCAGCTTGCATCCTCCATATCTCCATGTCAGACCAAAAATTTTCCTGGATCCATAGACTCTTGCTGACTGGACAATCAAAAAAGAGATGGAGGGGATGCTCCACATCATGATCGCGAAACACACAGGTAATAGGACAAGCTACACCGCGAGCTTGGAGCTTAGATCTCACTGGGATGCAGCCTCGGCCAAACTGCCATATGAAAACTTTAACTCTTGGAGGTACCTGCAGCTTCCATATAATATCCCAAGCTCCCGTCATCATAAAATTAGTCACGTTAGTAAGCTTGGATAAACATAAGTGGTATGCCATTTTCACAATATATGAACCAAGCTTATTTGGAGCCCAAGTTAATATGTCTTCTTTAACCGAGTTGAAGATGGAAACTGCTTGTATGGCTTCAACAACCGCTGGTTCCTGAACGGAATTTAGGAATGGAAGATTCCACACCTTTGTATTAGGGTAGAATAAGTCTTGCACACTAAGGGAATGCCACTGTACATCCATTGGAGCTTTGGGAATAAGACAACCCTCACCTCTAAGCCACGGGTGAGTCCAAGCTTTGATCTTTCCACCACTGCCAATAATCCATCTACTACCTTCTTGTAAAACAAATGTAGAGTTCCATATACTCCTCAAGGTAAAACTTGGATTATGACCGAGTGAAGCATTCATAAAATCACTGCTAGGGAAATATTTAGCTTTGAGGAGCCTAGAAGTGAGATTATTAGGATTAGTCATAAGTCTCCATTCTAGTTTTCCAAGCATTGATAAATTAAAGGCATAAAGGTTTCGGAAGCCCAAACCACCTTGATTCTTGCTAATAGAGAGTTTATCCCAAGACAACCATTTAATTCCTTTTTTCTCCCCACCATTAGAACCCCACCAAAAGGAATTTATCATTCTCTGAATTTCATCACCAAGAGAATCATGAATCAGAAAGATACTCATAATATAAGAAGGAATGGCTTGTAAAACAGATTTTATGAGTACCTCTCTACCAGCTCTAGATAGACATCTACCACTGCAAGAATTAATTTTCTGCCAAACACGATCTTTAATATATTGGAAGGTGGATTTTTTACTCCTACCAATCACAGAAGGGAGACCAAGATATTTGCCCATGCCCAAGCAGTCATGAACACCCAGAATAGAGGTAATAGAAGATTTTTGAATTTTGGCGGTAATTTCTTAAGAACAATGGATGAGCATTCCTCATTTAGATTCACTATTTCAAAGCCTTCTAATTTCTTTTTATTAGAAATTATTCCTTTCAAAATTTTTGCATATTTGGGCATTTGAGCAATGGCTTCAGCAAAGGGAATATTGATATGCAATTTTTTTAATATTTCTAAATCTTTTTAAATTGCCTATCAATATCTCCATCTTTCAATCTCTTGGGGTAAGGGATTTTTACCTTTTTTGGTTCATTGATGGTTGTTACTTGTTTCTGCTCACTGGGCAAGTTGCACGGCCGTGCCAGAGGTGTTCCACGGCCGTGTGCTCGTCTTCAGCATCAATTTCTTCGGCAGGAGCATCTTCTTCCATGGGTGCAGATTCTTCCTTCGTATGATTTTGCTTCAATTCCTTGCCACTCCTAATAGTGATGACATCGACTCGTTCACCTGGATTAGGTTCGATTTTATTTTGCGATATACTCTGCAGTGTCTGAGTTAACAACTGAGCAATATTAGACATCTGAGCTTCCAGGGCATCCACCCTTTTATCAATCTTCTCAATGTATTTCATCCAAGGATCCTCGAATTTTGGTTGCCTCTCCTCCTGGTAAGCATGATTTTGCAAATAAGGGGGCCTATAGACATTCTGATTTGATCCTTGGCTATTTTGATGATCACTCCATGAGAAATCAAGACAATCCTTCCACCCTGAATTGTATGGGCCATTGTGCCTCTTGGGGATGCTCCCTATGTAATTTACCTCCTCAATTTGGTCAACTTTAGATTTGGCTTGTGATTAAGCTTGCATTAAGATCTCCATTTGTTTTGAAAGTGCTTCAAGTTTGGACTCGAGTGCCGTGTTGGTATTGACTTGATAAACTTCAATTGGCTTCTTGACAATATGACTATCTCCTTGAAACCACTGGTAATGGTTGGCTGACATTTCTTCAATCAAGGTGTGAGCTTCTTCAGGTGTTTTCTTCAAGATGGAGCCTCCGCTAGCAGCATCCAAATTGGATCTATCATGTTGAGAGAGCCCAATATAAAAAGTCTGCACCTGAATAGGAACTGAAAAGCCATGACATGGGTATCTTCGAATCAAGTCCCGGTATCGCTCTCAGGCATCAAATAAGGATTCATTCTCGAACTGCACAAAATTAGTGATGTCAGCTCTAAATTTAGTAGATTTAGAAGGAGGGAAATACCTAGCCAAAAATTGGCGAGTCAGTTGGTTCCAAGTAGTGATGGAACCGACAGGTAGAGATGATAGCCATTGGTCAGCTTTTTCTGAAAGAGAGAATAGGAACAGCCTCAATCTGATAGCATCCGTGGAAACTCCACTGTACTTGATCAAATATGTGACCCTCAAGAATTTCTTCAAGTGAGTGTTAGGGTCTTCATTGGGCAGTCCAGTAAATTGTCCAGAGCTTTGGACCATAGACACCATCGCAGGCTGGATTTCAAAGTTGTTGGCATTCACAGCAGGATTGGTGATGCTATATGTCACCTCAGTAGAGGGGGTGAAGTAGTCCAGCAATGTCATTCTTTCCCCCATGGTGTTCTCCTCTCTTGCCTGCCTCCGCAACCTTTGGAAAGTCCTTTCAACTTCCCTATCAAAAACTAGATCAGGATCTTTAGAACGCGTCAGCATACATAGAGAAAGAATAAAAATAAAAAAAAATTTAAATGTCTAAAGTAACTAGGATTTCTTTTCTTCCAGTATTACTAAAATCACAAAATATCAAAAATTAATCCCTGGCAACGGCGCCAAAAACTTATTATGTTCAAAACACACTTAAGGGCAGCGTACCCTGTCGCAGAAGTAATATAGGACGGAAGTCCAGATATCGTATCCAAGAGATTAATTTGAAATAAAAATGATAAAGCAAGTACTGCAATAGAGAAATTCTTATGCTATTTAGACTAATAAAGTACTTGAAAAATAAATAAGAATAGAGAAGTATTAAAGATAATCGCTAAAGAGTAAAAAGAGAGTTTAGAGATCAGGAGTAAAGAGCCTAGAGCTGTGGTTTCACTTGTGCTTTCGATACCCCCCAAATCCTAATTCTATGTAGTTTCGCAATTGCTTTTTTTAATACCAATCCCTCTACAAAAACTATTAATTGTTTGTCAGGCAATTAATATTTTTTTCCCCAAATAAAACCAATGGTTGTCAGGCAAAGAGCTTAAGTGATTAGAAAGCATTAAGCACAAAGAAGTTGAATGATTGAAAAGAATAAATCACATTTTCGCAAATCTGCATATTAAACCTTGGTTATCTATAAGTCTACCAATTTAATTGGGCTTGATAGCCAAAATGTCAATTAATTGATTAAGAGCGTGCAAAAGGTAGCTAATCCTAAACATGGGATGAAGAACGATAGAATAACACTATTCAAAAAACAACTTTAAAACCAAAGAGAATTGAATTAAAGCTAAGACATAGCGAAAGGAGTTTCTACTAACACAAGATCCGCCACAACTCTAGTGGTGAAATTAGCTACTCATTGTAATAGAGAAAACTAAAATCAACAAAGGAAAACGCATCCTGAATAGTTGAAGAGGGAGAAGTTGTCTGCAACTTAACCTCCAGGTGTCAAATCCTACAATAGAAATCAAAACTAACTAATAAACCTAAAACAAGAGTCTAATACTTAAAGAAATAAAGAGATGAAAGAAAGTGCAAAAGATTTAAAGATGAAAAGATTAAAAGATGCTCTTAGAGTGGCACAGAGGGCCTATATTTATAGCACCGAATGCGGACCGGGCCTTGATTCTAGTCATCTATTTCACTTGGCACGGGCGTGCTCTTCACTCAGCAAGGGCGTGCTCTTCAGTGTATCAGGCCTTACTGACTTCGTAAATCAGCGTTCTAGTGCACGGGCTGTAGCATGAACATGCTCTTCGGTTGGCACGGCCGTGCTATTTGAGATTGGGGCCGTGCTATCTTCCGTCTGACCTTTCTAACTTCGTAAAACAACATTCTAGCGCACGGGTTTAAGAACGGGTGTGCTCTTCATCGAGCACGGCCGTGCTCTTTGCGATTGAGGCTGTGCTAGCTTCTGTCATGTCTTTCTTCACTGATTCAGCCATTTCTTCAATATGGCACGGCCGTGCTAAGTCTTCAGAGGTCAGTTTTGACTATTTTTGTAAAGCTTTGTTTGGATGCACGAGTTTGGGCAGTGGGCACGGGCGTGCTCTATCATGGCATGGTCGTCTTAACATTAGAACTTTAGTATTCTATCTATTTTAGCTTTAAAACCTTCTCTTTTCTTCAAAAGTCCATCGAACTGCCTTCGAACGTCAATTCTGTCAAAACTTAAGTAAAATGGTGAAATACAATAGCATTTATCTTTAAAAGCATGAAAATTCGACCCAAATACCCCCTATAAAATGCATAGAATTGAGGTTCATCAAACTTCTCACACTTAAACATTGCTTGCCCTCAAGCAATTATCTGGCTTAAAATAATTTTCAAAAGAAGTTTCAGACTTAAATCAAGGGAACCCAAAGCAAAAAGAGTTTTCAAAATTGTGAGGATAGTCAAACAAGTATAATTTTCAAAAAGGATACCAAAAGATTACCCAATTGGAACTTTTAAGTTCCTTGAAATCAAATTTTTTTCAAAATACCAAAGGTCACTCTTCTCACAATCTCTCACTGTATTGGGCAAAGATATAAGGACACTCAAGATTCTCAAATAAATGCATTACCATAGACTTGTTCATCAACCAAATCTCCACAATATGAACCACATGCATGCAGAAGAAGGTTGAGGTCTTTCATGGGATGTAATGGGGTCGAGTTATTAATGTTAGGTGAGGTAGAGAAAGAAAAGGGATAATCAAATGGTTAAATCAATAAACAAAGTAGTTACCCTTAGAAGCATAAAAGAACAAAAAGTGCGGTGACACTTTTTCACAAAATATTCAAGGGTCTACCACTTTTCTTCAACATTTCCCTCTTTCCTTTGCTATAAGCTTTTTCTTTTTCTTGCTTTCTCTCTAACTTTATTTTCATATATATTTTTTATTTTTCTTTTTTAGGAGAAAGAGAGAAGCAATTTTTTTTTCTTTTTGCTGCCAGCTTATTTTTAACATTTTTATTTTTGGAAAGGGATTACCATCACACATTCCTATTATTACTCCATTATACTTCTAAGATGTCATCCAAAACAATTTTCAATTTTCAGAAAAGGGACCAAAGAAGAAAATTTTTCATAAAGGCTCAAATTGGACAACTAAAGGAAGTGTTTAAGGAAGAATGCGGGCCATAAAAAAATACCTAAGTGCCCCAACCAGAGTTCCACATGCATATAAGTCAAATTCACCTCAAGATGGTCTCAGGACAAGTTCTAGAATATATTTACCTGAGAATCGTACTCATCAAATAAAAAGGGTTAACATAATATTGTCAATGTAACACAACCCTATAAAAGTCCAAATCTCACATTTAGAAGCTAAGTCTAATGAAAAGTTTTCAATCAAAGAATTTTTCTGCCAATTATCAGTTTTCAAAAGACCAACTTTTTCAAAAATACTTAAGAGACTATCAAAGCAATTTATCAACAAAAAAAAACAAATTTTAAGGTGTTTCCTTAATTTTCATCATAAAAGAGCTAAAACAATTAATTGAATGCAACAAAAACATATATTTTTCCTTCCCATACTTAACTTATGCAGTGTTTACAATGTAACACATTTAATCAGGAAATACAAGTAGAGAGGGAAAGGAGAAGAGAAAATTTTACTCTTTTTTTATCATAAATATAAAATAAACTATCCTAAAAATAAAATTAACAAAACAAATAAAATAACTCAGGTTACCTCCCGCAAAGCGTTTGTTTAACGTCACGAGTCTGACGACCTATTTTTAGGTGAATCAATCAGGTGGCTCTCCAAGTGCAATTTTTCCTTATAATGATTTGCCCCAATTTATCCTTCCCCCTTCGTTCTTTTTCCAAGTTTCCTGTGATTGATGAGCTTGATAAAGTAATGAATCATGGTCCTCTAACGTAGGAATTTTCTTCAAGTCATCTTTTGCTTTAAAATCATAAAACTTGTTAGAAATAACTAAATCAATAATATCTTGAATAAAGTGACACGGAGCAAAAGAAGAGGGATTTTGGGATGATTTAAGAACTTTAAAAATAGCCTCTTCATTATCCATCCGCAAAGTCAACTTCCCTTGTTGGACCTCAATTTTGGCATCCCCAGTACCTAAGAAAACTCGTCCCAAAATAATTAGGACATCCTTATCTTTCTCTATATCCAAAATAACAAAATCTATGGGGAAAATAAAATTGTCTACTTTGATTAAGACATCCTCCACTATCCCACGTGGGTGGGCAATTGTTTTATCTGCTAACTGTAAGGATATGTTAGTCAGCTGAGGTTCCGGCATGCCAAGTTTTCTCAAAACAGATAGAGGCATTAAATTTATACTGGCACCTAAATCACATAATGCTTTTTCAAAATAAGAATTAGCAATGGAGCAAGGAATTGTAAAACTCCCTGGATCTTAAAATTTTGGCGGCAATTTCTTAAGAACAATGGATGAGCATTCCTTATTTAGTTTCACTATTTCAAAGCCCTCTAATTTCTTATTATTAGAAATTATTTCTTTCAAAAAATTTGCATATCTGGGCATTTGAGCAATGGCTTCAGAAAGGGAATATTGATATGCAATTTTTTTAATAATTCTAAAAGCTTTTTAAATTACCTATCATTACCTCCATCTTTCAATCTCTTAGGGTAAGGGATTTTTACCTTTTTTTGGTTCACTGGTGGCTGTTACTTGTTTCTGCTCACTGGGCAAGTTGCACGACCGTGCTCGTCTTCTGCATCAATTTCTTCGGCAAGAGCATCTTCTTCTATGGGTGCAGATTCTTCCTTCGTATGATTTTGCTTCAATTCCTTGTCACTCCTAATAGTGATGACATCGACTCGTTCACTTGGATTAGGTTCGATTTTATTTTACGATATACTCTGCCATGTCTGAGTTAACAACTGAGCAATATTAGACATCTGAGCTTCCAAGGCATCCACCTTTTTATCAATCTTCTCTATGTATTTCATCCAAGGATCCTCGGATTTTGGTTGCCTCTCCTCTTGGTTAGCATGGTTTTGCAAATAAGGGGGCCTATAGACATTCTGATTTGATCCTTGGCTATTTTGATGATCACTCCATGAGAAATCAAGACAATCCTTCCACCCTGAATTGTACGGGTCATTGTGCCTCCTGGGGATGCTCCCTATGTAATTTACCTCCTCAATTTGGTCAACTTTAGATTTGGCTTGTGATTGAGCTTGCATTAAGATCTCCATTTGTTTTGAAAGTGCTTCAAGTTTGGACTCTAGTGCCGTGTTGGCATTAACTTGATAAACTTCAATTGGCTTCTTGACAATATGACTATCTCCTTGAAACCACTGGTAATGGTTGGCTGACATTTCTTCAATCAAGGTGTGAGCTTCTTCAGGTGTTTTCATCAAGATGGAGCCTCCACTAGCAGCATCCAAATTGGATCTATCATGATGAGAGAGCCCAATATAAACAGTCTGCACCTGAATAGGAACTGAAAAACCATGACATGGGCATCTTCGAATCAAATCTTGGTATCGCTCTCATGTATCAAATAAGGATTCATTCTCGAACTACACAAAATTAGTGATGTCAGCTCTAAATTTAGCAGATTTAGAAGGAGGGCAATACCTAGCCAAAAATTGGCGAGTCAGTTGGTTCCAAGTAGTGATGGAACCGACAGGTAGAGATGATAGCCATTGGTCAGCTTTGTCTGAAAGAGAGAATGGGAACAGCCACAATCTGATAGCATCCACGAAAACTCCGCTGTACTTGATCAAATCTGTGACCCTCAAGAATTTCTTCAAGTGAACGTTAGGGTCTTCATTGGTCAGTCCAATAAATTGTCTAGAGCTTTGGACCATGGTCACTATCGCAGGCTGGATTTCAAAGTTGTTGGCATTCACCGCAGGATTGGTGATGCTATCTGTCACCTCAGCAGAGGGGGTGAAGTAGTCCAGCAATGTCATTCTTTCTCCTATGGTATTCTCCTCTGTTGCTTGCCTCTACAACCTTTGGAACAAAAACTAGATCAGGATCTTTAGAACGCGTCAGCATACAAAGAGAGACAATAAAAATAAAAATAAAAATAAATGTCTAAAGTCATTAGGATTTCTTTTCTTCCAATATTAATAAAATCACAAAATATCAAAATTTAGTCGCCGGCAACGGCGCCAAAAACTTGTTACGTTCAAAACACACTTTAGGGTAGGATACCCTGTCGCAGAAGTAATATAGGACGGAAGTCCAGATATCATACCCAAGAGATTAATTTGATATAATAATGATAAAGCAAGTACTGGAAAAGAGAAATTCTTATGCTATTTAGACTAATAAAGAACTTGAAAAATAAATAAGAATAAAGCAGTATTAAAGATAATCGCTAAAGAGTAAAAAGAGAGTTTAGAGATCAAGAGTAAAGAGCCTAGAGCTGTGGCTTCACTTGTGCTTTCGATACCCCCCAAATCCTAATTCTATTTTGTTTCGCAATTGCTTTTTTGAATACCAATCCCTCCACAAAAACTATTAATTCTTTGTCAGGCAATTAATATTCTTTTCCCTAAATAAACCCAATGGTTGTCAGGCAAAGAGCTTAAGTGATTAGAAAACATTAAGCACAAAGAAGTTGAATGACTGAAAGGAATAAATCACGTTTTCGCAAATCAAGATATTAAACCTCGGTTATCCTATAAGTCAACCAATTTAATGGTGCTTGATAGCCAAAATGTCAATTAATTGATTAAGAGCATGCAAAGAGTAGCTAATCATAAACATGGGATGAAGAACGATAGAATAACACTATTCAAATAATAACTTTAAAACCAAATAAAATTGAATTAAAGCTAAGACATAGCGAAAGGAGTTTCTACTAACACAAGATCCACCACAACTCTAGTGGTGAAATTAGCAACTCATAATAATGGAGGAAACTAAAATCAACAAAGGAAAACGCATTATGAATAGTTGAAGAGGGAGAAGTTATCTCCAACTTAACCTCCAGGTGTCAATCCTACTCTAGAAATCAAAACTACGTAATAAAACTAAAACAAAAGTCTAATACTTAAAGAAATATATAAAGATATGAAAGAAAGTGCAAAAGATTTAAAGATGAAAAGATTAAAAGATGCTCTTAGAGTGGCACCGAGGGCCTTTATTTATAACACCGAATGCGGACCGGGCCTTGATTCTGGTCTTTTGTTTCACTAGGCACGGGCGTACTCTTCACTCAGCACGAGCATGCTCTTCAGTATATCAGGCCTTACTGACTTCGTAAATCAGTGTTCTAGAGCACGGGCTGTAGCACGGACGTGCTCCTCAATTGGCACGACCGTGTTATTTGTGATTGGGGCCATGCTATCTTCTATCTAACCTTTCTAACTTCATAAAACAACGCTCTAGCTCACGGGTTTAAGTACGGGCGTGCTCTTCATCTGGCACGGCTGTGCTCTTTGCGATTGAGGCCATGCTAGCTTCTGTCAGGTCTTTCTTCACTGAGTCAGCCATTTCTTCAATATGGCACGGTTGTGCTCTCGCGTGGCACGGCCGTGCTAAGTCTTCAGAGGTCAGTTTTGACTATTTTTGTAAGGTTTTGTTTGGATACATGAGTTTGGGCTGTGGGCACGGGCGTGCTCTATCATGGCACGGCCGTGCTAACTTCAGAACTTTAGTATTGTTTAAAACCTTCTTTTTTCTTCAAAAGTCCATCAAACTGCTTTCGAACATCAATTCTGTCAAAACTTAACTAAAAGGATGAAATACAATAGAATTTATCTTTAAAAGCATCAAAATTTGACCCAAATACTCCCTATAAAATGCACATAATTGAGGTTCATCAAACTTCTCACACTTAAACATTGCTTGCCCTCAAGCAATTATCTGGCTTAAAATAATTTTCAAAAGAAGTTTCAAACTTAAATCAAGGGAACCGAGAGCAAAAAGAGTTTTAAAAATAGTGAGGATAGTCAAACAAGTATAATTTTCAAAAAGGATGCCAAAAGATTACCCAATTGGAACTTTTAAATTCCTTGAAATCAAACTTTTTTCAAACGAACAAAGGTCGCTCTTCTCACAATCTCTCACTGTATTGGGCAAAGATATAAGGACACTCAAGATTCTCAAATAAATACATTACCATAGGCTTGTTCATCGACCAAATCTCCACAATATAAACCACATGCATGCAGAAGAAGGTTGAGGTCTTTCATGGGATGTAATGGGGCCGAGGTATTAATGTTAGGTGAAGTAGAGAAATAAAAGGGATAATCAAATGGTTAAATCAATAAACAAAGTAGTGACCCTTAGAAGCATAAAAGAACAAAAAGTGCATTGACGCCTTTTTCACAAAATATTCAAGGGTCTACTACTTTTCTTCAACATTTCCCTCTTTCCTTTGCTATAAGCTTTTTCTTTTTCTTGCTTTCTCTCTAACTTTACTTTCATACATATTTTTTATTTTTATTTTTTAGAAGAGAGAAAATCAAATTTTTTTTTCTTTTTGCTGCCAGCTTATTTTTAACAATTTTATTTTTGTAAAGGGATCACCATCACACATTCCTATTATTGCTCCATTATATTTCTAAGAGGTTATCAAAAACAATTTTCAATTCCCAGAAAATGGACCAAAGAAGATAATTTTTCATAAAGGCTCAAATTGGGCAACTAAAGGAAGTGTTTAATGAAGAATGCGGACCATAAAAAAAATACCTAAAAGCCCCAACCAGAGTTCTACATGCATATAAGTCAAATTCACCTCAAGATGGTCTCAGGACAAGTTCTAGAATATATTTACCTGAGAATCACACTCATCAAATAAAAAGAGTTAAGATAATATAGGCAATGTAACACAATCCCATAAAGTCCAAATCTCACATTTAGAAGTTAAGTCTAATGAAAAGTTTTCAATCAAAGAATTTTTCTGTCAATTATCAGTTTTCAAAAGACCAACTTTTTCAAAAATACTTAAGAGACTATCAAAACAATTTATCAAAAAAAAATTTGTAAAAGGTTTTCTTAATTTTCATCATAAAAGAGCTAAACCAATTAATTGAATGCAGCAAAAACATATATTTTTCGTTCCCACACTTAACTTATGTAGTGTCCTCAATGTAACAAATTTAATCATGAAATACAAGTGGAGAGGGAAAGGAGAAGAGTGAATTTTACTCTTTTTTTATCCTAAAAATAAAATAAACTATCCTAGAAATAAAATTAACAAAACAAATAAAATATCTCGGGTTACCTCCCGCAAAGTGATTGCTTAACGTCACGAGCCTGACGACCTGTTTTTCGGAGAATCAATCAGGTGGCTCTCCAAGTGCAGTTTTTCTTTTAATGCTTTGCCCCAATTTATCCTTCCCTCTTTGCTCTTTTTCCAAGTTCCCTATGACCGATGAGCTTGATAAAGTAATGAATCATGGTCCTCTAACTTAGGAATTTTCTTCAAGTCATCTTTTGCTTTAAAATCATAAAACTTGTTAGAAATAACTAAATCAGTAATATCTTGAATAAAGTGACAGGGAGCAAAAGAAGAGGGATTTTTGGATGAGTTAAGAACTTTAAAAACAACCTCTTCATTACCCATCTACAAAGTCAACTTTTCTTGTTGGACCTCAATTTTCGCATCCCCAGTAGCTAAGAAAGGTCGTCCCAAAATAATTAGGACATCCTCATCTTCCTCTATATCCAAAATAACAAAATCTACGGGGAAAACAAAATTGTCTACTATGACTAAGACATCCTCCACTATCCCACGTGGGTGGGCAATTGTTCTATCTGCTAACTGGAAGGATATGTCAGTCGGCCGAGGTTACGGCATGCCAAGTTTTCTCAAAACAGACAGAGGCATTAAATTTATACGGGCACCTAAATCACATAATGCTTTTTCAAAATAAGAATTACCAATGGAGCAAGGAATTGTAAAACTCCCTGGATCTTATAATTTTGGCGGCAATTTCTTAAGAACAATGGATGAACATTCCTTATTTAGTTTCACTATTTCAAAGCCCTCTAATTTCTTGTTATTAGAAATTATTTCTTTAAAAAATTTTGCATATTTGGGCATTTGAGCAATGGATTCTGCAAAGGGAATATGGATATGCAATTTTTTTAATATTTCTAAAAACATTTTAAATTGCCTATCATTATCTCTATCTTTCAATCTCTTAGGGTAAGGGATTTTTACCTTTTTTGTTTCACTGGTGGCTGTTACTTGTTTTTGCTCACTGGGCAAGTTGCACGGCCGTGCTCGTCTTCAGCATCAATTTCTTCGGCAGGAGCATCTTCTTCCATAGGTGTAGATTCTTCCTTCGTATGATTTTGCTTCAATTCCTTGCCACTCCTAGTAGTGATGACATCGACTCATTCACTTGGATTAGGTTCGATTTTATTCTGCGATATTCTCTGCGGTGTCTGAGTTAACAACTGAGCAATATTAGACATCTGAGCTTCCATGGCATCCACCCTTTTATCAATCTTCTCAATGTATTTCATCGAAGAATCCTCGGATTTTGGTTGCCTCTCCTCTTGGTTAGCATGGTTTTGTAAATAAGGGGGCCTATAGACATTTTGATATGATCCTTGGCTATTTTGATGATCACTCCATGAGAAATCAAGACAATCCTTCCACCCTGAATTGTATGGGTCATTGTGCCTCTTGGGGATGCTCCTTATGTAATTTACCTCCTCAATTTGCTCAACTTTAGATTTGGCTTGTGATTGAGCTTGCATTGAGATCTCCATTTGTTTTGAAAGTGCTTCAAGTTTGGACTCTAGTGCCGTGTTGGCATTGACTTGATAAACTTCAATTGGCTTCTTGACAATATGACTACCTCCTTGAGACCACTGTTAATGGTTGGTTGACATTTCTTCAATCAAGATGTGAGCTTCTTCAGGTGTTTTCTTCAAGATGGAGCCTCCGCTAGCAGCATCCAAATTGGATCTATCATGTTGAGAGAGCCCAATATAAAAAGTCTGCACCTGAATAGGAACTGAAAAGTCATGACATGGGCATTTTCGAATCAAGTCTTGGTATCGCTCTCATGCATCAAATAAGGATTCATTCTCGAACTGCACAAAATTAGTGATGTCAGCTCTAAAGTTAGCAGATTAGAAGGAAGAAAATATCTAGCCAAAAATTGGCGAGTCAGTTGGTTCCAAGTAGTGATGGAATCGACAGGTAGAGATGATAGCCATTGATCAGCCAAGAGCTGTGGTTTCACTTGTGCTTTCGATACCCCCCAAATCCTAATCTATTTAGTTTCGCAATTGCTTTTTGAATACCAATCCCTCTACAAAAAATATTAATTGTTTGTCAGGCAATTAATATTCTTTTACCCAAATAAACCCAAGGGTTGTCAGGCAAAGAGCTTAAGTGATTAGAAAGCATTAAGCACAAAGAAGTTGAATGATTGAAAAGAATAAATCAGGTTTTCGCAAATCTACATATTAAACCTCGGTTATCCTATAAGTCTACCAATTTAATTGGGCTTGATAGCCAAAATGTCAATTAATTAATTAAGAGCGTGCAAAGGGTAGCTAATCCTAAACATGGGATGAAGAACGATAGAATAATACTATTCAGATAACAACTTTAAAACCAAATAGAATTGAATTAAAGCTAAGACATATCGAAAGGAGTTTCTACTAACACAAGATCCACCACAACTCTAGTGGTGAAATTAGTTACTGATAGTAATAGAGAAAACTAAAATCAACAAAGGAAAACGCATCCTGAGTAGTTGAAGAGGGAGAAGTTGTCTCCAACTTAACCTCCAGGTGTCAAATCCTACTCTAAAAATCAAAGCTACCTAATAAAACTAAAACAAGAGTCTAATACTTAAAGAAATAAAGACATGAAAGAAAGTGCGAAAGATTTAAAGATGAAACGATTAAAAAATGCTCTTAGAGTGGCACAGAGGGCCTCTATTTATAACACAGAATGCGGACCGGGCCTTGATTCTGGTATTCTGTTTCACTTGGCACGGGCGTGCTCTTCACTCAGCACGGGCATGCTCTTCAGTATATCATGCCTTACTGACTTCGTAAATCAACGTTCTAGTGCACGGGCTGTAGCACGAACGTGCTCTTCACTTGGCACGGCCGTGCTATTTGCGATTGGGGCCGTGTTATCTTTTGTCTGACCTTTCTAACTTTGTAAAACAACGCTCTAGTGCATGGGTTTTGCTCTCGTGTGGCACGGCCTTGCTAAGTCTTTAGAGGTCAGTTTTGACTATTTTTGTAAGGCTTTGTTTGGATGCACAAGTTTGGGTGGTGGGCACGGGCGTGCTCTATCATGGCACGGCCGTGCTAACATCAGAACTTCAGTATTCTATCTATTTTAGCTTTAAAACCTTCTCTTTTCTTCGAAAGTCCATCAAACTACCTCCAAACATCAATTCTGTCAAACCTTAAGTAAAAGGATGAAATACAATAGCATTTATCTTTAAAAGCATCAAAGTTTGACCCAAATACCCCCTATAAAATGCACAGAATTGAGGTTCATCATCAAGCTTGGCGTTTGGGAACCTTTGCAGCCAATTTTCTGTAGCCATAGCATAGTCAAGTCTCTCCTCCACGTCCCTACTAGTTCCTCTGCTCTTCCACCAAGTGAACGGGTACCCCTCTAAGGGTATATCCGCCAATCCAGAGTCTTGGATTGCTGTCCTTAAGTCTTGAATGAGCCAAATTGATGCTCATTTGTACCTCTTTTATCATCTGATGACATAATGTTGCTGAAATCCCCCACAATACACCATGGATCATTTGATAAACTTGCAAGGGTCCTAATTAAATTCCAGGAATCCTTACGACGCTCACTGCTAGGATATCCATAGTACCCAATCATATGCCATTTGCCATGCTTCACATATTCCACCTCCACATTGATAAAATTGAGAGAAAAACTAGAAATGACACAATGCAAGGAATCATTCCAAAGAAGAGCCACTCCACCACCCCTACCTTCCCTATCCACAACAAAACAATGATCAAAACCAATCTGCCTACGAATTTACTCTACCTTATTAACATGAACTAAAGTTTCAAACAAAAAAAGCACGTTCGGCTTATAACTCCGAACGAGGTTTTTTAAAATAGGAATTGCACGCAGATTACCCAGGCCTCATCAATTCCAGCTCATGATATTCATTTGTTTTGGCAGGCCTGGGAACCAGGTCCTGCCAATAAAAAATGATCCGAGGGAACCATAGAAGTTGGGTTTATACGTAGGTCATGTATCTACATGCATGAACTTTCAGCTCCAGTGTTCTGTATTACATGCGATGGTACAACTTCATTTGCTCTCTTTCTTTTGACTTGACTTTGTTGACTATCCTCAACAATTATGATTGCAGATTCGGTTTGTGGGCCAGTCACAATATTTGCACCTGAATTCAAGGGAATATCGCCCATATGCTGATCATGAGAAACAATAGAATCCGTTGCATTAAAAAAAAAAAAAACCAAATCCCCATTATGATTGGAGGCATTATTACTGGGGATTTTGTTTGATTTGAATGCTCCGGATTTAATGTGGAATCCCAATTTCCACGCCTTGCATTAGGCGTTACCCTGCCAGACACTCCACGGCCACCAACCTCCTCCACCAGCCACCTATTCACGGTGCCTCTACTTGCCCCTGATCTTTTTTGGTCTGCTTTCAGAAACATGCCCCAACCCCTCTCACCATTATCATCCTCCATGCTGAAGAGTTTATCACACAGCTGGTCAGTATGACCCATTAAGCCACACATATAACAAAACACTCCTAATCTTTCATATTTAAATTGCACCATACTCCAGCTACCACCTGCCATCCTGACCTTCCTTTCCTTCTTCAACGGCAAATCTGAGTCAAGTCGAACCTTGATTCTCATATAAGTTCTCGATGGGCCAGTGTTATTCATCTCATCGTACTCTAGAAATTTGCCCAGAAAATTCCCTATATTCTTCACCAATCATCACTGTCATAAACTCAATTGGCAAATTATGAATCTGAACCCAGATATCAATATGTTGAAGAGTGATATTTGTCATAGCCACCCCTGGTTGAATCTTCTCTAGGATTAGCATATAATTATCGAAAGACTAAGGACCTCCTTTCAATACCCTCTCTAAGTCCAATTTATGATAGAATTGGAATAGAAAATGGCCTCCCTCTAATTCCTTGATAGTCACTCCCCTCCCTGGGCGCCATATGCTTGACAGCCTGTCCTTCATGATGTGAGTTCTTATCAGTTTATCCGCTAGAAATCGCCCACTAGACAAAGCTGAACCTCCATGGCAACATTTTGGTTATGTGAAGCATTAAGAGTCAAACCATCCTCCTCCTCCACCAAAGACAAACCCTCCATTGCACCCTCCATACTTGTTGAGAAGAACAAAAAAAATGTAGAGAGAAGAAAGAAGAAAGGATAGAAACTCTCAGAAAACGAGGGAAGAAGATAACCTAACTCTCAGAAAATGAGAGAAAAAACCCGTATAATTATGTTTTCCATTTGAACATTATTTGGTTTATCTACAGTTTAATAATGGTTCTATCATAAATTATCTGGTTAAATCAATCAAATTATACCAGAAAGACTTGCGACTTCGATCTCCCATTTAATTTTTAAAGGATTTTTTTCACGCATTTACCCTTATATTTTAAAGGATACTACTCTTTGTTAATAATGATAAAATTGTGACTATAACATGTGGTTGGTCCGAGTGGTAAGGGATTCAGGCACCTTATGCAAGTGATCAGGGTTTCGAATCCCGGCTCTTGTGTATGGAGAAAACCTGGTTGGAAGGGGAGAACCCACCTTGTGTGCCAAACAGGTTCCCCAACGGAGATTAATCACTTCTAACGGTGGTGGATACTCCGTACATATGTCATGGTACCAATATATATATATATATATATATATATATAAAATATTAATTCGGTAGATCAGTTTTTTAACCTCTTAATTTTATTTATTTGTTCAAATCGATTCCCTAATTTTTTTTTTTTGTGCAAATTCATCCTCTAATTTTGAAAATAGACAATGTTTTTTTTCCTGACATTACTTATGATGTAACTTTATACGTTTGTCATCTTCTTCCCTAGTTGAAAACCTAGGGTTTCTACAACTCCATTGTTGTGCATCACATTCCTTGGATTCTTTAGATTTCATTGAAATCGAAGCGAATAATGTCAGGGATTTTGTATTTCATAAATCTTGTTTTGAGAAATTTACTAAAACCAAAATTTTGTTCAATCGTATATCATGTATAGAAAAATTTGTTAGGGTTTGAAAACTTTTGATGGTAAATATATCAATTTAAGCATGGTTTAATTTTTGAATCTCCTATGTAGTATTGTTTTATGTTTATGAAGTATTTTATGCCATTTAAATAAACTAAGCTTTAGCTTTTCACATTGATGGATTTTATTCATGTAAAAACCTCTGAAAATCATTTTTAATTATATATTAATTTGCTTCAATTTTTATGAACTTGATTTGATTTTTGGTTAAAAAACTCATGAAAGAGTAAAATTTCTAACCTTTTGAAGCTTAGAGACAACCTTCCATGGCAATTTTATGCAAGGTCTCGTTTTTAGACAGGTTAACCTGCATGGGTAAAAAAGACTCGACCCGGGTTCTTTGCCAACTTATATGTTAATAAAATCAAATTAGTCCACCTCATATATCATATCAAGTTTTTTTTTGTAAGCAATGTAGAAAAAAAATTGTTTATGTAACGTTTCAGGCTGCTTTTCGGATTAATGACTATCTCCACAAATCAATACGGGTCTCTTCAACGTGTTTTGTCCTCACTCACATGTTTCTTAGGAAAACTTCTCAAGAGGTCACTCATCCCAAAATTGCTCCAAATCACACATGCTTAACTTTGTAGTTCTTAAATGATGGGCTTCCGAAAAGAAGATGCATTTTGTTTGTATAGGTAATATAAATCAATTCCTTTAAGCCTTCCTCAACTGTACTCCTCAACTATGCAGTCTCATACCTGCACAGTCTCAGGATCCCTCTCGTTTTAGTGTGAAATCGGTCCATTTATGTATCCCTCTATCTAGAAGCCTGTCAGGAATCGCTCATTGTCCGGGTTTTCTCTTCTACACCGATAATCACTTCCCGTCCTCGTCAATCCCAGATGTTATATGTGAACTTTTCAAAGTTTGAGATGAAATTGCACAAAAACGTTAAAGGGTCAATTTATATAAAAGTTAGAAGGAAAAAACTAATTTACCTATAATTAATGACTATCTCCTCTTTGTTTTTCCTATCTTCTATTTAATTATCTCTTTAATAACTATATCCTCAATTAACTAATATTCTATTTTTACCTCATTATCAGGTGACTCTTCTAAAGGGTATGCTTCATCTTCTATTGATGAATTGTGCATTCTGAAGTATTTTGCAGACAATATTCATATGTGTAAAGCTCCTAAAATTAAAACTGTTATTTGGTCTCCTCCTAAATGTGGTTAGGTCAAATGTAACACTGATGGTGCTGCTAGAGGTTCTCCTGGTCATGCTGGTGGAGGAGGGATCTTTAGAGATTCAAGTGCTGCAGTTCTTGGATGCTTCTCTTTATTGTGGTGTTACATTCTCTTTACAAGCTGAACTCCTTGCAGCTATGTCAGCTATTGAAATTGCTTCTCAAAAGGGTTGGAAAAATCTTTGGTTGGAATGTGATTCAAGTTTGGTTGTATTGGCCTGGTCGAGTCCCAACATTGTTCCTTGGACACTTCGGATCAGGTGGTAGAATTGTCTTCATATTGCATAAGCAATGAATTTCATGATCTCTCATATTTATAGGGAAGGGAATACTTGTACTGATAAATTAGCTAGTTTTGGAGTTTCATCTAAATGTTATTCTTGGTGGGATCTAATTCCTGATTTTATTAGGGAAGACTTTTTCAGAAATAGGTTTGGTCTACCTAGTTATAGATTTAAATAATCTATTTCATGGGTTTTGGTTTATGTCCCCTCATGCTTTCTTGTATTCTTTATTTTCTATTTTAATGAATTTATTTATGGGGTGCTGCAGATGATTGATAGGAGTTGAGGGGCTGAAAGATATTACCAAAATACTCTTGTTTTGAATAAAAAATTATTTTTTGGTTGGACCAGCGTCACTCCTTTACACGTGCCACCCTCTGATTGGGTGCCATTTATTTTACCAGATTTTATAAAAAAACCCTATTTTTACATAAAATAAATAAATAATTTGCATGGCTACCCAGTGGCGCCACTCCTCTGAGGGCGTCACGTGGCCACTTCGCAGCCACTTCTTCCAGCAACCCCCATCTCCCTATATATACCCCCCACCCCCAACATCCCATCCCCCAGCCTCCCACTCACCAACATCCCATATCCCACTTTCCTTTAACCCAACACTCATAACTTTCTTCACGCATCTCACCTCTCCTTCTACTACACTCTTCAATATTATTTATTTTACTATTGCTCTTTAATATTTAGTAAGCGGTTTATATTAATATTTACTTTACTATTACTATTTAGTGTTGTGTAATTTATATTAATGTTGTTATAACTCTTGTAAAGTTTATTAATATTGTATAATTTAGATTAATGTTATTATAATTTATTTTTGTCTATATTTATTGTTGTAATCACTAATGTTTTTAACATTGTTTAATTATAATTATTGTCTAACATTATTTATTTTATTATTTTATTTATTTTATTTGTAAATTTTATTACTATTGTGTAATTTATATTAATGTTTTTATTATTTAATTTTAGTCGTTATATATTTTGTCATGATTAATATTTTTAATATTTTTATTTAATTCATGTTATTATTATTGCATTTTTTATTTGTTTAATTATACTTATTCTACAATTTTTTTTAATATTCCATTTTTTAATAGTATTATTATATTAATATAATTTATTTTATGTTTGATTATTGCAGGCCCAACATTATGAGTCAAATTATGATTTTTGTCTACTACAATGGGAGGGTATTCTTGGGAGAAAACGGAATCACTTTCGAAGGGGATACAAAAATCATGCCAATAAAACAAGGAATCGGATATGAGAAGTTGAAGGCAAAGATTCATTCCAGGCTGAAACTTCAAACAAATTAGTCTATTTCAAAGATAATGGGTAGATATTTAACACATGCAAATCCGTTAAATTACACTGACTATGAAATAACTGATGACGAGGACGTCTCGGGCATGATCAAGTCTTTTGTGCAAAATTCGTCGATGACAACACTTGAGATATATGTTGAGATTGATGTGGTCGGTAGTTCCACTAAACCTGTTCAATCACTATCAGGAGATGAAGATTGGAACAATGAAATGGAGGCTGCATCAATTGATGACGAAGAGGACGATGAAATTCCAGATTGTGATTCGGTTAACACTGAAGATGAAGCTGATCGTACCTCCAATCCATATTCATTAGCCTCACCGTCATTGCTGCTTTCTCCAATATCATCCTCAAGACCTGTAGTTGGTGTTCCACAACAAGCAGGTTTATTTTTTTAACAGTATTGTTATTGCATTTTTTTATTAATACCTATAACATAATTGTACAAATTTTGAAAAATGTGAATGAACTACAGGTCAATCATAACATGGTGCATTTAACAATTCATCACCACATTACACTTATATTAATTAGGACCATCCAGATGAAGAGATGAAATTTGAAGCGATGGACGCTGTAGGATCTTGGCAACTCGGCCGGGAGTTGTGCATCGGTTTACAGTTTGACAGCAAACAATCAGTTCAGAATGCGGTGAAGCAATATTCAATGAACATTCACCAATCATTTGATGTAGTTGATTCAACGAAGTAATTGTTTCATGTGAAGTGCTCAAACCGTTCAGATGGATGCCCATGGAGGTTAAGGGCCATTTTATCTAAGAAATCAAACAAGTCAGTTGTCACGAAGTACGGGGGTCAACACAATTGTGTCAATGCAATGTTATCCTAGGATCATGCAAAGTTGGACTCCAACTTTGTATGCTCATGCATTTTAGGTATTATCACTAACCCGCTTCCTGAAGTTGATATTTTAATTTATTGAATGGTGATTTGAAACAAAGTCTGTTATTGTGTTAGGCATGGTCCGTGAACAACCATCAGTTACCATCGGGTTGATATGAGAAAGGATCCGAAGTACCTTCGGATACAAAATATCTTATAGGAAAGCAAGGAAGGCTAACCAAAAAGCCATAGTGCATGTATTCAGAGATTGGGATGAATCATACACGATGTTGCCTAAATGGCTGGAGTTTATGCAGTATCAAGCCCCGGGTGCTTATTTCAAGATTGAGACAAATGATGTCATTGTCAGTAACCGGGTGAACAATGCATGTCGTAAGTTTCATGGCGTTTTTTGGACATTGAAACAATGTTGTGATGTGGTCAACCACTGTAAGCCAATAGTCCAAGTTGATGTTACACACTTATATGGCAAATATCGTGGAACCTTATTGATTGCAACTACACAAGACGAAAATAGCAATGTGTTGTCTCTTGCATTTGCTGTGGTTGAAGGAGAGACATTGGATTCTTGGTCATGGTTTTTGGCACTCATCCGCCAGAATGCGACCAGCAAGACAGGTATTTGTTTGATCTCCGATCGCCACCAAAGTATTAAATCTGCTGTGGCAAATCCCGAACTAGGTTGGCAACCCCCGAATGCTTACCATGTATACTGCATCAGACACATCGCAAGTAATTTCAATCATAAATTTAAAAATGCGAATTTGAAGTTTGAGTTGATGAAATTAGGTAACATTTTTATCTCAACTTGGTTAATGTTATTTCGACAATTATATCAATATAAAATAAGTCGTGTTGACTTTTTTGGTCTTTTCCAGGGTATACGACAGCCCGCGTTAAATTTGTTCTGAGGTTAGAAAAGTTCTGCGAAGCAAGCCCGGAGATACAAAGGTGGATTGACACCATCTCGAAAGAGAAATGGAGTCTTGCTTATGATGATGAAGGTCGTAGATATGGTCATATGACAACCAACTTGTTGGAAGCAGTAAATAAAATATTAAAGGACGCAAGGAATCTTCCAATCACGGCTTTGGTGAAGTGAATATACGGCAGGATGGCTGAATATTTTGTTACAAGAGGTGCAACAGCTAGGGCTCAACTAAGTTCTGGACAAATATATTCGGAGAAGCTGATGAAAGCGTTGTTGAAACAACAAGAGGAGGCTGCTTCGCATCAGGTAGACACGTATAACTATGAACATCAACGACTTCAAGTCGACTAAGCTTTCAATCCAGTGACTCAGAGAGGGGGTCAATCTTGGATTGTCAATTTAAAATCGGGGTGGTGTCAGTGTGGTAGATTCCAAGCATTTCATTTTCCTTGCTCATATCATTGCAGCATGTGCTCACATGAGCATTGCGTATTCTCAGTTTATTGATCCCATCTATAGTTTGCAAAGCATCATCAATGCTTACTCTCCTGAGTGCTTCTCCATTGGAAATGAGGAACACATACCATCCATGTGGGTGTCGTGGACCTTAGTACCCAATGAATCAATGCTACGTCCAAAGGGTCGTCCTAAATCAACCCGTATTCGAAATGAAATGGATTGGAGGGAGTCACAACCTACGCAACGATGTGGGTTATGTAGATCTGAAGGTCACAACAGACGTCACTGCCCTCAACGAGTAGGAGGATCAGGGGTACATGTTGATGAATAAAATTATAATGATTAGGGACTTGTGATTATTGTAGCTAGTAATTGTGTAATAGTTTATCTCCTTGTAGATTTATTTAATGTTTTGTGTTCATTTTCGACAGTAAATGTTTAACAGTGAACAACATCAAAATATATTTTTATTGAAGACCATTGTATCGTAAAAGTAGTCATTTCATTACAAAATATCATAACCATTTCATTAAAAAATACTAGAATGACATCAATGGTCGTGATCTTCGTCGTCGTTGTCCTGCACGGGTGTCAAAATGCACTGACGAGGACGGTCCCTAGCAACACGGTGTGGGTTTCGTCTGCTCTCCTGTTCAATAGGTTGGGTGGGTAAGAATCGCCTGATTGTAAAACAGCCTCAAAATCAATATTAAGATTAATACCCATCATGCCACCATAATCCGGAGAGCGAATCGGAGTGTCTTTTATCTGATTAATCCACTCCTAAGGTGTAGCAGGTGTGTAAGTAGATGGGGTATAGGGTGATGGTGTATAGTACATGTTGCCTCCATCTTGATGCATTGCCGGGTCCGATGTTGGGGCCGCAATAGTGTGTGATGAAGAAGGTTGCCCATGTCCGTAAAAATGTTGATGCATTGTCGGCTCCGATGGTGGGTCCGCAACAGTGTGTGATGAAGAAGCTTTGCTGCGATTGTTGTGGAACATGTGGATATTGTGGAGGAACGTAATACATCCCCGGTTACCGTTTCGGGAATGGTGGGGGGTAAAACAGCTCTCCCTGAATGTGTATTCTGTGTTGATCAAGTCCATGTCCCTCCTTCCTAGACCCATTGATTGGGTTCTGAATCTCAGGCGGAGTAAGATGTTGCGTATTAAACGGAGTAGACTGAGAAGCTATAGTAATGCGATCATTCTCCCCTAAAGCCATCAACATATGTTGAGTCTTGCTTCTAATCTTATCAATCGATAAAGCTTGGCTCCCTTCCGGAGTGACTAAATAGTTAATCCATTCAACACCGTCATCCTATTCAAGAATAAATAAATTTTGTTATAAACGATAATAATATGATAGTAATTTCTGAAAATAAACACACAATATTAATTTCATTACCACAATGCCTTCGTGTGTTTTGTCTCTGCTGATCCATCTACGTGTAATACGCGAGTGCCACATCATGTACTCTGACTGTTTGCTGAGAAGCCCATGTTGTGGTGGATTAGTCTGCACCCACACCAACCTATTGTTCCATAATGTAATAAATTCATTCTGAAAAAAAAATAATAAAAAAGGATAGGACTATTGATTTGAAGTCACTACGAAAGGTTCGGTCAATAGCATAGCTCTTTCTTTCCCCGGTCTCCTTTCTAAGGAAAGGCCTTCGCATTCCTAATCCGGTAGGGGCCCGGACGGCTTTCTTTGCCCCATCTTGGCTAATCGCATCCCCGCGTAAAGACATTCTTCTCATCATTCGTTTTCCCCTTAAGAGTTAACCCGTGGACCCATTTGGTTGGGAGGGCGCTTGAGGAACATGTTGGCTTATGCCAAACTGTCTCATCACACGATCTGGTTGATGCCATTCCACAATGTGGTAGCATATCAATGGAACAACTGCCTGCAAAATATGGAGGCCTTCATCGCATATCAATGGCAACGTTGCCATCATCTCTGGGGTATACGGCTCCCACACAATCTACAAACAATCAGTAAGTACATCAACAATGAAATAAAAATAATACTTTTTAGAACTTAAGAAAAACCCTTACATCTGTACATTTCAGCCTATCAAATATTGCTCGATAATGAGGCAAATCGTGATATTGCCTTGAAAAATTTATACCGCGTTGCCACCTGTTATTAGAATATTTATTATAACATAGTATATACATCAATATTGTCATAAAATGCATAAGAAAATTGTTTCACCTTGTTCCATACGGTGTCTGAGGAGGTCTAGCATCATTTTGGAGCCTAGGTGCTACTTTTGGAAACCGTGCCCATGCCCACATCTGAATCAATGCAGTAAAGCCGGCCATCTCTTTGAGTTCATAATTAGTAGCCTTACATAGTTCACGATATAAATAGCTTAACACAGCGGCGCCCCAACTATGTTGTGCAGTTATGTTTAAAGCTTCTAACACTGTTAGAAACCTTAACGGGACGAACGAACCAGAGTGATCAACGAACATCACTTCACCGAGTAACCTCAAAATGTACGCTCTAGTACAACGTATAGCCACTAAAGGGTCACCCAGTGCGTATTGATCTACATTTCCGAATGCTTCATTGAGCCATCTCATCCTCAGTCGATGACCATGAAAAGCATTCGGAGGTGGGATCAATCCTAACATATCACTCACATATTCAGCCCAATCTTTACGATTTTTGCCTATTACTGCATCCCCGTTAACATGCAAACCTATCAAAATTGCAACATCCTCCAATGTGATGGTGCACTCTCCAACTGGCATATGGAATATGTGGGTCTCTGGTCTCCATCGTTCCACTAATGCACTTATTAGTGAATGATTAACTTGAAACAAAGATAACTGAGCAATTCCCAAAAATCCGGCTTGCTCAAGATATCCTGCAATGGCCGGGGGTATGTTCACACCTCCATCATGAAATTGTTGGGCACGTCTACAAATAAGAACTCGATCTTCGTTGCCGTTCCACACGCGTTAGGAAACATGAGTACTCTGCCCACCCAACACTGATGTATTTACCGGGCCAGAATTAATTGCATCTGCCATCTTACCAAATAAAAAAACAATAATCTTAACAATAATGCATAACATTACAAAAAACTATAATAATAGAAAATAAAAAACTAATAATAACCTTAATTTGATTAAACAACAATATTAAAAATATTAGCAATGACAACAATAAACAAAAACAAAAATAAATAATCATAACATTGTAGTAGAATAAATAATATTAGACAGTGTAGTAGAACGGGGACTGAGATATGTTGCATACCTACAATTAATATTAGTGATGACAAGAATAAAAAGACAATAATAGTAACATTAATTTAATAACAAAATTAAAATTATTAATCATGACAACAATAATAATTTCATTTAAAAAAATAATAACATTAATAATAATAATAAATAAAATAAAAAACACATAATAGCATTAGTATAATAATACTAATAACAATTATAATTAAATTGCATACCTAAATATTAAAAAGTTATAGTAAAATAAATAATGTTGAAGAGTGTAGTAGAAGGAGAAGTGAGATGTGTGAAGAAAGATATTAATGTTGGGTTAAGGGGGAGTGAAATATAGGATGTTGGGAGGAGGCTAGGGATGTTGGGGGCAGGGGGAGGGGGTTGCTGGAAGAAGTGGCCACGTGGCGCCCTCAGAGGAGTGGCGCCACTTGACGCGGCTATGCAAATTATTTTATTTTATTTTTTTACGTAAAAATAGGTTTTTTTTTTAAAATCTGGTAAAATAAATGGCACCCAATCAGAGGGTACCACGTGTAAAGGAGTGGCGTTAGTCCAACCAGCGCCACTCAAAAAATAATTTTTTATTTAAAACAAGAGTATTTTGATAATATGTTTCAAAACGAAATTATTTTGATATATAGTTTTAAAATCAAACTTAGTTTGGTAAAAAAGCCGGAGTTGAGGTGCCAGCCTAGTTAGGATTTCTTCTTCCTATGGTAATGCTTTTGCATCTCATTTATGCTTTTAAAAAAAAAAACTAATATTCTATTTTTGTTTACATTTTCAAGTTTCAAAATTTCTTCTCTCTCAAATTAAGAATTTTGAATAAAGTGCTATCAATTTATATTTTTATTAAACTTTAATCTCCGAAGTTGGATGCTATTGGATTATTCGGCAACAGTCTCAATCGAATTTCTCCTTTTGCAATGGCACTGCCAATTATTAGGGTATTATGATATTCTTGATTCTAGCCAGAGGCGTATATTTTAGAACAAGTTGCTAATTGTAGTGACCTACTTAAACTCCTTTTCGATATAACTAATGTCACATTTTAGAGTGAGCCGCTAATTGCAGCAATGTACTTGATCTCCTTTTTAAGGAAGTAGTGTCATTTGGTTGCTCTCCTAGAATAGAAATAGAAAATATTACTCATTTTATTGTTGAATCATACTCAGCATTTTAACATAATATATTATAATAAATTTAATTATCAATTAATTATTTCATTGCTACATCATGCCTTAGAAATTTTTTTTGGTACAACATGCCTTAGAATTTTTATTCTGCAAGAATTTTTAAAAAGTAAAAAAAGTACACAGTGACTTGTTTACCCAAGAAAGTTATGCATGTTAGTAAGAGTAATAGAATTAGAATTATAAATTGTCTATTCACACTCATTATTAATCAATTATTGTTTTAATTTTTATTTTACTAAATTACTATTGATAAATATAAAGCAATTGAAAGTATCAATCATCTTACCTACTAAGTGTATGTTTTGGGAAAATAGGAAAAAATAGATTATGTTGATAATCGATTATAGGGTGACAAACTAGGTTGGGCTCAACGGATCAACGTGTTTAACCCACTTATTTTAGTAGGTTGGGTTGGGATTCCCAACCCACTAACCCGTTTTAACTCGTTCTGCTTAACTCACCAAGAGGTTAGGTCAGAGACGGGTCGGATTGGGTTGCCTAGTTAGCCCATCTGCTTTAAAAATATATATTTTAATCATTTTCAATTTTTACGGTTTAGAGGCGAGCCTGGTCGGGTTGGCCCGTCAACCCGTCAACTCAATTCTGGTTGTAGGGCTGTTTTTCTATATTTCATTTGTTTTAATATATTTTTTTTTAGCTGGTCAACCTGCTAACCCACCAACCTATTTTATATATTTTTTTAGCCGGTCAATCCATCCCGCCCCACCCCATTTTGGTGGATCAATGACGGGTCGGGTTGGCCCGTTTTGACACCCATAATTGATTATATATATAATCGATTATTACAATAATCGATTATAACCAGAATCTGATTTAGTTTGAATATGTTTGCTGAAAAGCATTTTTAAGATAATCTATTTCGTTTGGATGGTACAAAAAAAATTTAATCAAATCACAATAATCTTAAGCTAAAACAAATTAGATGACATAAAATCATTTTTTCCTAAAATTTTTTTTTATAAATTTAAACAAAATGCTAAACAAGTTAGATTATTTTGAAAATAATTTTTTGGAAATAAAATAACTGAAATCTAAAAAATTAAATTATTTTATGCTAATGCAAAGAGTTGATTTGGACTTATAAGGCATAAAAGTTGGGATAAGATTTTTTGAAAGTTCTTTTTATAAAGTGAATAAATAAAATATATTATTTTAAATTATTTAATAAATTAAAATTATAATAAACTTTTTAAATTAAATTAAGAATTAATATATTTTTATTTAGATATAGAAGCTGTTTTTTTTTTTTTCATGTGTTATGCAAATTAGCCACAGCTTCAACAAAAGACCCCAAATGGCAACGTAAATTAGATTTCCGACTATCACGGCAAAAAGTTTTTCTTTTTTATACTAACCACGGCAAAAAGTTTTACTTGACAAAATATTAATGTTTTTTGAACAAATATGGTAACCAAAGTTTCCATGTCCTTTGTCTCTGTTTGAAGCAATGAATGCAAACCTACTATTTATTGCGGTGGGCATGGTTGGTGGAAGTAACTTAATTTGACAGCAGATTTAATAAAAATCTTCAATTTGAGAATTGAATTGATCTGAACGCCTTAGCTATGTTCTCCATTGGTTGTGATTCCATTAAATCCCATCTTAAATCATAGCACCTAAATTCCTGAAAGAATTTAGATCAATTCAAACAAGGCAAAAACTGGTCCCAGCTATTAAGTCAAATATCAAGAATTAAAAAATAGAAAAAAAGAAAAAAGAGGAAATTCTTTTCCACGGAAAAAAAAGCAATTTTTTCTCCTTTTAGTTTAAATGGCAGCTTGACCTTTTTGGTCCCCAAATCAATGATCTCATCATGCTGTGTCGTTTTGGACTTTCTTTCTGCCTCTTCAACCCACAACAGCCACAGCAGCCACCATTTCTTCACTGACAACACCAGCTCATACTTTCAGACACGGTGGCAATTTCGTCATTTCCTCACAAACCCATGACCAGATTCTTCAATGTGCATGCGTAGCAGAGGATCCCGCCCTTTCCATACTCCCTATTCCTTACTCCTTCATCACACTTGCACACACATCCATCAACGCAAACGCCAACAAAGCTTTTAAGCCTTTTCACTCATTCGCGGGCTTTCCCTTTTCCGAAAACACTCGCCGCCGCCGCCGAAGAAGACGGCTATTTCTGGAACCTAACTCCGCCGGAATCCGAAACAGCGCTTCTTTTTCCGATTCCATGTATTTTCCAAACTCATCCGCCGCCGTACGCCGCCACACCTGACGGATGGGTTGCGTGCTCGGTAAGCCGTCCGGTGACGGAGCTCAGCGCCGTCGCCGGAGTAGCAGCCAGCGCAACGTTGCTTCTGACGGAGGTAATAATGCCGTTAGGGTTCGTGAGAGTCAAGGTAATCGGAACACCGGCGATTTGACGGGGAATATTCCGGCGCTGGAACACCGGAAACCTAGGTTCGATCCGTGCGCGGTGAACCAACAAGGTTGGCCGTCGTGGTTGATGGCCGTCGCCGGCGATGCAATCGGCGATTGGACTCCTCGACGCGCCAACACGTTCGAGAAGCTCGCTAAGGTGCTTCGAGAAACTTCGCTTAACTTCATCTCCGAAACCAATGCATCTCTTTTTATTTTTTTAAATCGTTTTATTAAAAAATAAAAATTGGTTCTTTTTGAATCGGTGTTGTTTTTTGGCGTCTTGGTGTTGTTCAGATTGGACAAGGGACTTATAGCAATGTGTATAAGGCTAGGGACCTTGTGACTGGGAAGATTGTGGCTTTGAAGAAAGTGAGATTTGATAATTTGGAGCCAGAGAGTGTGAAGTTCATGGCAAGAGAGATACTTGTTTTGAGAAGGCTTGATCACCCCAATGTTGTAAAACTTGAGGGCTTGGTTACTTCTAGAATGTCATGCAGTCTTTACTTGGTATTTGAATATATGGAACATGATCTTGCAGGGCTTGCAGCTGGCCAAGGTGTTAAGTTCACTGAACCTCAGGTACCACAATTTTAAGCTGGGGTTTGCTGTTGAGGATTAATTGTTAAATGTATATTGCTTATGTTTTTATTATAGTAAAAATTGGGCATAAGAGCTATATTTGGGTTTGCATTATCTGGTGTTGTGATTTACATAATTAGATGTGTTTCATGTCATGGTTAAAACTAAAAGTTCTTCCATTTGTTTGGCATTAATTTTCTTCCAAGTGTAGGCTTTTGATCTTGTTCCTAGAGCTTTCTAGGCCATGTTGGGTCCCATGCACAGCTCTAAGCATATTTAATTTACTTTTTCTTCAAACTTTTCGTGGATGTTTCTGAATTACCTTTTAACCCTGATGATACTCCTCTGAAAGTTCCTTTATCAGATCTATCCATAAAGTAAGGTTATTACTTAATTAGAAATTTTGTGATTTAATACTCTAAGGAGAGACATTTCGATTTTAGGAAATAAATCTACTGTTATATTTCTACAAATACTAGCATTTTGGGCATGTTGGGAAGCCTAGTAGATTATTATTTTTAACTACCCCTAGTTTAAATGGAAAACAGAATTTGCACATTACGAAGGGTGGGTGACTTTATATACAGTTGCAATATGAATGTTAAACCATAGAAGGCTTATGAATTGCTTCATGGAGATTTTAACACTTAGTACTTGGTAGAGTTGTATGAAGCATTTTAATTATCAATAAGACTAGAAGGAAGGGAGTGTCGTTCATATAAATAAATGGAAAACTCATACTGAAAGGCTGATTTGTCTCTCAGTATATTCTCTATGACAGGTCAAATGCTTTATGAAGCAATTACTCTCTGGCCTTGAGCATTGCCACAGTCGAGGTGTATTGCACCGAGATATCAAGGGTTCCAATCTGCTTATTGACAATGAAGGAATCCTTAAAATTGCAGATTTTGGACTCGCGACTTTTTTTGATACAAAGCAAAAGCAGGCCATGACAAGCAGAGTTGTGACCCTCTGGTATCGTTCCCCTGAGCTTCTTCTCGGCGCTACATTTTATGGTGTTGGTATTGACCTTTGGAGTGCTGGTTGCATCTTGGCAGAGCTGCTTGCTGGAAAGCCAATCATGCCTGGCCGAACAGAGGTATCTCTCTTTGTCTTGTTCATAAATGGCTATTGTCTAAACTTAGTTTTTAGGATAGCAATTGCGATGACTTCTTGTCTGTTGGTAAATATTTCAAGTACCAGTCTTGGTGCAGTAGTTTGCTTGTGGTTCATCTTGTTCCATACCCAGAATCACTTTTGAGCCTTGGGTGCTCGCAGCACTTTTTTTCCATTTTATTGGGAAGTTCCCTTAGACACCAACCAAGTTGGGTAAGGCAGGGACCTGCTTTGGGCTTTATCATTGACTTGATTAGTTTGTTTGTTGATGGCACTAACCTATATCTTGATGGACCAGATATAGTTTATCTACAAAAATACAGAAGCCATATCAAAGACACAGACTGATGAAAGAGAAGCAACAGAAAATGAGAACCTTTTAGTTTATCATCAGAAAATGCAGTTCAACCTTTTCACCTTACCTGTATTCCTTTATCATGTATTTCATTGTCTTTTATATCTGCTCTTGAAATGCATATTTTTAGTATGATATATGATTGACTTTTGGATTGCTTGGGGCTAGGTTGAACAACTGCACAAAATATTTAAGTTGTGTGGCTCTCCATCTGAGGAATATTGGAAGAAGTATAAATTACCAAATGCTACAATCTTTAAGCCACAACAGCCATATAAACGTTGCATCTCAGAAACATTCAAGGATTTTCCTCCCTCTTCACTATCGCTAATTGAAACTCTTCTTACAATAGATCCTGATAATCGCGGCACTGCCTCAGCTGCTCTAAATAGTGAAGTGAGTGATTACTGTGGATTAACCTTATATTGAGATACAATGCATTACACATCTGTTTTCTATTTGCAGTTTTTTACCACTGAACCCTATGCTTGTGAACCATCGAGTTTACCAAAGTATCCTCCCAGCAAAGAATGGGATGTAAAACTGAGAGATGAAGAAGCAAGAAGGTTCGCTTATTCTTTTTTTATGTTTGATAACTTCAGGACTGGTTTTGTCTAGTTGCTCATTGATGGTTTTGATTTCATTCTCAGGCAAAAAGCTCTAAGTGGAAAAGCTCATGCAGTTGATGGTGCGAAAAGAGTGAGAGCACGTGAGCGTGGTCGAGCCATTCCAGCCCCCGAAGCCAATGCAGAGATCCAAACAAACTTAGATGTATGTCAGACATGTATCTGTTATGTTGTCTGTTTCCCTCATACTTGGCCTCGCTTAGTTATGCTGTTATTGATTTTAGTTTTCTGTTCCTTCAAATCCAAGTTGGTGCTCATGTCGTACAGTTTCATAAATATCTTGGGTCTCCAATTTCTCTTTACCCTATATTCTTGGACTAACATACATTTCGTGACTATCTTAAGTCTGAGCTTCCTTTTTACTCTGCATACCCAAACTGACAAAATTTTCTTCAAAACTTGCCATTTGTGTTATTTGGCAATATACATAAATTTTAATGTTGTTTGGAACTTGAGGCCAGGATTCTTTCACATTTTTTTACTTTGGGTTCTCTCATCCGGTCTACCCTGACATTTAAAATACTTTTTGGTGATAGTCTTTTTATTTCTTTCAAGTCATAGAACTTCGTGAGAAATTTTGTTTCATCTGATGATAGTCTCATGGTAAATTAAGCTTTTCACTTCAGCAGCGTCTTATTTGCTAGCTTGAGAAAACATTTACATGTGTTTCTCACTGAATTTCAGAGGTTGAGAGTTGTAAACCATGCAAATACAAAAAGCAAGAGTGAGAAATTTCCGCCTCCTCATCAAGATGGAGCTGTTGGATATCCACAGGACGCATCATCCCATAAAGGACCTGTTTCATTTGGCGCAACTGACACTTCCTTTGGCTCAGGGATATTTAATTCCAAACCATCTGGACCTGTTAGAAGTCATGCTGCCGAAGGACCATACAGAGGGAGGAAAAGTAGAAATGAAGATTCCCAGATGGCGTCATCGTGGAAATTTATTCGCACATTCAAGCCATCGACAATTGGCCTTTCAATGGATTTAATGTTTAGGAGCAGATAATCAGTTTCTTATGGTTTGGGCATCCTAGAATGAGAAAAAGGAATGATTTAAGGCGGCCTTGATACATCTTTTTGGCATTTTGCGGTGGTTTTCAAATTATTATTTTTTCGTGTTGCTCCTATTTTTTGTATTTCATTTGGCATAAAGTCTTGGCTGGATAATCTATAATGGGGATCCTCGCATTTGTATATTTTTAGAGGATTAAATCCACTGCTGTACAGTTTCTGGGAGCACTTATTCTTCATGACCTTGGAAATGTTCTTCAATTTAGCAAGAAAATAATTTAAGAAAAACACGCTGTCATTTCTAATGTTTTATTTTTTTCTTTATCATTCTTATATACTAACAGGTTAATAGTTTTTTTTATGCTGATAGTTATCTTTGAACCCATCAGGAAAATCAATAACAATTGGAGTGTATTAAAACTGACAAGTTAGTTCACTCATCTTTATAAAATAAAAGAAACACAAATATTCCATATGGGCTGCAACCGTTCAGAATGGGCTCCTATTCATCCTAGTGAACAAAGATGTTACATATTCTATTCCAGTTCCACATGACATATGATAGGAACAATGATCAGAAAATGAAATAGAAACACAGAGGTGAAAGAAAGATTGTTTTACCGACTGGAATTTAATAGGAATTACAGAAAATGAAAAGTGACACAGAAATATAAGAGCAGATGCTCCCAATAAGGAGAAGACCTCCTAGCCCCAAGCTCCCAGCCAAAAACCAAATACAAGTCATACATGAACCCTCCCAAACTCTCCCTTTAACAGATTCTACATATGTTTTCTGTCTCCCCAAAAATTAACCTGCCCTCCTCACACACTCACTACAGGCCGGTTGTATGGTGCACCCCCCATAAATCAATGATAGAAAAAAAGACAAGTTACTTGTACAACAAGTCAACAAGTCATATGTTAAAAGTTCAATATTGTAAATGAGTCCTATTAGTTTGTGAATTTTTTATTAAAAAAAATACTTCAGGGATTTCAGCCTTTACCTCAACTCCTTTCGTCCATTATCAAATCGAAGCCTCCATTAGCAATTGCTACTGTGATCGTCACTTTCCTTTTCTCTTTGTCGCCAAGTCCTCCGATGTTTCCGCCTCTTTGTTTAATAGCAAGAAACAAGTATTCGACCGCTTACAATAATGTACTTGGGCATGCAATAATAGGAATAGTTATTGCAAACATATTTACGGGGTTCCACAGTCAAAGTCAAGCTGAAAGGTTGAAATGGGCTTATGTAGGATGACTTGGAGTGTTGGCTCTCATAGTTGTAATATTGGAAATTTTGAGATGGAAGTCTACGACAATGCAACAGTTTGTGCGATTGACTGGCGACATGTTTACTAATTCACCTTGATTTGTAAATAAGAAAATGAAGATATGACGAAACCAGAGCATGGGAGAAGACATGTTTACGAAGCTCAACGTTTTGACTTTTATGATAAATCCAATATAATTATGAATATAGGTTTTTTGCTTATTGTATTTTCATTGGGATGTTGATAGAGGTTTTTTTTTATTTGTGGATTTTAGCTCTGTGATTGTTGTAGAGAGGAGGAAGAAGGAAGAAGATGGCAAAAATTTTATTTGCATACCGGTTCTTGTTATCGGAAAATTTATCTCCAAGTCCAAAATTTACCCTCTTTAATAATGGACCACTGTCCACCGGTGGTCCATTTGGCTTTTGGGCATAACCAAAAAAGTTGCACTCATTACATGTTTTTCCCTCCCACTAGTCTAAGGGACTTAGATTAAGAGCTTTCCTGGGCCCACGCTTAACAGCATTTGGGCCCATTATCCTATCAATAACGTCATCCTGAAATGTTGTCTTGTCCTCAAGGGGCGTTAGAATCCCTCTCACACCTCGACATGCAGCACTGCAAGAGTCTTGGTGATGTCCCCGACGCTAGTCATCAAGGAGCTCAGATGAGTTGAATACTCCTTCAACGTCGAGTCATGCAACCTCACCAACTAGTCCTGGCTATGCAATAGTACTTCCTCGTTTTTGAGAGTGGACTCAACAACGGTTATACGAGTCTCCATGGCGTCCGGTCGTTGTGAAGGCATCCTAGATACGCTTATGGTAATATCCAAAATCTCTCATGTAGAGCATCAATTTGAGAGGAACATTTCCTATCTCTGATACAAAAAATGAAATAGAAACACAAAGATGAAAGAAAAATTGTTTTATTAAACGAAATTAAATGGGAATTACAGAAAAGGAAAAGTGAAACAAAAATATAATAGCAAATGCTCCCAATAAGGAGAAGGCACCCCAGCCCCAAACAGGACTGACCCAACATCTATTGAGGTCTAAAGCAAATTCTGTGATGAAACCTTTTTAAAAAATTAAAATATTAATTATTTTGTACACAAGGAGGAGCTGATCCCTGACCTTGCAGCTAATGGTATACTTTTATACCAAATAAGCTAACTTATGATTTTTAATATATGAAACATAAAAAAAAATACAAAGTGTGTTTTTTTTTCTAAAGAAAAAATTATTTTTTTGAGAGGCCTAAAACAAGGGCTTGGGCCGCTTTATGCTTAGGCCGACCTTGACCCCAAACTCACAATCCTTTTAACAGATTCTAGATTTGTTATCTGTCTCCCCAAAAACTAAGGGTGTGTTTGGTTTGTTTTCTATTTTCTGTTCTCATTTTCTATTTTCGTTAATGATTGCAAAAATGCCACAATGTTTTCATTCTGTTTCCTGTTTTCAAAGATTTGTATAGGAAACAGTAAAAATAAAAAGTGTCATTTTCAATGTTTCCTACACAAATAATCAAAATGAAAACAAGGTGAAATTTTTACAATTATTAACGAAAACAAAAACTGAAGATAGAATACAGAAAGAAAATAAAATGCATCGTAACTTTCCCTCCTCACACACTCACTACATGTTTCCCCCGCTCATTAGTCTTAGGCCTTAAATTAAGAGCCTTCTTGACACGACCCAAAACTGGCATACGTGACCGACTATTAGAGGAATGGTGTCCCCAATCTTGAAGCCTTTCCCAAGTTCACATTTCCTTAATCACAATCCAAAATATGAATTCACCATGCTTAATCCAATAAAAAAAATGTTTGTCTACAAGAAAAGTAGGAAAAGAGTTCACAATTCAATATTCCTTTAAATAAAAAAATGGCCAACTGAAAACTTAATAGGAACACTTCATCAAAATATGATTATTAATAACGGCTCTTAACACCAATCCCTTTGTCAGAATGCAACAATTTCAATTCCAAGGTTTTGCAAGAAACACGATCAAATAAATAAATAAGTAAATAAATAATTTCGTTTTCGGGTGTTGCTACATGACACTAAAACTCACAATAAAGGGTTGGGTAGCTCAAGATGGTCCAACAGCTTCCGCACCTGCATCTATGACACTAAGGGGAGTGAGTTATATAAACTTAGTAAGGGCTTCACAAAACATAAACAAAAATGTCATGCAATTGAGAATATGTACTCTAATGTTTGCTCATAATTAAACTCTGAAATCATGAACCATTCATATCAATTAACGTTTTCGTATAATGGCTCATCATACCTTGATGCTCAAATTGTCTCCTAGTTACCAATATAATGTTTCCACCTCACTATCGGGCGTTACGTCTCGTCGTCCCCGATAGGCATCCATATCTCTATGCAACTGGGTGTATGCATTGCCATCCCAGTGCAGTACCATCCGTCACTGAGTTTTATGTTTTGTTGTTCCCAATACGGTATCAGGTATACTGAGTGTCGCCAGTACATGACCATCTCATCACAATCAGAGCTCTACCAGGCGTTACGTCTTGCCGTTCCCGTTAAGCTATCCATATCTCAGTGCAACTAGGCATTAAGTCTCGCCGTCCCTAGTGCGACTTTTAAGATCAATTCAAGCATCAAGCATATTCCCATATTCATTTCTTATAATCCTTCCACAAACTCAACAATAATAACCTCACAATCAATTAAATGCATAGGATCATGTCACACATATCAATATTTAACATTTAATGGTGATCCAATAACGTTCAATCAAGAATTTCTATCAATGTCTACAAATAAACCATCATCATTACTCGTATTACTCAAATCATATATATATCGTAACATCCCTTCATCGTGGCATTCGAAGTCAATACACATCTTCCATGCTCATGACTCATAACACCACTGCCACCCGACATATTATCATATCTCATCAAACATGTGCCAACCAATTATTTTTATAAGGGAATACTAGCAATGCAATGGATTCATATTCCACAAACCATGCACAACATCACATTTTACACATTTCGCTCATAACCCTTTCACCACTTTAAGATTTATCATATCTCAATCAAGCACCTCAAAGCGCACCAATAAGAATATCGTGTGTGTGTGCATTATTTCCCAACTCGAGCATTCACCATAACAGCCATTCGACTTATCTTCTTATCCATAAACAATATGCTTTTCATTAATTGCCATCTAGTCATTTCTGAACATGACCAGTCATTAAGGCACATGTACAATGTACAATTCTTAAATAAAATCCATAATGACTCCAAAAAGGATGATAAACATTCAATAGCCAAGCATATTAAACCATGTCCGACATTTTATCCATATCTCAACAAATACATAAGTCAGGCTAATAATTTACATCAGTTCATACTCAAGGTATATGTACATGAATACCACAATCAAATACACATGGTAATTATTCCAATAAGAGACTTATTGTACCTATATTCATCAATATCCAATAACACCCAAACCCTCTTATTAAACACCCAGGAAGCATGTTTTTTGAAGTTAGATATGGTAATAATCAACATTATAGAAAACAATATTTTTTAGAGTATTGAATCCTAACCTTTGGTTACTATTTCGGCCATAACTTTAATAATAACTGGAATTTAACTTGAAACCGGATGCATGTGAAAGGGGACTCACAGAGATCTCCAGCAAGAGGTCATTTACTTAAAACAGATAAGAAATGAGAAAGTTATGCGAGTTTGAACCTCTGTCAGTGCAGATGGGCTGGTGTGTTGCAACTCAATAGTAATAGGTCGTGACCTACTTTCGTGAAATGTATTTTTACAGTTTTGACTTTGGGCAAAATCCTCCCTTTTCCACCTCAACCTTACCCACTACTTTAAACCATTATAACCCATGTTTTTTATCAACAAGAACACATTATTTACAATCAAATACCCCTCCATCTACCCATTGTTATCATTCACCCATTTCTCAACAAACAATACCCCAAAATAAAGATTTCAACCAAGAAATCCAACACTCCATGGGGCGCACGAAAATCACCTAATACACAACATAATCAAAGTAGAACTTGATAACACAAGGGTTAGAGCCCTTGCATCAAAGTTTCCCAAAACCCAAGGCTTTGAGAAAGGATCTCCACCTAACTCTCCTTCTTCTTCTAACATGGAAGTAGGGAGACGAACACAAGGATGAGGACGAAACGAGGAGGAGAAAGATAAAAGGAGGGTGACTTATCAAGACATCACCTACAAAACCCCATCCTCCATGGTCTTCTCTCCCTTTACTCTTTCTTCGCTTCCTCTATTCTTTTTCTTTCTCTATTTTCTAAATTAAGAAAATGCAAAATTTGTTGTTTGGTCCTCTTACCAAAAGACATTTCCTCCTTCCTTCCCAACATCACAACTATCTAGCCCTTAAGCTTCTCTTATATTATCCTTTTTCCTCATCTCACTTACTCCATTAATTTTTTCTCCTTTAAATCCTCTTTTTATTTTAATTTATCCTAGGTAAAAGTAGTCAAACTCCTATTAATTTGTGTAGGAAGGGTGAGTTTCACACTTCTTAGACCCATTCTTTACAGCATTTGGGTCCATTACCCTGTTAACATAATAGGCAAGTTGCTATAGTTAGTTTCCAACCAAAATATGTCGTACCAGCTAGTAGGTATAGTTGTTAATAAGATAAATAAACCGTACTTGTTCCCGAAAATAAAATAAAATAAACAGTACTATTCTTTGTCTATTTTCTTGGCTTAATTGCACTTTTGGTCCCTAAGGTATCACGATTGTGCAATTTTGGTCCCCCGGATTTTAATTGCGCCAATTGGGTCCTCCAACTATCACGATTGTGCAATTTTGGTCCCCCATGTTTCAATTGCGCCAATTGGGTCCCTCACATATCATAATTGTGCAATTTTGATCCCCTAAGTATCACGATTGTGCAATTTTGGTTCTCCAAGTATCACGATTGTACAACTTTTAACATCAATAACCTACGAAGCACATGTGCAACTGATTTGGCACTTAATGAGACTAGTTTGACAGCTTACGTGTCATTCTTATGTGACACTTAATGATGTGCATTTGATCATTAAATTGTGTGAGATGTCAATGATGTCTTATAAGAATGTCCTGTAAACTGTCAAGTTGACTTCATTAAGTGTCAAATCAGCCTCACGTGTCCTATGTAGGCTACTGACGTTAAAAATTGCACAATCGTGATAATTGGGAGATCAAAATTGCACAATCATGATATGTGGGGGACCCAATTGGCACAATTGAAACTTGAGGGACCAAAATTGCACAATCGTGATACTTGGAGGACCCAATTGGCGCAATTAAAACCCGGGGGACCAAAATTGTACAATCGTGATACCTGAGGGACCAAAAGTGCAATTAAGCCTATTTTCTTTAAGAGTGTGGGTCGGTTTAATGTTAATAGTCCATGTATACAAAGTTTCACTAACAAAGTGTTGTGCAGATACTTTTAAAGAAATTTTAAAGAAAAATAAAATATTTAAGACATTAAAAGCTAAAACTTAGGCGTCATTGCACTTTTGGTCCCTCAGGTATCACGATAGTGTAATTTTAGTCCCTTAGATTCTAATTGCGTCAATTAGGTCCCCCAAGTATCACCGATTGCACAATTTTGATCCCATAGGTTTCAATCGCGCTAATTGGATCCCCCAGGTATCATGATTATACAAATTTTGGTCCCCTAAGTATCACGATTGTACAATTGTTAATGCCAATAGTCTACGAAGCATATATGGGACTGATTTGACATTTAGTGGAGCGAACTTGACAACTTACATGCCATTCATATGTGACACTTAGTGATGTGTATTTGACCATTAAAGTGTGTGAGATGTTAATATGTCACACAAGAATGTCCTATTAGTTGCCAAGTTGACTTCATTAAGTGTCAAATCAGTCTCACGTGGGCCAAGCAGGCTACTGGCATTAAAAATTGCACTACTGTGATACTTGGGAACCAAAATTACACAATCGTGATACTTGAAGGCTTAATTGGGCAACTAAAACCCGAGAGACTAAAGTTGTACAATCGTAATACCTAAGGGACCAAAAGTGCAATTAAGCCTAAAACTTAAAAGTTAAAACTTAAAAATGTTCAATTTTTTTATTGTATCTTCTTTACTAATTGTCGCACTTATTAGCAAACAAAGGAAGAAAGTTTATGAATAGAATTTAATTGATATGCATTGTGTGTATATATTTTTCATATTATTAATTAATAATAAATTGACACATCATAATATTTTTTTTTTGACTCTTATAACAATAGCATTAAAAACCACACATAAAATAATTTATAATTAATTAAAAATATAAAGAACTATAAATAACAGTCTACCAAAAATAAACTCACAAATATAACTTATAGATGTGACTAAACTGATATTTGAGCATATTATTTCTTTTCTGGGGTTAAAATATCGTAACTCACTTGCAAAAATGGATATAAGAAGGATGTTGAGATGGACTGACACATGTCATGGACAGAGACGTGATGCACAGAAAATAACAAAAAGGGAACCGCAACTTGAACACAAAACCCAAAACTTGTGGTTTCCTTTTGCAGTTGTGGTTTTCGAAGTACAAGCACAGACAGCCAGGAAATTCTGGCTAAGGCATGCCCCACAATTTGTTTGCTTATAGAAACGCTTGCTACGAATCATCCATCAATGCCCAACAACACCCGACCCACGTTTTACGTGAGAGATGGAAATGCCAGGGACCTCCAACAAAAGAAGACTCACCAAGGAGAAGAAAGAAAAAGAAGAAAAAGAAGAAAATTACCTGATGATTGTCACATACGAGTCCTTCACGTTGTGGGGTTTGCAAAGTTTGTTCGTTTGATTGGTTCTGTTGGTGAATTGTGGAAGCAAGATTGAATTTTGAGCATTCATATATGGATTGTTTTGAATCACAAGTTCTGTTGCATCTTTTTATGGTACACCAGGACCCTTTGGTTTGGTACTTTATGCTCTTTGTGTGAATATGGTTTGGAGAAACATAGGAGGGTAGGGGGAGGAGGGATGCTATTCTGCTTCTGCATGTGGCATTCTATGTTTTGAATGTGGGATTTTAAGGAATAACAACAATAACATCCTGCTTCATATTTATTTTAATCCATGTTGTGGAAATACCACTTTGAATTTAGTGATTTTTACCCTTGTTATTGGAGTGGTTGTCTGGGTTTATAGGCATACTGGGGAATCATTGGGGGATTTATTAAAGGTTCTTTTGAATTAGTATTCCTTGTGGTTGTCTCTAGAGACTAATATATGGTTCAACTTCAGCAATTTAATACTTGAAAAAAAAAAACGAGAGAGTAGGAAATGTGATAAGGTGAGGACTAACTGTTGAAGGTTGCAAATTTTCTATATAATTAATATAGTTATGCGTTTATATTGTATATTAGCATGAACTTATCAATAAATTCTTAATCATTTCTGCAGGAGAGTGTCTGTGGTGTGATAATACTGTAAATGAAGATGCTGTAAAGTTTGATTAATAATATCTATTTCTTTTTCATTGGAGGGAATTTAGTAACTTATGGCTGAACTAGTGTTGGGCTACGCGGTTTTGAGAGTACATTTGAAACATGAAAGTACCAATGCTGATGCATGAATGCACTGACAAGATGGCTATGATGACAGAGTGAGGTAAAGAAATAGATTCCTGTATGAAATTTTGGAAGAACCCTGTCCCAAAAGTAGAAATGGGGTTACCACAGGTGCCTTCAGGCTGCATTGCTGAGGAGGTGGCAGCATCACTAGGCACATTTGTGCAAACTGTACCTAGGATTGCCAGCATAAGCAACTATGAGTTGAACTTGTTGGCTGGAGAAGACTTAGGCAATCGCAAGCAAGTTGATATGCCTAACTCTGAAAGAAAAAATGTTCTAGAGCTTTCAAGAGAATCACATATTTCAAATATGTGTAAAGATGGTAAATCCAACATACAGAAGTTGAAGAATAACCCCATGGAACAAATTGGCAGGTTGTCTGTCAATGTTGGGAAAACTATGCAGAATCCTACTTCTAGGACTGTAGGTTTCCCAATAACGGCATTAAGTTCTCGTGTTAATGGTTTTGGTGGAAATGGATATTCGTCAACTGTGTTTAATGTCACCAATGATGCAACTGAAGCATCCGAGTCACAAGTCAGAAAGCGAATATTGTCACCTTTGAATGGGATGCTGCTTGCAGATCATTTTGAAGGTGATTGCCTGGAAATTGGGGGTGGTATTTACCAAAGTTGTTCAAAGGGTGGCGATGATAGTTATAATGCTCTTATTTTACAAGAGTATAAGAAGGTTCATATTGGAAACTACAACAATATTCACTCCATGATCTGGTCCTCATCTTGTTTTCAGGAATTTACAAATTCATCCTGTAACAACCCGAATGTAAACCAAATTGTATCTAGTGATCACCATTCACATTGTGAACATGAGGAGCCATGGTCTTATAAGCATTTCAGACCATCTCCAGCACTTGATAATTTTGAAGAGACAACTAAAATAAGGTCTCAAACAGTTGCGTTGTCCATACCTCAAAAAAAGGTGTCATCACCTCCCTTCCCTTTGTCTCCTCTGGGTAAAAAGTCTTCTGAAAATGAAGAATTGGGCGGATGCAGAGATATTCATATTATGTTGGATGATGACAATGTGACTTTTAAGGGCATGGAACAATCACTTGATAGAACTCGTCAAGGCATTTTATCTGCACAGGAGATGCCCAGTAAATCACAGCTCAATTCAAACAGTATGCAGCAAAAGTCTGACGTGTTTACTCCTGATAATATCATTGATATGAAAGAGTATTGGACTCATCCTGCTAGCTTTCCTCCTCAGCATGCCAAGTTAGGTGGAACTGTGAGTAGACAGCCAATTAGAAGGTCTCTGGTCGGTTCATTTGAGGAATCTCTGTTATCTGGTCGCCTATTATCTGGGAAAGTTAGTCGGGTTAGCATTTTCCTCATATATGGCCTCTCGTTTCAGAATTAATTTCTTAATGAAGTTAGCATAATTTGAATTACCTTCCTGTTATATTACTCTTCTAATTGTACTGCCTCTGATTTGCAGAAAATTGATGGCTTTCTTGCTGTGCTGAACGTATCTGGCGGCAATTTCTCACCTCAATCACAAAAAATTCCATTTGCAGTAACCAGTGTGGATGGAGACAAGTATTTACTTTATTATTCATCAATTAATCTTTCAGGAAAGTTATTATCAAGCAAGTCTAGAGTCACCAAATTTCAGAGGACCCTTAGCATGGATGAATCACGATCTGAAAAGAGCCGTATACGTATACCTATAAAAGGACGTATTCAACTGGTACTTCACTGCATGACCTTTAAAATTGTTAAGTTGAACATCATTTTTCCCCTTTATCAACAAAGCGCATTTATATGTATATGTAACAAGAAAATGGTTGTGCATAATGTCGTAGACTTGTGCATGGCTTAATGTTTTGCTTATTCTGTCATTTATTAGTCCTTTTTATACTGTTTGCTACAACTGCCAACTTAGATTTTTGGAGTAAATGAGATTCCTGATATAGATTTAAAAGAAGTGCCTAATTGACATGTTAAGTGTAAGGGTGCTGTCAAAATATCAGTTTCAACGTTGACAGCATTAGTTCCATGTTTGCCACTAGTGTCACATCAAATCTTGGAGAAATGTTATCAACATTTGATACATCATAAATTCAAAAACTTTGTCCCAAACTATATGCATCAAGAAAGAATTAGCATATAAATTCCAAAAATTCTAATGCCAGGTATCATCAATAATTTCATAATGAATTTATGGATGCCAACTTGATCTGGTTCTGGACACATGATTATTTGGTAATTGATCATTACCCATCTCAACTCACTGCAAAAAATACTAACAGCCAAACTGACTTGTTCCTACTCTCCAGTAATCTGGTTTTTCACTGTAGTGATATATAGTTGTTTGAATGATATCATGCAAGATGTATTCGTGATCAATATTATTGCCAGGATAATAAAATTGCCTAAGGTGATTGTTATGCTGGCAGATCAATAGTTTGTGGGCTATGTTTAACATGAATTTCATGGCAGCAGTGTTGTGTAGAAAGAATTAGATGTTCATCAGTAGCTTCTCAATTATTCACATGTGAAATTCGGAATAGTTATACCAAATTGTGTGTGACAAACTGACTGACCTAACTGCAGGTCCTCAGCAATCCAGAGAAGACACCTATTCACACCTTCTTTTGCAATTATGATTTGAGCGACATGCCGGCTGGTACCAAGGTGGGACTGGGTGAATTTATCATATTCAAAGTTCTATCACCATGTAATCATCCATTTGCATGCTTTTCTACTATTATATTGGTTGAAAAATTTAAGCTGTGGCATATAAAAAGGCGCATTATATATAAAGCTTTGAATATAGATGTAGGAAATGCAATCTATAAGCATGTCTTCACACATCACTTATAAACTACTGGGTTTCGTAAGTGTTCAATAAGAGTGAACCTAGCTATAACGAAACCAGAGACAGGATAAAAGCCAAGTTTTAAGGAGTGTAATGTAAAGGCCAGTGGGAGCTAATTGGTGTAACTGGACTCCATACCTCCTCAATATTAGGGGCCTATGCTGGTGTGATCTTTGTCTTAACACCTGTTAAGGATTGCTTGATGTATAATTAAATATAATTGCATAAATTTTTGTCACTGTAATTAGATAAATCCTTGTTCACCTATTTTTAATGGCGATGTGAAATTTCTCATGTGGACTTCATTATTCAGTAACTTGAATCCTACCTGACCCGTCACTGTTGTCTTGCATGGTCATTTCTGCAAAACCTTTTGGGATGAAGCTAGCTTTTGTTAAATTGATTTGAAACTGTACCTTTTAATTAAATATGAAAAAATATGTTTTGTTATCTCTTCTCCTTCCTATATCTCTGTTTACGAACCAAAATTTTTACCAGTTCCATGTTTATTGTGCTTTGCTTTTATTCATCTAAAGTAGACATTCTTGCGGCAAAAGATCACTTTAACCGCATCTAGATCGATGTCTATGACTGGGAAAGAAAGCCAAACAGATTCTGACATTAGAGCTGATGCTAAGTCCTCAATGATCTCAAATACCAGCTGTAGAGATAAAGATCTTCTGACCTCAAAATTTGGCGAATTTGATAGTCTTTCAAGTACAAAGGCTTGTAAGGAAGAAAACTTTAGTTCAAGCACATGTCTTGTGAATGAAGACAAATTTCTACATGGTTCTTCAAAGGCCAATGATAATGCTATTAACAATGGCATTCTTCTTTATGCTCTTCACCTCCGCTTCATATGCCCCTTGCCTAAGAAACGTTCAAGGTCTGTTCATAAGTGCAGATCTGACCCTCTCTCTGCAGAAGTGAGAAACATTATGGATACTGCTGAATATGAAAGACGTTTCTACTTGTATGATGATATGAGGGTAGTGTTTCCTCAACGCCATTCTGATTCTGACGAAGGCAAGGTATGTAAATTTATATGTGAAATGGTTTTATTGCATTCACGCACTAATAAATCTGGGAATTATGTGCCTCAATGTGTATTTCATGCCCTAATTAATCGCTCTTAGGTAATCATGAGAATGTTCTAACTTTAGTGATTTGTTAAATAATTGCTTCAAACTTGCAAGTCATTTTCTTTTATTTGTTGCTTTCCATCAGGAGTATACAAGGCACTCACGGTGTGGTATATTCACTAAAACATGTTCAGTTAATAGTCTTGAGCTATGATGTCATGGAATCTTCTTGAAGAACATTGCACATATTTTAATTTTTAGGTTTAATTGCACTTTTAGTTCTTTAATTATTGGTCAAGTGCGATTTTGGTTCCTAAAATTTTTTTTGTGCACGTTCGGTACCTCTGTTTTTCAATGTTGTAAATTCAGTCATTCCATCCAATGTCCATCAATTTTTCAATAATTAACCGGGAGGAACAACTGCTCTAAGCGCATAGAACCTCTGGTTGAACTTCTGTGATGGAATAAAAAAAAAGGTCCCGAAAAGAAGGGACAAAACCAATAAATAGCATAGAAAAAACATTGAATCATGTTGAATTGGAGAGCCAGACGAGGGAAAACTTCAACTAGAGATTCTGTGCGTTTGTAGGAGTGGTTACTCTATGTTAATCATTGAAAAAATTGTCGGACATTGGAAGGAAGGACCAAATTTACAACATTTAAAAAATAGGGTGAACAAATGTGCACAAAAAAAATTATAGGAACCAAAATCGCACATAATCAATAATAGAGGGACTAAAGATGTAATTAACCCTTATTTTTAATATGATTAAAATTGTCCTTATGGCATCGATTATGGAAGTTTGGCTCTTATTGGTTCCCCGTTTTGCTTTCGTATATCATCTAATGAATTATTTCTTGTCGCAGTTACATGTGGAATATCATTTCCCTTCTAATCCAAAATACTTCGACATCAGCTGCTGAAATGCTACTGTGTCTCTCAGTGGTTTTTGTATATATAGTTGTAAATATTGTACGTATTCGATTAATTTCTTTTTTGAATTTTGAGGCTAATTGCCCCGATTTTACTTGTAAAACTGTAAATTACGTAGTTTCTGTCCATATTTGATTCATAGTACTCGCTTGGACCCCTATTGTGCTTCTGTTCTCCTACTGCCTATCAGAAATTCTAAAATACTCTAGACATTTAACCGTTCAGATTTAATTTAATATTACTTTACATTTGATCCAACGGTTTGTATAATTATATGGTGTCAAATGTTGTTTTTATTGGACTCCTATAAGAGCATCTCCAATGGTACACTTTATTAGAGTCACTTAACTTCTTTTTTATGGGCTTTATCATGTTACAATATCATTTTTTACTTTATATTATTTTAAACTTTACAATCCAATAATACAACTCTTAATTAAAAGTTCACCAAATTACCACACGTCTGTATTTATATTTTGTGTTGTTTCTATTTAAAATATTAACTCATTTATATTTTTCTCTTTTTGTTTACTAGTGATTCTTAGATATTTCTATAAGCATTCGTCCTTATATATGTCATCTACATCAGCTTGATTCAATGGTACAATCCAACAAGAAGCTGGCCTGAAAATGTAACATTCCCAAAATTGGCAGTCTTTTAAATAAAATAAGGTATGAAAGCTTAAATGATCAAAGGAGGTCAAATTACCATTTAGTGAAGGAACAATGGTGAGATGGTGTTAAAGCCTCAAGGGCACAAAGGTATTTTCCATGTGTGGCTATAAATACCCCTCATGTGAGCTCATTTGCTACATTTCCTTCATTTACACCCTATGGTCTTTCTCTCTATCTCTTTCCCCATTCTCTTCTTTCTCTCTGTACGTCCCTTACTCATAATCAATTATTTTCAAACCCATAATCGATTATTCTATGTTTTCCTAAGAAAACGAGTTTTTGGGATAGAGACCACTTAATAGATTTAATTTCACCTCTTAACATATTAATTTTAAGGGCAAGATCCATAATCCATTAAGTTTTCTTGAGCTGTTCTTGGGGGTTTTCTGTAACACCCTTTCCCGAGTGTCACATTCCCAAATAATTATAAGATCGAAAGTAATATTAATACGGAAAAATATGAGTTTTTTTTCCGCAACAATGGAATGAAGCTTGTAAAATAATTAATAATAATTAAACTTAGGTTCATCTTGCATTTCCAAAAGCCATAACATAAATAAGTGCGGAAGCTGTAAAGGGTACATAGTACAGACATAGGTCCAAGCCTAACCGAAAAGAAAATACATAAGTAGATAGTAGGAGATGCAGCTCCTAAAAAGATACAATCAAAAACTGGACACGGCCCTGGCCAACAAAGACTACATGGAGGGGTCCTCCTCCATGGACGAGATAGAAGCAGGAGCAACAATGTGTAGAGGACGTACAGGAATATGCGTCCTTTTACGAGCAGTGTTAAAGAAGGTAGGTCCTCCGAGGATGCGCACCACAGGTGGTCTTGTGGCGGGAATCACTATGGACACTACAGGTGGGACCACAGAAGGTCCACCCTCAGGAGCCACAAAAAGAAGTAGCTCTCCTGCGTCTAACATTGAAAGCTTGGAAAGGTGAAGACGCAACGCTCTTGTGAAACCTGACCCTCTTTACCAGGATAATAAGAATTTAACTTCTTTTACTCGGGTTAAATAATTTTTTTTATATAAAAGTTATAAGATAACAATATTAAAATAAGTAAAGTTGAGGGAAAAATAATTATATTTGAATAATCCAAGATCAACTATTAGAGTTTCAGTTTATCTTTTTTTTTTTTTAAAGTATCAAATGTTAATTTTGGACTTGTAAGTTGGAATTAAAAGGAAGAGGCTTCTCCCTTTCATGGTAGGCAACATATAGAAAGGGGAAAAAAGAAGAGAGGAAGAGAAATAGAGAGAAGGAGAGGAAGAAAGGAATAGGGAAAATGTGAGAGCTTTTTGAAGATGGAGCTTCCTTCTCATCCTGGCCATGAAGGGAAGATTGGTGAGCATCTTCCAAACTTCCCAAAGATCCCACTATCTTCTCATCTTCTTCAACCTTCTTTGTTCTCCATGGTTGGGTAAGAACCCCCAAGGTAAGGGAGTTTAATGTTTTCTTGAATTTCTCTTGTTCATCTTGTTTAATCTTTTTTTAATTAATGATTATGTTTAAAAAATGAAAGGAAAACAAAGGTTATGACTGTTTGGTTGAACACTAGAACTTGGGGGTGAGGAAACTCCATTGTTGTAGCTTGAGGTTTTATGTATTTTTTGGGGTGTCTCGATTTTGGGTGAGATTCTGATAGACCTGAAATAAAAAATTTGTAACTGGAGTTGTAGATCTCGGATTGAGTTGAAGTTTGTCACATTTGAAAGATAACACACATAGGTATATAGTGGATAAATTGTGTGAATTTTTTAGACCTGAGATGTTCTCAGTTAATTTCTGAAAACAGGGCTATGGCTGCCCCAAATGCATCTTGACAGCCTGCATTCAAAAACTTATATCATGAGTTGTAAAATTCGGAATGAGATGAAACTTGTTGCATTTGAAGACTGAAATGTAGACTTTTATCGTGGTAAAATTTGGTGATTTAATAAGACCTGAGGAAGTCCTAGTTTAATTGGGAAAATTGAGTACTGTCTGTCTCGGATGTACTTGACCAGTCCTTACTCCAAAATTTATATCTGAAGTTGTAGACCTCATTTTTATGTGAAACTAGTGTCATTTTAAATCAGATATGTAAGTTTTATTGTGGGTAAAATTTTAGAATTTATGGATTTTTGTATTTTTCCCAGTTTTTGTTTGAAGTTGGTCTATGATTGCTGAAAACCTCCTCAGGCAATCAGTCTTGATAAGGTTTCATCTTGGGTCACAACATTCGAACTTAGGTACTACCAGTTGTATTACAAATTTGTTAAAAAATGACATAGACCTATCTAAATGATAGGAAGTATACTCATAAAGTGTATTTGTAAAGTTGATTAAAGATCAGCAAAGTGTGACAGCAAGATGTAAATCTTAACTGGAACATGTGTTGTCCATAAACAACAATTATGAAAAATGAGGTTAATTTAAGTGTTGTGGCCAAGGAGGGCCTAAGACTAAATGTTCTACTATGTGTACAATATGTGTTATAAAGATAATGAATGAGCAAGTTATGATAAAAGGAATTGTTTGTTTATAATGTACTAATATGAGTTTTGTTGATTTGACTATAACGTTGGTTATAAGAATGAAAGTATAAGAAAATGGTATTGTTGATATTTACGATTGTGGATGGTACCATGTACTTGTGTCTTGGTGGTTGATAATTGATAAATTTGTGCGTGTTGAGGTTATCCATTATGGGAGGGTAGTATATAAATATATACACACTAGAGATTAGTTTCCTGTGATGCTTATGTACATGTTTAGCGATACTGAAATATTGAAATGAGTACTCTGGTACATGAGTGATGAAGTGTGATAAGTCTTTGGCTTTGTGAAATGACTAAGAGTAAATGTGTGAGATGTGTATTGCACATGACTGTCGATTTGCCACTATGGTTATGGGATCATGATGACATGGATAAACTTGAGTATGGTTATTGTGTAGTATAGTTAAACATTGCTTGATAAATGTTATATGGTTTATAAGATGTCAAATGGCGAAAACCTTAAGGGATAAGATTATGGAAAATACACATTTGTTATAAATGGTATGATCTATCAAATAAGAGTAACTAGATATGCGAAAGACTTCATTGTAAGCTTAAGATATGTTTCAGTGTAAGCATTGGATTATCATTATTGAGTTGTGTATTATGTGATATGATATTGGAATTTACGTGAGGTATGAAAGTGATGCCAACTGTTAAGTTTCGATATCTGTATGTGATTTGAATTATGGAATATACTTGATTCTTGAATTGACCATTTAAAAGTCGCATTGGAGATGGTGATACGCAACGTCCAATTGCGCGAGAGATGTAACAACCAGTAGAGCTTGGATTTGATGATATGACCATATAGCGGGGATGCCCAGTAATTGCGAGACCGCTTTGGGGACGGCGATACGTAATGCCTAATGATGGATGGATTGTATGCCTATTGGAGATGGCGAGACATAATGCTCGAAAATGTGGATGAAATATGTTATATTCGATTTTTGAGGCAATTCAAGCATCATGGTAGAAAATCCACAATGAGAGTATGAAATGTTAAGGCTTAATTGCACTTTTGGTCCCCTAGTTATCACGATTGTGCAATTTTAATCCCTCTGGTTTTAATTGCGCCAATTAGGTCCATCAAGTATCACGATTGTGCAATTTTGGTCCCCCACGTTTCAATTGCGTCAATTAAGTCCCTTAAGTATCACGGTTGTGCAATTGGTCCCTCAAGTATCCCGATTGTAAGATTTTTAATGTTAATAGCCTACGAAGCACATGTGCGGCTGATTTGATACTTAGTGAGACCAGTTTAACAGCTTACGTGTCATTCCTATGTGACACTTAGTGATGTGTATTTGAACATTAAAGTGTGTGAGATGTCAATTATGCCACATAAGAATGCTCTGTAAGCTGCCAATTTGAACTCACTAAGTATCAAATCAGTCCCATGTGGTTCACGTTGGTTACTGGCGTTAAAAATTGCAATATCGTGATACTTGGGGGACGAAAATTGCACAATCATGATACCTGGAGATCCAATTAGCGCAATTGAAACCTGAGGGACCAAAATTGCACAATCGTGATATGGGGACCCAATTGGTGCAATTAAAACCCGTGGGATTAAAATTGCACAATCATAATACCTGCGGGACCAAAAGTGTAATTAAGCCAAATGTTAAATATGTGAGATTAAAGGTTTTGATGAGTTGGACATTATTGTATTCTCTATTTGTATTATTTTCACATGTTTTTACTTGTGAGGCTCTTATTGAGTTTATTTAACTCACCCTCTCATAATGTTGTGATGTAGGGGTAGAGCTGGATCATCCCGAGCTGCCTGACTCCTAATTGTGAAGTTAACGTGCCAAGCCACAACCTCTAAAGATGCTTTTGTTTATCAACTAAATTTAATGTGTTTTCATGGTAAAACGTTGAAAACTAATTTGTATCATTTGTTTTACAAAAGTTTAGTATTCAAAGATGTTATTAGGAGTTCTTTGCATCCCATTTATAAAAATTTATCAGAAGAAGTTTTCCTCTAAACCATAAGTTCGTCCCTTAAAATAAGAAAGGTTCAATGTTAAACATTTTTTTTTTTTGGTTATTTACTTATCTCGAATTAAGAATGAGGAAGTATTAACCTGGGTAAGGCTTTGGACTTGGGGTTGTCACCCATTTTCTGGTCGATCACTGACAGCAACTTCGGGCCGTGACAGAGGTTGTATCAGAGCGTAGGCTCAAGAGTAAAATCTTTTTGTGAAATGTTTTGAACTTGGTTAATTAATTGTTGGCTAGTAAAATTGATTTTGTGTTTAAGGTTAGTATTGGGCATTGGCTCGCAATGAACCTAAACAAGGGTTTAAGGGCAAATAAGTTTGATGTTGAATTGCTATTTGATTGGATGTAAAATGCTGATTTATATGACTATGGTTTCCTGTTGAGGAAACGAAATATGGACTGAGGATGCTATATTGATAACATGATGTTCCATCATAAAAATTGTTGTGTTAGATATGTGATGGTTGTGAACACCCCATTTTGACCAGTTCCCTTTTGTTTTTCACTTAAATTTACCAAAAATCCAAAAAGACTGAAAAAGATCAAAATCATTAAAATATCAAAATTTTGGGAAGAAATAAGAAAGAGCTGAGTTTTGCACTCCATGTTTGCTTTTTTTTAGAAAAATTAGAAAAAGGACAAATCATAAAAATATTTTGCCTTGCCATCTTATTTGGATTTGTCAATAAAATTTATTTATTTATTTTTTCAAAAAATCACGAAAATATTTTATCTCTTATTCATTTAGTTTGAAAGATTTGAATCAGCCAAGCCTAGACTAGGAATCTTTACCCATTGCTGAACCAAGCCCATTATCCATTATTATGGCCCAAACCCGGATTCCCTTTCTTTCTCCCTCACCCATCTGAAACCCTAGCAGCCACACCTCATCCCTTCACAAATCCCAGCCGCACAACCTCATCCACCTACCCCCAAATCCCTCTTTCCTTTCTCATTTTCGCACACATCTCGCACCCTAATGCGATTTTCTTTCCTTTTTTGCGGTAATCATCAAGGATTAGCGCGATAGTTGCGACAGCTTCGCGAGCTGGGTTCTATAAAGCAAGAAAAGCCGCACCAGAAGGGGGGACAGGACCGAGAGAGGCAGAAATTCGAAACAGAACAGGGAGAGAAAGGAAGGTAGAAACGCAGTCACGAAAAAACTGCAGCAGGAAGGAGAAAGAGCTTCCATTTCATACCTAGCACCGCCGTCCGCGAGTCACCGATCCTCTTCACGCGGCCTTGACGCGTCTTCATCCAGCGCCGTAGTCCGCCGCTACACCGCCGTCCCAGCACCCCACCGAACGGCACCATGCAGACCCAGTCGTCCCTACTGCGATTTCTAGCTTGCTTGAAATCACCTTAATAGGTTTTGGTCCTGTTCTTACTTTCTGGGGTATGGTTGTTGAATATTTCTACTTCATACTTTAGATGAATATATAATAGAGAAATGGTTGTTGGCTTGGATTTAATCATTTGTGGATACCCTGTGACACAGATATTGTAATATCATGTTCCTTGCTGCAATGCATGCCGCATGTTTGATGTAAAGCTTGAGTTGATGATGATTTGATTTTTGTTAGACACAGTTTTGGTAGTCTAATGTGTTTTTCTGTATTGCACATAACCTGTTTTGTTGAAGAACCTGTGTGCTTACTCTTGGGAGTCACATCTTCCTCCTAATGTTACCCCTCTCCCATGTGCAGTTCCACTACATCACAGCTCCTTCGTTTAATTTCCTTTTTTTTTTTCAGTGACTAAGTTAATGAATTGTGGAGTTATAGTCCTTTCATGTGTAGAATGGATGGTGGGTTCCTATATTGTTATATTGCACTTGCTTTGGCCGCTATATGGTTTGTGAAACTGAATCTTTGAACTTGTTGATGTGTGATCAAAAGCTTTAATATTTGGTCTTCTAGCTCTTCCCAGGCTTGTCACAATGACTGCAAATTTTTGCTTTGTTTATGCTTGCAACCAAGTATTGCCAGGAATATAACTTCTTGTTGTTTAGTGGTTGCAGCAAATGATATTGGTTAGAGATAGGTTTAGTTGTTTTGCAGTTATTCGGAATAAAGCTTGGAGTTGTAGGGATTGTGGTCAAGCTTCCCCTTGGGTTGTCATTTTTATTCAGATTAATATTTATTGAATAATAAGTATTGATATGCTGAATTTTTGTTCAAGTTTGAGCATTTTATGGTGTATAGGTTAATTAATTGTGATTGAGTGGATGAGATACACTCTGATTCACCTCTATTTCAAGAAGTATCGCTGGCAGCAATTCTTTTCCCTGCCTTGATCACGTTTTTCCTTCTGAAGAGTGCAGCAAGACATTCTATTTTTGGTCCTTTATTTAGTGTAAATCATAGCGACATTAACAATGACAAATATAAAAATAATCAAAATAATTGGAATTTGCTTTTGGGATGCCCTATGACCTTGAGTGTCATGTTCAATCCCTTAGGTGTGAGGTTGCTCTACGGACTTATGTGTCGTGTTCAACCTCATTTAGGATTTATCAATGTTTAAAAATAGAAATAAACCATAGAACATGGAGCAATTTATTTTTCATCTTGCCTTTTTTTTTTTAATGTTAATGTTAATTTATAACCTATTTCTTATAAATTTTTTTGGGGTAAAATAAATATTTGTACAATTAATTTGGGTAACCGTTTTTTAACGGGTGTATTAGGGGTGCTGTGGGGTTAAGTCCTCATCCTTTCCTATGCACAATCGGCTTCCGAACTCAGTTTTGACTCCAAAGAACATTGTTTTTTTTTTTTTTTTACAAAGTAATGGTTTTCCAATTTTTACCAAGATAAATAAAATTGGTGGCGACTCTATATGGTTTTTTTTTTTAAATTCTCTATTTTTCGCGGTTTCCTTCGCGATCGCGGTCGCGACAGATGGCGACTCCACTGGGGATATTTTTAGAAAGTCAAGCCCATTAAAATTAATTGTGCAAATCTTTAATAAATTTTAACCTATTTGTTTTACTCTATTTTGTTTTTTTTTATGTTTTGTTTCTCTATCCTTTATGAAAATTAAAAAAAAAATGAAAAAGAGCAAAAAAAAAAAAAAAAAAGAAAAAAAGTCGTTGGTGTTTTTTATATATTTTTTTTTGTTTGTTTGTGTGTTTTGATTTTTTTTCCTCTCAAAAAAATATAAAAAAAAAATATTTAAAACAAAATTGGAAAAGATGAAAAATAACATGACTTTTGTGTGAATATACTCTGCTTTGATTTGTTTCATTTTATTTTATGAGAATATACTTCGTTTTGATTTGTTTTATTTTATTTCTCTCTTTCTGTGTATTGTTGATGATTTTTGGTTGCTTTTTCAACTTTAGGGTAGATAACATTTTTTTTTCTTGGAATATATTATTTGAACTCTAGGGTAGATGACATTTGATTTTTTGTATATATATGTGACTTTGTTTTGCAGGTTTTTTTTAGTTTTAGGATTTTACAGGTTTGTATGCCTCCAGCACACACATCGCAATCACTCGTGTCACACATTTTCAGCTCTATACCCGAGCTTGTGGAAGCCTTAGGAGTAGGCGGTGCCTCAACACTGTCATTGGAAGGCCTAGTGCCCCTCTGATATTTGTTGATTCACCACTCAGATTGTTACTAGTATCATGGATTAGTCATCCTGGAGGGTTTATCCCTACTTGTGGCTAGGATCATGAGCTGGGTCCCTGTCTTTCGTGATTGGAACAATCTGGGAGCCATGACCTTTAGAAGTCTAGAACCACCAATGCACTCATAGATTAACCTAGTGGCTGCCTAATTTAAGAGTCGTCATAGATACCCTTGACTATAGGACCTCCCTCTTAGGACAATTGGAGGCATGCATCTTCTCTCTTCTATTTTATTCTTGATTATGTGTTTTATTCCGTTCTTCTTAAAAAAAAAAAATTATAAAAAAAAAAAGAAAAAAGAATAGAAGATAAAAAGGTAAATGGGTTCCCATCGACTTGGGCCCAAATGATCCATCGAAATGGGTCACTAGAGGGACAATGCATTAGACGTCCCATGTCCTTTGGGTTTACAACCCTATAAGGACTCCTTTTTGCATCGCTTTTTTGTGCTTAGTTTCTCATTTTTTTATTTTTTATTTTTTTTAACAAGTGAGCTCTTTTGTGAAGGAAAGATCCCGTTACAATCCACGTAGCAAGTAATGGAAATATCTCACTCTAGCAATGCGATCAGCTCAAGAAGGAACATTAGGATTGATGTGAAGGTAAATGATGTGAAGATCTTAATAGAAATCAGTCAGTTGATGCCAAGAGAGACACATTCAGAGTTTGCAAGCAAATATGGGAGAATTTTGGACTTGTTGTATATTCCTACAGATGTTGCGGGCTTGAGCGCTTTGGCCCAGTATTGGAATCCTACCCTGAGGTGTTTTGAGTTGCCAAACTTGGATACGACACCAACTATAGAAGAATATGCTTACATGATAAGGATACCTCTTCCGAAGGAGCTTCGTGTTTACCTCTACTATGGCCAACATGTCAGTGACGGGAAAGTGGCAGAATTATTAGGAGTTCAACCGAAGCCATCAGACAAAATGGAAAAAGGAATCGTCAAAGGCTTGAAGAGGAGATTCCTCGAGGTTTATCTCAGGGAATTGGCTCGACAACAAAATTGGGTGGTTTTCAATCGAGTGTTAGCTCTAACCGTTTATGGATTGGTGTTATTTCCTTTTATACCGGACATGGTGGATTATGCGGCTATGGATGTCTTCTACAAAGTTGAAGAGTATGCTGTGAATCCTGTCCCTGCTATTTTGGCAGAAACGTTCCTCTCACTGCAAGTTTGCCACGAAAGTCAGCAAGGTAAATTGCGGTGTTGCACACAATTGATGTATGTTTGGATCGTGACACATATGTCTGCTCGCAAGCACATTAGCGAGACGGATGACCCTTTGAAGAGATTCCACCGCATACCAGTAAAGCCAAATAAATCCTATGAATGGAAGCGAGAGTTTGATGAGATTGATTCAGAATCCTTTAATTGGATGTGTCCATGGTATAGAGGAGATACTGTTATTTTCAGCTGTGGGAATTTCTCGAATGTCCCCTTGATGGGGCCAAGAGGTTGTGTTTCATATTCTCTAGCACTTGTGATTCGACAACTGAAGTGGACTCAACGTGAAACTCCTGAAGAAGTGATGGGTGGGATCTCTTTCTTATTCCAAGATTGCGAAGTTGTCAAGAATACATCAATAGCGATTAGATTGGCTTGGAGTAATATCCGTATAGTGGGATCAAATGAGTTGGGGAGGCAAATCATTGCTTACACTAGAAACTACCTCGCTTGGAGGAAAGCAAGGAGAGAGAACATCACCGATCCTGAGCCGATCCCACACCATGATGAGATTCCTCAGACTGAAGCACAGTTGCTAGAGAAGACTGAGATTTTGATGGCTCAGATGGGGGTGCTAGAGGAGGTGAATCAAATGGCTCAAATCACCATTGTCACACTTCAACATGAAGTCCATAAGTTAAACATGAAAGTAGAACGGTTGAGAGATGAATGTGCGGATGCATATGAAGCTGCCGGTCCAGCAAAGAGGGCGAGGAAAGAGAATGTGAAAGGGTCAGAAGTCCGAGGGTTGCGAGCAAGGGTAGAAGATCAAGAAAGAGCACTGACAAAAACTCTCAAAGAAAAAGAAAAGTTGGAGGCAAACGTCGGGGTACATGTCCAAACGATAAAGATATTGGAGGAAAGAATAGGATCCTTGCAAGAGGCATTTGCCCATACTGAGCGCTACTTTGATCAAGGTTGGAATGCAGCTGCAACGTATCGCGAATCATTGGCAAAGGCACAAGAGAAGGAAGACCAACTGTGGATGAAGATACGAAAGCTTGAAAGAGAGAAAAAGCAATATGAGGATGAGATCCATCATCAAGAAGAATGGTTAGAAGACTGGCATGTAGTGACAGAGAAACTGAAGACTGATAGAAATGCTTGGAAGAGAAGATATGAATACTTGTCGCGAAGCTTGCAATACCATGCTTCTCGATTCATGGATCGCCTCGAGGAGGCGTCCATTCAGGTTCACATGAGCGCTGAATCTCTAATACCTCCAAAAGTAGCCAGCTTCATAAAGTATTGTAGAAGTCTTGCTAGTGGATTCAAAAAGAGAACCTCGAAACTTTTGATGTAATTTTTGTTAAATGTCGGACGTTGTACTGCTCTTCAATCAAATAAAAGTTATCTTTCACGTTATGTCCATCGATGAATTCTCCTTTACTTTCCTCTTTGTGTTATAAGTTTGCCTGCATGGTTGCATTGCTAGTGAGTGATGCGATCCAGTGAGAGATGCACGCCCTCATGGATATGTCATCAACCATGCACAATCTAAGGGGGACGTACCCCTAGAGTTGCGCATGGGATGGAAATTTCTTGCTACAGAGACGGTCTTTCCTTGACAAAAAGAATTAGTAAATGTGAATGAGATAGACGTAACTTTGATTTTACTAATTAAATTTCTTAATGTATTCGTATAGGTTAAAATTAGAAAATTCAGGAACCATTGCGCGACCCAGGAAAGACGACACCAATCAAACCCGAGTTCACAACACCAAATCTCGGACTAGAATGGCTGATAATAATGCCGAGGTGGGAAGAAATTTGAGCTTAGAGTTAGATGAAGTAAGGGGAAGAGTAGCTTAGATGACTGAAACCCAAGCAAGGCTGGAGGCGATATTGCAAGATATGAGAGAATCTCTCAATAGGCTTGGCGCAAATAGAGGTGCAAATGAAGATGATCCCTATGTGAGTGTACAGCCAGCCCTTTCCACAGTATCGGCACCTATGTTTTCAAGCATCAACACAGGTCTTACTCAGGGAATGCGTGCCCATGAACAACAGCAACACACAGCACCAATAATACTTCCCATCGGAGAAGGATACCGCCTTTTTGAGAATGCCTATCATGAAGCTCCTGGCTATGCAGGACCCACATGGGAGCAACCCCATATATCCATCCCTGGACCGTTCATAGGAGCTCAGGTGGAGAAGGATAAGGTGAAAGATGAGTGGATGGAAAATATGGAAGAACAGATAAAAGCGATAAAAGGATCAAGTACCTATGGCCCTCTAAAAATAGAAGAACTTTGTCCTGCCACGGACGTGGTGATACCTAAGGATTTTAAGATCCCTGATTTTTCAAAGTATGATGGGAGTGGGAATCCTCGGTTTCACCTTATCAGCTATGCCACCAAAATGGCCATCTGGTCAAAGGAAGACAAGTTCCTCATTAGCTTCTTTCATGAGAGTTTGACAGGTATTGCGTTAGAATGGTACCTTCAGCTAGACCACTCTAAGATTTCGCGATGGACGGAATTGGCTGACTTGTTCATGGACCAGTATAAGTTCAATTTGGATGCAGCTCCTACCCGTGAACAACTAACCTCATTGCAGAAAAGAAATGAGGAATCCTTTAAAGTATATGCGCAAAGGTGGAGAAGTTTAGCAGCACAAGTTCAGCCCCCGTTGACATTATCAGAAATGTGCTCATACTTTTTGGGAACTCTCGGGGCCCCTTTTATAGGGGCAATGACAGGAGCGGCTTACAGGGATTTCTCCGACTTGATAGCTGCAGGAGAAAGAATTGAATTTTTAGCTAGAGCTGGGAAACTGCCGGTTGATGCAGAAAGTAGTGCACCTAAGAAGGGATTCCAACCAAAGAAGAAGGAAGCTGAGGCGAATTATGTACAACACCAACAGAATGTTGGACCTCGACATGTTCCCTCATACCCAACGTACCAAGCACCATATAACCCGAACCTTCACATCCCATACCTTCAAACACCACTTTACCCACCTCAACAAGCCTTGCCAAGCACCACTCAACCACAAAACCAGATAAATAATGTCCCCGCACCTCAGCCATATAACCCTACTCGCCCTGCATACGCACGTTATCCCCCTGCATTCCAACCATATCGCCCAACCTATAATCGACCAAATTTCCAGAATCAAGGACACCCCACCACTCCAAACCTGCCACCTTTCCCTAAACTATCCGTTTCCAATGCAGAATTATTCCAACAATTGTTCGACCGTCATTTGATTGCGGGGAACCCTGTACGTCCCCTTCAACCACCTTTCCCTGCTTGGTACAATCCAAACTTGACTTGCAAATATCACATGGATGTCTCAGGGCACTCCATTGAAGATTGCGAAGCCTTTAAGACAGCAGTGAGAAAACTAATCGCTTGTGGAAGATTGGGGTTTGAAGAGGAATCGGGGCCTAGCATTGTTAACAATCCAATCCCAAGCCATAATGTAGAAAACAGGGTGAATAGCTTGGAAATAGAGGGGTATCAAGTCAAGAAGGTCCTCCACTTACGAACGCCTATGCAAGAGGTGTTTGATGGACTAAAGAAAGCAGGGTATGACACCGTCGCGCCGGGGGTAAAAGAAGAAGAACGAAAGGATGATGGAATTTTGAATTGTGTTTATCACCATGGGCAGGCAGGACATGACATTGAGAGTTGTTGGGACTTTAAGGTCCGAGTTCAGGGACTACTAACCCTCGGAGTGATACAAGCCAGGCGAGGTACGTTTGAGGGAATCAACATAGTCGAAAAGATTGTACTTCGAGTGCCACCCCTTAATAAGGCCCCGACACCAGAAAAAGTGATCTTAAGGGTAAAAAAGCCAGTTCCTTTTGCTTATGACGACACTCATGTTGTGCCATGGAACTATGAAACAAAAGTTGAGCTGACGGCTGTAGGAGATACTTCGAAGGCCCAAGTTGCTAATGTGATAAGGACCAGGGGTATTACGAGGAGTGGGCGATGTTATGGCCCTGAAGAAGAAGAAATAAAGAAGAATCCCAAAGATAAAAAGAAGAATGAAGCTGTGGAGGAAGAGGAAGAAGAGTTCCTGAAGATCATGAAGCAAAGTGAGTTTGATGTGATAGAACAGTTAAAGAAGACTCCAGCCAGGATTTCTCTCTTATCACTTATTCTAACATCAGAATTGCATCGTAAGGCGTTGTTGAGGGTGTTGGGTGAAGCTTATGTCAAGCCTGATGTCACTCTCGAAAATGTGGTAGACATGGTAGATCCGGTGAAGCGCGTCAACATGATTACCTTTTCGGAAGATGAGGTGGTTCCCAGGCAGGGTAGTGGGCCCAAAGCCCTGCACATTACTTTAAAGTGCAGAGGTTTTGTGATTGCGAAGGTACTCATAGATGGCGGCTCGGGATTGAATGTGATTCCAATGTCTACTCTGGAGCAATTGAACATGGGTATAACAGATTTAACACCACAAGAGATGATTGTGCGGGCCTTTGATGGAACAACAAGAGGAATTTTAGGGGAAATAACTCTGCCACTTGAAATAGGGCCTAGTCATTTCCCTGTCCTATTCCAAGTCATGGAAATTCAACCAGCATATACTATGCTTCTAGGGAGGCCTTGGATTCATAGCGCTGGAGTTGTTCCCTCAACATTACATCAGTGCTTGAAGTACATCCACAATGGGGCGGTAATTACCATTCGTGGTGAAGAGGAAATCATGCTGACAAAGCTCGTTTCAGTACCTTATATAGAGAATACAGAGCAAATTGAGGATAACTCTTTGCACAATTTTGAAATTTTGAGGTCAGAGATCCAGAGGAAAGAGCCACCAATAAAGAATGTGAATGAAGTGATATTTCGTATTATGGAGAGGAGTGGATACCAGAAGGGAAGAGGCTTGGGGTCTAAGCTTCAAGGGATCCCACAACCGATCGAAGCCATTTCCAGAGAGGGAAAGTATGGACTAGGGTATGAGCCTTCTTTGGCAGAAAAAATGAAGATCACGACTCTCAGAGGAAGAAAAGAAGGAGAGGGAGAAAACAAGTATGTTCCCCATCTAAAGGAGACTTTCCCAACACCAGCTGAAGTGATCAAGCCAGAAAAGTTGACCTCCCCTCATTTCACCATCAGTGCACTTGAAGAAGAGCAAGAAGGAAACCATGTTATCTATCTCTCTGGCGACAATGAAGTTCTTAGCAATTGGCGGTCTGAACCATTTGTTGATGTTATTTCCATAAAGTAATTATCTCTTTGTACAAGAAATGAACTGGTGTTTACTTTAATTGAGACATGAATAAAATGTTTTAGCATGATTTTCCAGCATGTTTTCTCATTGTTCCACTCTTTTACTTCCTCTATTCATTGCTTTATATTGCTTGTACCTTCTTCAACAAATAAAACTCTTGTCTATATTGTTCCTGTTGCAAAAAATTTCTTTCAGGAATCTCCCTCCCACTGAAAGTTTGCTTCATAAAAGGAACCCTGAAGCCTCATTTATTGATTCCCTTGCGGCTGTGAACAAAGGTGATCCTAGGTCTGATGATGAAGAAGAAGCAATTGAGGAGTTCTCCAAGTTAATGGAACACTCTAAAAAAGGGTTCACTTTGAATGATGAGGTCATAGAAGTGGTTAATATGGGGACCGAGGAAGACAATAAGGAGTTGAAGGTAGTGGATAACCCAGAGCATGCAGAAATGGTCGCACTATTCAAAGAGTATCTGGATGTGTTTTCATGGTCCTACGGAGATATGCCAGGTTTAGATCCAGAGATAGCATCACATAAAATCCCATTGTACCCAGATATGGTGGCCAAGAAACAAAAATTGAGGAGGATGCATCCAGAAATGTCGCTTAAGATCAAAGAAGAGGTAACTAAACAACTGGAAGCTGGTTTTTTGGAAGTGTCGAGACATCCGGAGTGGGTAGCTAATATTGTGCCGGTACCAAAGAAGGATGGGAAGGTCAGGATGTGTGTGGATTATAGAGATCTGAATAAAGCCAGTCCAAAAGATGATTTCCCGCTCCCTCATATCGATATCCTCGTAGATAGTACAGCAAGGAACCACAGGTTCTCTTTCATGGATGGATATTCTGGATACAATCAGATTCTCATGGACGTCGATGACAAGGAGAAGACAACTTTTACCACTCCTTGGGGAACTTTTTGTTACAAGGTAATGCCTTTTGGTTTGAAGAATGCAGGGGCCATCTACCAACGTGCTATGGTAGCATTGTTCCATGATATAATGCATAAAGAAATAGAGGTGTATGTGGATGACATAGTGGCCAAATCCAAGGAAGGAGAAAGTAATGTAGCAGTTCTGCGGAGGCTATTCGAGAAACTGAGGAAGTACAAGTTGAGACTCAACCCTACAAAATGTGTGTTTGGGGCATCAACGGGGAAGTTGCTTGGTTTTATTGTTAGCAGAGAAGGAATAAAAGTGGACCCGGACAAAGTAAAGGCAATAAGGGACATGCCCGCTCCCAAGAATGAGAAGGAAGTAAGAGGTTTTTTGGGAAGATTGAATTACATTGCACGGTTTATTGCTAACCTGACTAGCACGTGTGAGCCGATCTTCAAGCTCCTGAAGAAGAGTAATCCTGGAAGTTGGAATGAGGAGTGCCAAGAAGCCTTCGACAAGATAAAAGCATATCTGCTTAGTCCTCCGGTATTACTGCCACCTATTCGAGGTCGTCCATTGATATTATATCTCACTATATTACCGACCTCAATGGGGGCAATGCTAGGGCAATATGATGAATTTGGCAAGAAAGAACAGGCGATTTATTATCTGAGCAAAAAGTTTAATGACTGCGAAGCTCAATATATGGCAATTGAGAAGACTTGTTGTGCATTGGTATGGACGTCCAAGAGGCTCAGGCAGTACATGTTGTATCACACTACCTGGTTAATCTCTCGAATGGACCCTTTGAAGTATATCTTTGAAAGTCCTCACATCTCCTTAAGGGTTTCAAAGTGGCAAGTGATATTATCAGAATTTGATATTAAATACATGACTCGAAAGTCCATCAAGGGGAGTGCGATTGCTGATCATTTAGCTGAAAACCCTCTCGAGGGTGGACAACCAGTTACGTACGAATTCCCAGATGGAGAGATATTGTCATTAGAGGAAGATGAAGCCGAAAATGAGAACGTGTGGAAGATGTATTTCGATGAAGCAGTTAATATGCACGGGAGAGGTGTAGGAGCAGTAGTGGTTTCGCCAAATGGCAAGTAGTACCCATTGGCCGTTAAGCTTGAATTTGAATGCACCAATAACATCGCGGAATACGAAGCGTGTGCAAGTGGATTACAAGCAGCAATTGACCTTGGAATAAAAAAATTGACGGTCTTTGCGGATGCAGCTCTAATTATTTATCAAGTCAATGGCGAATAGCAAACCAAAGATTCCAAGTTGATTCCATATCAGAAGTACTTGACTCAGTTGATTGCAAAATTTGATGATATTACCTTTTCGCATTTAACTCGAGACAAGAATCAGTTCACAAATGCTTTAGCCACGTTAGCTGCTATGACCAAGCTGGACATTTGTACCACCGTCCAGCCTATCCAAGTGAAGGTCCAGCGTGAACCGACATATTGTGTCCATGTGGAGGAAGAGCCCGATGGTAAACCTTGGTATCATGACATCAAACAGTATATGCAGAGTAGGGCATACCCAGCTGAAGCAAATGAAGGGACCAAGAAGACTATTCGCAGGTTATCCATGGCCTTTTTTCTGGACAGAGAAGTTCTATATAAAAGAAACCATGATGGGGTCCTCTTAAGATGTGTTGATGCTCGTGAAGCCCGAACTGTCATGACAGAAGTAAATGAAGGGATATGTGGAATGCATGCCAATGGTCATATGATGGCACGCAAGATTTTACGGAGTGGTTACTACTGGTCAACCATGGAAACGGATTGCTTGGAGTATGTCCGGAGATGCCATAAATGCCAGATATATGCAGATCGAATCAAAGCTCCTCCATTCCAACTGCACAATTTGGTGTCCCCTTGGCCCTTCTCTATGTGGGGAATAGATGTAATCGGGCCAATCAATCCTAAAGCTTCAAACGGGCACCGTTTCATCTTGGTGGCAATAGATTACTTCACAAAGTGGGTAGAAGTGACATCATATGCCAGTATCTCTCAAAAGGTGTTCACAAAGTTCCTCAAAAGAGATGTCATTTGTCGGTACGGAATACCTGAAAGGATCATTACGGACAATGCTTCCAATCTTAATGGGGCAGAGCTACAGAAGTTGCTCGAGACCTTCAAAATCAAACACCATAATTCTGCTCCTTATAGGCCCCAAATGAATGGTGCGGTAGAAGCGGCGAACAAGAATATCAAGAAGATTGTCGCTAAAATGGTCGTGAACTATAAAGATTGGCATGAAATGTTACCCTATGCTTTGCATGCGTATCGCACCAATATACGTTCAAGTACCGGGGCAACACCCTTCTCATTGGTGTATGGAATGGAGGCTGTCTCTCCCATAGAAGTCGAAATCCCTTCATTAAGAGTGTTGATGGAAGCAGACTTGGAAGAATCCGAGTGGATGAAGGCTCGGTATGATCACTTGAACATGATTGAAGAAAAAAGATTGGTGGCCCTTTGTCACGGACAATTATATCAAAGAAGAATGGCTAAAGCCTTTAATAAGAAAGTTCGTCCTAGGGAGTTTCAACCAGGCGATTTGGTACTAAAGAAGATACTCCCCAATCAAGAAGACGCTCGAGGAAAATGGGCGCCCAATTATGAAGGGCCATATATTGTAAAGCAGGCATACTCAGGCGGAGCAATGATCTTAACAGATGAAGACGGGCAAGAGTTACCAAGGCCCATAAACTCTGATGCTGTGAAAAAGTTTTATGCCTGATAAAAAAAAAAAATTTTGCTCGCTAGGTCGAAAACCCGTAAAGGCGGCTTAGGCAAAAGTTAGGGCAGAAAAATGTCCATTAGGTTGAAAACCCGTAAAGGGCAACCTAAGCAAAAATTAGGGCAAAGAAAATAAATCTTGGGCTGAAAACCTGCAAGGGCAGCTTAAGTGAAGAAAATAGCACAAAGGCCACCACACTGAGGCAATTTTGCTTGTGATTGGGTACATGGGTGCGAAGAAAATTGTTGGAGGGTTAAAGGAGGAATGCACATCAAGAGAAGCTGAGACTAAGGCCAGGGCTTGCGACGTCAGTGGCCGATGGGAATCATCTGAATGAGGATCAAGGAACCGATACTGGGGCAAATTTTTTATGTGGTTATCATATTTTATTCCTTTCCTTTTATTCGCTCTTATCCTTTGTGTTCCCCTCGCACTTCCCCTCCCCATGTTATCCTTTCTGATTCCCTTATGTATAATCCAAAGTCACATGTGAATGCAAAAGTTTATTCATGACCCCTTTGTGCTCAAATCATGTTTTATGCATTAAAATTATGTCTCAATCAAAGTAAATATGAGTTTGATAGTATGATTTGATAATTTTAATGGTGACTTTAATGAATGGTTGGACCAACAAAGACTCAGCACTTCAAAGTCAATAAGTAAGATGACAGTGCACGCCGAGTGGGGGACTTAAAAGAATAAGGAAAGTCTCCACAGGTCACAGTCCAGAATAAATCTCTTCATGACTGCGCCTTTTGCAAAAGAAACCATGTCATCAAAGGGAATAAATGGTGCTTCAACTCAAAGGTGTTAGTGAACAAGGGTATGATTAGTCGAAGTTTTCCTGGGAAGCGTTTGGTTCCAGTTTGTCTAAAGAAAAGGTAAAATAGAAATAAAGAGAAAGTTTGATTTTGAGCTCAAAGGCTCATTGCAATTTAATTTTCGGGATCAGAGGCCCATTACCATTTAATTTTCTAGCTCAGAGGCTCATTGTTATTTTTTGGGATCAGAGGCCCAATGTCATTTACTTTTCGAGCTCAGAGGCTCTTTGTCTTTTATTTTCTGGGATCAGAGGCCCATTGTTATTTAATTCTTGAGGCACATCGCAATTTAGTATCTTTGGGATCAGAGGTCCACTATCATTTATTTTTTCGAGCTCAGAGGCTCATTGTCATTTAATTTTTGGGAACAGAGGCCCACTGTCATTTAATTTTGAGCTCAAAAGCTCATTGCCATTTAATTTTTGGGATCAGAAGCCCATTACCATTTAATTTCCGAGCTCAGAGGCTCATTGTTATCTTTTTGGGATCAGAGGTCCAATGTCATTTAATTGAGCTCAGAGGCTCATTGTCATTTAATTTTTAAGGACCAGAGGCCCACTGCCATTTAATTTTCGAGCTCAGAGGCTCGCTTTCATTTTTGGGATCAAAGACCCACTATCATTTAATTTTCGAACTCAGAAACCCACCGTCCTTTAATTTTTCGGGATCAGAGGTCCATTAATTTTCTGTCGCTTGGTGTTGTGCCTGCATCATTCGCATTTAATCTCTATGTATAGTCGCATGCACTCTCAAACAAAATGTGTGTTCTTTTCTTTACTCGTTCCTTCCTATCATCACATGAACAGCCGTGACTCTTCATGTCGTCTAGTAAGCAACAAGTAAAGAAGGGGCAACTGTGAACACCCCATTTTGACCAGTTCCCTTTTGTTTTTCACTTAAATTTACCAAAAATCCAAAAAGACTGAAAAAGATCAAAATCATTAAAATATCAAAATTTTGGGAAGAAATAAGAAAGAGCTGAGTTTTGCACTCCATGTTTGCTTTTTTTTTAGAAAAATTAGAAAAAGGACAAATCATAAAAATATTTTGCGTTGCCATCTTATTTGGATTTGTCAATAAAATTTATTTATTTATTTTTTCAAAAAATCACAAAAATATTTTATCTCTTATTCATTTAGTTTGAAAGATTTGAATCAGCCAAGCCTAGACCAGGAATCTTTACCCATTGCTGAACCAAGCCCATTATCCATTATTATGGCCCAAACCCGGATTCCCTTTCTTTCTCCATCACCCATCTGAAACCCTAGCAGCCACACCTCATCCCTTCACAAATCCCAGCCGCACAACCTCATCCACCTACCCCCAAATCCCTCTTTCCTTTCTCATTTTCGCACACATCTCGCACCCTAATGCGATTTTCTTTCCTTTTTTGCGGTAATCATCAAGGATTAGCGCGATAGTTGCGACAGCTTCGCGAGCTGGGTTCTATAAAGCAAGAAAAGCCGCACCAGAAGGGGGGACAGGACCGAGAGAGGCAGAAATTCGAAACAGAACAGGGAGAGAAAGGAAGGTAGAAACGCAGTCACAAAAAAACTGCAGCAGCAAGGAGAAAGAGCTTCCATTTCATACCTAGCACCGCCGTCCGCGAGTCACCGATCCTCTTCACGCGGCCTTGACGCGTCTTCATCCAGCGCCGTAGTCCGCCGCTACACCGCCGTCCCAACGGCACCACGCAGACCCAGTCGTCCCTACCGCGATTTCTAGCTTGCTTGAAATCACCTTAATAGGTTTTGGTTCTGTTCTTACTTTCTGGGGTATGGTTGTTGAATATTTCTACTTCATACTTTAGATGAATATATAATAGAGAAATGGTTGTTGGCTTGGATTTAATCATTTGTGGATACCCTGTGACACAGATATTGTAATATCATGTTCCTTGCTGCAATGCATGCCGCATGTTTGATGTAAAGCTTGAGTTGATGATGATTTGATTTTTGTTAGACACAGTTTTGGTAGTCTAATGTGATTTTTTGTATTGCACATAACCTGTTTTGTTGAAGAACCTGTGTGCTTACTCTTGGGAGTCACATCTTCCTCCTAATGTTACCCCTCTCCCATGTGCAGTTCCACTACATCACAGCTCCTTCGTTTAATTTCCTTTTTTTTTTAAGTGACTGAGTTAATGAATTGTGGAGTTATAGTCCTTTCATGTGTAGAATGGATGGTGGGTTCCTATATTGTTATATTGCACTTGCTTTGGCCGCTATATGGTTTGTGAAACTGAATCTTTGAACTTGTTGATGTGTGATCAAAAGCTTTAATATTTGGTCTTCTAGCTCTTCCCAGGCTTGTCACAATGACTGCAAATTTTTGCTTTGTTTATGCTTGCAACCAAGTATTGCCAGGAATATAACTTCTTGTTGTTTAGTGGCTGCAGCAAATGATATTGGTTAGAGATAGGTTTAGTTGTTTTGTAGTTATTCGGAATAAAGCTTGGAGTTGTAGGGATTGTGGTCAAGCTTCCCCTTGGGTTGTCATTTTTATTCAGATTAATATTTATTGAATAATAAGTATTGATATGCTGAATTTTTGTTCAAGTTTGAGCATTTTATGGTGTACAGGTTAATTAATTGTGATTGAGTGGATGAGATACACTCTGATTCACCTCTATTTCAAGAAGTATCGCTGGCAGCAATTCTTTTCCCTGCCTTGATCACGTTTTTCCTTCTGAAGAGTGCAGCAAGACATTCTATTTTTGGTCCTTTATTTAGTGTAAATCATAGCGACATTAACAATGACAAATATAAAAATAATCAAAATAATTGGAATTTGCTTTTGGGATGCCTTATGACCTTGAGTGTCATGTTCAATCCCTTAGGTGTGAGGTTGCTCTACGGACTTATGTGTCGTGTTTAACCTCATTTAGGATTTATCAATGTTTAAAAATAGAAATAAACCATAGAACATGGAGCAATTTATTTTTCATCTTGCCTTTTTTTTTAATGTTAATGTTAATTTATAACCTATTTCTTATAAATTTTTTTGGGGTAAAATAAATATTTGTACAATTAATTTGGGTAACCGTTTTTTAACGGGTGTATTAGGGGTGCTGTGGGGTTAAGTCCTCATCCTTTCCTATGCACAATCGGCTTCCGAACTCAGCCTTGACTCCAAAGAACATTGTTTTTTTTTTTTTTTTTACAAAGTAATGGTTTTCCAATTTTTACCAAGATAAATAAAATTGGTGGCAACTCTATATGGTTTTTTTTTTAAATTCTCTATTTTTCGCGGTTTCCTTCCTGATCGCGGTCGCGACAATGGCTAGTCATTAATAAATTGAAAATGTGATTGGTGGTTGACTAAGTGTAATGTGGCATGATCTTAACGACTAGTGATATGACATGAAAGTGTTTAGGTAAAAAAAAAAAAAAAAACGTGTTTGGGGTAATGCATTAATTCTTCCTTTCCACAGAATCATTTGTAATCATGTTCTGAATATGGTGGTTGAAATGCATAATAATAATAATAAGATTCATCGAAATCAAATGACTATATGATTTTTGAAAGGCATGGTGTTTATGGGTAAGAGGATAAATCGAATGGATGATGTGTTTGATTATATGATTTTCATGGTATTTAAATTTGATTATGGTAAGACATGAAAACGTTCAGGTAATGATTTAATGCTATCGTGTTTGGAATATTGCATTACCTTAAATTTGAGCTTTGGTAAGGGACTTTATGGATTGAGTGTATATGATGTTGATATATTATCATGTTTGGTTATAAGCTTATGTAAAAGCATTTTGATGTAAGTGTAAGAGTGTAGAAGAATGTCAATTATACGGTCATCTATGTTAATGGTTGGAAAATGATCTATGCATGAGTTCTTATACCAAAAAAAACTTGGAGTATATATTTGTGATAATTTAATTTGGCATGCATGCTCTATGGTTAATTGATTGGGGTTAATTCAAGGGGCGTTGTGACCCAAAAAGGAGGGTACTGCGGCGCTGTTTGCTGCCATGGAAAGGAGTCGTGACCCTTGGTTCTGGGTGTCACGACCTGGTTACCTTCATTTGCTGGAAAACAAGAGTTTGGCCCTTCATTCATGCACAGTTAGCTCCTTCATGTAACTTACAATATATCTATCATATATTATATTGTTGTAAAGAAAATAATGTTGGGGGAAATGATGAGATGCAAGTAGGAATTATGTGAAAATTTATATAAAGATATCCCTACATATAAAAATAAGAAAAGATTGTGCATGATGTTATGAGTCCTAGGTTAAGGATGAGTTGTGAATGAGAAAATTAGGATGCATATGATATCTTGTGGAAAGGAATTCATGTGATTAATACTTTTGTGATTTGATGTTATGAGAAAGAAGATGATTTATGATGATATAAGTGTGTAGAACTTGAAAGATTGTATATAATTTTAATAAGTGAAATTACTATGAGAAATAATGAGAAATACATGGTTCACTTTGCATGGTTTGTTCTTGACTTGGAGTTTGATGAGTATATGTTGAGAAATTAATAATTGACACCTTTGAGTGATGATTTGTTATTTTATGTAATTATGATTTTTAAAAATCATATTTCAAATAATGAGTTTTGCATGAGTTTATCATGATAATTCGTAGGTTAATATTTGTTTCTAAGGATAAATCTGGTGTATGTGCTGATCATGATGTTATCAGGGGGCGTTGTCTTGTAATTGCATTATGAGCAATTAACGAGAAATTGACTTGGATGTTATATTATAAAGGTGTAAAGGAATAGTATGAATATGAATTATGTTAGTTTGATAAAGAAAATGGTTATGAAGATAAGTTCACATGGGGTGTATCTTGATGTGAATGATGGAAAATTTATGTTGTGCTGTATTGATATACATGCTTATGAAAATGTGCATATATAATGTTGAGATAATCGTTGAATGCCTAGCGCGGAATTTAATTTGTTTGGGTTGAAGTGTAATGTTATGATTGCTTTTGTGAAAAACCTTAATGGTTGAGGCATCGATGGTATCATCCAGATTATGTCATGATGATGTAGAGCTTTGACTATACAGAGGTGAATCAAACTATGTTGGATGTTGGGTTAATCTTGGGAATTCAGGACAAATTCCCTTTAAGAGGGGTAGAGTGTGAAACCCGACCCTATTTTATAGTGTAATAAGAATTTAACTTCTTTTACTCAGGTTAAATATATTTTTATATGAGTTATAAGAGAAAAATATTAAGGTAAGTAAAGTTGAGGAAAAAAATAATTATATTTGAATAATCCAAGATCAACTATTAACGTTTCAGTTTATATTTTTTCAAGAAAAAGTATCAAATGTTAATTTTGGACTTGTAAGTGGGAATTAAAAGGAAGTGGGCTTCTCCCTTTCATGGTAGGCAACATATAGAAAGGGGAAAAAGAAGAGAGGAAGAGAAATAGAGAGAAGGAGAGGAAGAAAGGAATAGGGAAAAGGTGAGAGCTTTTTGAAGATGGAGCTTCCTTCTCATCTTGCCCATGAATGGAAGATTGGTGAGCATATTCCAAGCTTCCCAAAGACCCCACCATCTTCTCATCTTCTTGAACCTTCTTTGTTCTCCATGGTTGGGTAAGAACCCCAGGGTGAGGGAATTTAATGTCTTCTTGAATTTCTCTTGTTCATCTTGTTTGATCCTTTTTTAATTAATGTTAATGTTCATAAAATTGAAAGGAAAACAAAGGCTATGACTGTTTGGTTGAACACTAGAAATCGGGGGGGGGGGGGTGAGGAAACTCCATTGTTATAGCTTGAGGTTTGATGTTTTTGGGGTGTCTCGGTCTTAGGTGAGATTTTGATAGACCTGAAATAAAAAATTTGCAACTAAAATTGTAGATTTCGGATTGAGTTGAAGTTGGTCCCATTTGAAGGGTAACACACAGAGGTATATAGTATATTTCCTGAATTTTGGAGGCTTGAGATGTTCTCAGATAATTTTTTAAAACAGGGTTATGCCTACCCCGAATACATCCTGACAGCCTGCGTTCAAGAACTTATATCTTGAGTTGTAAAATTCGGAATGATATGAAACTTGTTGAATTTGAAAACTGAAATGTAGAGGTTTATTATGGTAAAATTTCGTGATTTAATGAGAACTGAGGAAGTCCCAATTTAATTTGGAAAGTTGAGTACTGTCTGTCTCGGATGTACTCAAACAGTTCTTACTCCAAAATTTATATCTGGAGTCGTAGACCTCATTTTTATGTGAAACTAGTGTAATTTTAAATTAGACATGCAAGTCTTATTGTGGTTAAAATTTCAGAATTTATGGATTTTTGTATTACTCCAAGTTTTTGTTTGAAGTTGGTCTAGTCTTGCTGAAAACCTCCTCTGGCAGTTAGTCTTGGTAAGGTTGCATATTGGGCCATAACATTTGAATATAGGTACTACTAGTTGTATTACAAAGTTGTTAAAAAGAATAAAGACCTATCTAAATGTTAGGAAGTATACTCATAAAGTTTATTCATAGAGTTGATTAAAGATCAGCAAAATGTGACAACAAGATATAAATCTTAACTGGAACATGTGTTGTCCATAAACAACATTTATGAATAATGAGGTGAATTTAAGTTGTGTGGCCAAGGAGGCCCTCTGTGATTTGGATAATTATATGAATGATTTAGTATTGGCTAAATGTTCTACATTTGGAATTGCTATGAGTACAATGTGTTATAAAGATAATGAATGAGCAAGTTATGATGAATGAATTGTTTGTTTATAATGTACTATTATAAGTTTTGTTGATTTGACTATAACGTAGGTCATGAGAATGAAAGTCTAAGAAAATGGCATTGTTGATATTTACGATTGTGGATGGTACCATGCACTTGTGTCTTGGTGGCAGATAATTGATAATTTTGTACACGTTGTGGTAATTCATTATGGGAGGGTAGTATATAAATATGGAGAATGCTAACCAGTGCCCTAAGAGCATTGGTTAAGGAATTAAAAGAAGAAAAATTTTATTTGGAAATGGTGTATTTAATATTTTAATATGTTAGACACTTATATTTCCTATAAAAACTTACTTTTTATGGGTTCCTTAACCAGTGCCCTTGGGGCATTGTTTGGCAAGACCCTATAAATATGTACACACTAGTGACTAGTTTCTTGTGGTGCTTATGTACATGTTTGGCGGTAATGAAATATTGAAATGAGTACGCTGGTACATGAGTGATGAAGTGTGATAAGTCTTTGGCTTTGTGAAATGACTAAGAGTAAATGTGTGAGATGTGTATTGCACATGAATGGTTGATTTGCCAATATGGTTATGGGATCATGATGCATGGATAAACTTGAGTATGGTTATTGTGTAGTATGGTTGAACATTGCTTGATATAAGTTATATGGTTTATAAGCTGTCAAATGGCGAAAACCTTAAGGGATAAGATTATGGAAAATACACATTTGTTATAAATGGTACGATATATCAAATAAGAGTAATTAGATATGCGAAAGACTTCATTATAAGCTTAAGATATGTTTCAGTGTAAGCATTGGATTATCATAATTGAGTTGTGAAAATATTATGTGATATGATATTGGAATTTACGTGAGGTATGAAAGTGATGCCAACTGTTAAGTTTCGATATCTGTATGTGATGCGAATTATGGAATTTACTTGATTCTTGAATTAACCATTTAAAAGCCGCACTGGAGACTGCAAGACGTAACGTCCAGCTGCGCGAGATTTTGTTTATGAGAATGCACTGGGGATGGCAAGACGTAACACCAATTAGAGCTTGGATGTGATGATATGGCCATATACTGGGGACGTCCAGTAATTGTGAGACCGCAATAGGGACGGCGAGATGTAACGCCCAGTGACGGATGGATGGTATGCCTATCGGGGATGGCGAGACGTAACACTTGATAGTGTGGATGAAATATGTTATATTCGATTCTTGAGGCAATTCAAGCATCTTGCTAGAAAATCCACAATGAGAGTATGAAATATTAAATATGTGAGATTAAAGGTTTTGATGAGTTGGACATTGTTGTATTCTCTGTTTGCATTGAGACACCCCCTAGTGTCTCATATAAACCTGTAACCTATCCTAATATCAATTAATACATATATCAATCACAACAATATGTCATGTTCACACATACTTAAATATAATGCACACACATGGCCCTCCGGGCACTAAACCAAATCCATCTAATATAGTCACATCAAATCATCATATACTTAATCAAAATCCAACACTTGTTTGACATCCAGAACTAATATTCATATATTATATATGCATCATCATATCTTACATAAATCAGATCTACAAGTCAAGTATTAAGTTCATACATCAGGAGCGGTTAGCAAAAGGTCAGAAGTTTTTTCAAAATACAAAAGAGGGGTATATATGAACTTGGTTAATAATATATACAACCAGCTATCAATATATATATATATATATATATATATATATATACACACACACACACACACACACACAACAAAAGATCAGACAAGACTCCCCAGAGAAAAAGATGCCTAAAACCCCTTATAGGTGACCGTGCAATCACAAAGGTTGGGGGTAAACCTATACTCATCATGGAAGGTGAAGCGGAGAGTTCCCAGATATGTTCTCCGACCCACCATCTGTAAGCACAGCAGTTCAACAACAACAAAACACAAAAGGAGGTAAGATAACTAACTTCCATGTAAAAAGGTTAATTGAGTAGATTTAACATTTTAGTAAAGCAATATAAATTAGGCATCAATTCTAATTAACAGTATATTTCAAATATTCACAGTAAGAATTCAAAATATCATTATGTCATCCATCACTGATCTTTCATAATGTCAAGAATGCACAATGCATGTAGAATGAGTATGCGTATGTTTGTGTTTGGACCGACTCGACTCCATGGAGTGACAACATAATCGGAGGAGCGATCGGGAGTACATGTTCCGTATCACTAGCCAAATAAGTGCCATCAAATCCAAATGCGCACTAAACGGCTCACCGGAACACTCTCCACTGATCTTGAGTAGTTTAGGGTCTAGTCGGGACACCATTGTGTTCGCATCAAATACCACGGTTCAGGGGAGCTACCACCCGACCCCCTATGGAGTATCACACCATGAGTGTCCCGTAGTTCTTCACAACCTTTCCTATTGTACTCTCACCCGCACTTAGGGTGTAGCTCACTCACAGCTTACCACATGCAACAGATGCTCAATGATCAATGCCATGATGTACATGTCTTTCCATAATCATGATCATCATGAAAGTGCTATTATGATCAAGTATCTTATGGTAAACCAAATACGTACATTTATAGTCAACATGACGTCCATCCACATTAATGTTTTCTCAATGATCATTTTCTTCCAATATTAGATGGGTCAAGCCCAATAATAAGTGCATTGTCATCCATTTGTCTCAAGGTAACATCATTTTAGTCCTTATGAGCCCAATTTGCTCAATTAATTCCATTAGGCCATATTTCAACCATCATGTTTTCATCCTTAGTGATTTTAAATAAGTTAATTCTTTTAGTTAATTATGAAAAATATAAATATATTCTTTAACACTAATTTTTGAAGTTCTAATCAATTAAGTGTCCACTAACCTAATCATGTTCAACTAAATAACTATATTAGATTAATCCCTCTTCTTTCTCCTTGATTGGTTTAAACCTTTCTAATTTTGTCCTAAATGTCCACTAGTCATATAGTGCTCTAAACTAATTTAGGAATCCTAATTTAATTATTTCTTTCTATTGGACATCTATTACACTAATCTAATTATCATACTTCATACTATGTCTAAATCTCACATTGGGCCTTAAGAATTTATACTCTATATTTTTATAGTGTGAATATCCCTCTTGGGTCTCCATGGCCAAATAATCTTGGGAAAATGTAACCAAGTCTTTGGTCCAATTTTCTTAGTCTAATACCACATAATTTCAACTATGCTTAGTATCTTACTAATAGATTGTTTTAATTTTAATGTCTCCTAATTATTAATTAACACTTTAAGTACATTTTTAAGTGTGATTGCATAAAATTTTTTTTCAAGCTTTGGCTCCCTTTTTCTATGGCCAAAACAGTGACCTTTGAGTGGCCAAAGAAGCCCCATATTGTTTTATTTATTTTTCTTCATCATCATAATTGGTTTCAAGTCCTTAACACCTTTACATCTCCAACTACAACAAATTTCTCTAAGTTTCAAAAACATTCAAGTTAGGGTTTTGAAACCCTAACCATGGCATTCAAGGTTCAAAACATAAAATCCAAGCAATCAATCACCAAGAGACATGTAAAAATACATAAAAACCTTGGTTGGATGGATTTTTCATCATCTTTCCAACCATAACAAATCATAATCCGAAAATACCCAATAATTTAAATAAAATCATAAAATTAACTAATAGATAAAAAATAACTAAGAAGAGAAAAAGGGAATGGGGGTTTCCCCTAAAATGCTAACTCTACTCCAAACCACATAGAAGAGTCATCTTCCTCTCCACCTAGTAGTGATTGTCGGCCAAGTTTTGAACCACCACCACAACTTGTTCCTTTGTTTCTTCTAGCCTCTAAACACCATTAACAATCAAGACAAATAAAAAAAGAAAAAAGAAAACTTTGTTAGAAAAAGACCAAAACCGAATGGGTCATGAGAAAAGGAAGGGAAGAAGAGAAAAGGTGGTGATTTTCTCACCTTTGATGCACGAAAATGATAAAAAGAGGAAAAAGATGGTTTTGTCCTCTTGAAAATGAAGAAGAAAAATGGAGATGGGGGATGGAGGGAGAGAGAGCTTCGGCTGAGGCTTTGAGAGGAAGAAGAGAAAAAAAAAAAAGTGAAGAGTAGATGGTGGGGAGTGTTTCACGTAGGGTGTGAGGGAAGAGAGAGATAAAAATCTAGTTTGAATGAATGATTAGGATTGAAGGAGAGAAAAAAAGTAGATCCAATGGTTATAAAAATTGGAGGAATAAAAAGCAAAAAGAAATAGAGGGAAGGGAGAGAGAGGGTCACGGCTGGAGTTGTGGGAAAATGGGGAAGAATTAATTTTCAATTCCAATTTAGAGACGAAAGTGTACAATTGACTTTTCAAAGTGTATGGGAAATGTGAAATTTTAAGTTAAAACTTACGTTCGAATTTTAAATTTAGGATAGGAAAATATTGGGATGATGGAATTGAGTTCTTTACACTGAACTTGACACTGTTCTTGTAACACCCTGATTTTTCAAGCTTTCTAATACTAATAAACAATATTTATGAGTTCGTATTTTATTGGAGGGTCTAGATAGTGAAATAAAATAAAATAAGACCATAGTCACACTCTACGCTATCGTAGGGTGTTACGGTTAAATTTTGGGTCGAAAACTCAGACGGAGCCCGGTATGTGTTTTTCACTGACAGTAGTATTTTTCTACTCAAAAGACCTAATTTTGACCCGTGAACGAGATAGTTAGTCTTAGAATTGGATTTCCAACGTTTTTGCTAAATTTGAAAAAATAGGTTCTTACACTTTATTCGGGCGAAATCTCCAATCGGGTGACAAATGGAGCTGCGTATAGATTTACTGGGACCCGCGAACGGATAATCATGAAGTCACATCAGGTTATATCACCTTGGTATGCGTGCCAGTGTCATGATTGTTTTTGAAATATTTGAACACGAAATGACCAAAATGCCCCTAATTTTTTCCAAAATGACACTTTCATCCTTAGAGGAAAAGACCATTTTGCCCCTGGACACTTAGGAAAAGACTACTTTGCCCTCACCCTCATCATGACTATCATCAAAATATCTAGATATTTTGGTGACTTGATGGTGAAAAGACCAAAGTACCCTTAACTTTTCCCTAAATTCCATTTTTGTCCCTTGGTGAAATGACCATTTTACCCCTAAGTGAAAAACTTTTGGACCCTTTAGTCCCTCTCCCATTCTCACGCATAAGGCTCCATGAAGCCATGTCTTCACCATTTTTCTCCTAAGTTTCCTTTCAATTCAAAGTAGAAATCTTAACCATTTTTGGTGAAGCAAGTCTTGATCCTTGGTCCATTTTCATCACTCAAGAGGTATGATCACCTTCCCTTGACTCCTAAGCTTCATGTTCTTCATTCTTTTCTTATTTTCCATCCATGGTTTCATGAGTTTCAAGTTTATGATCCAAACTTCAAAAATCTCTAGAAAATTATAGAAAAATCCTTTTAATGTCAAACCAATTTCTATGATCTAGTTTCATCATCTTCTTTCATAATCCAAAAGCATGAAATCAAATAAGCTTCCTAGCCTATTTAATCTAGAGGGGCCGAACCCAGGTATTTTTGGGGGAAATGGATTTTTGTTCAATTTTTGTGAAATGATTCTTGATTTCACCTCTTTCATTCTATGATCATGTAATCCAAGTGGTTAAAAAACTAAATCAAACTCTCACCTATTTCTAACCATGATGGCCAAAACCCTAGCTTGTTGGTTGAAGGGGTTTTGGTTCAAATTTTTGACAATTGACCATAGATTATGTCTTAGTCATGCTTAAGGATCATTAATCAAAGAGTTGGTAAAATTTCAACATCCCTAGCCTATTTTAGTAAATAGGGCCAGAACCTTGGTTCTAAGGATTAGGGAAATTTCGATTTAACTATATTGATTTTTGGTCGTGGTTTGTTGGAAAGGATCCGACGGTGTTCGAACATTCGAAAGCACACACGAGTGACAAGTGCAGAGCAGCAATCGGAGTCGCACAGGGACACTACTAAGGTGGGGGAAAGAACCACAATATCGTCGGGGAGGCAAGATTTAAAATAATATATATTGATATGCGTAGGACGACCTAAACCGTACTTGAGGTCGATTGGCTGATAGGTTGATTTTACTATGTGTCGAAGTTGCTTGTTCTGTGATTAGATGTTTATTATAATATATGTGATATGTATGTTATGCCTATTATATGTTTATAATTTCTTGAATTTATCTATGAGTGGATATTATCATTGAATCTATTTCTGGTTGCTTTGTGATGTGATTGTGACTACTGATGTCTGAATAGAGATAGGTAGTAAAATCTGATAAGTTGGGAGATGAATATAAGGTGAGAAAGTCGAGGATATATATATATATATATATATATATATATATATATATATATATATATATATATATATGTTGTAGTGCTCAACCTAGAGATCTAGTTAATCTGTTTGCGTTGTGATTTAAAGTTGATACCCGGTTAAGCCGGAGAAAGTTGATTGTGGTTGTTATAAGTCGTGGTTGAGACACTAAGTGTTGATCCGAGATGAGTCGGTGATGTTCATGTTGCATAGTTGTTCATCACTGTGTTGGCGTACGGGCGATCGTTCTTGCCTGCGGGGAAATGATCGTACCCATTAGTTGTGAACGGACGAATGTCCCGACCTAGCCTGCGGGCGGAGCGAGGGGATATCTCGTTACCGTAAGTTGCGTTGTTGATGGGCGAATATTCCGACCTGGCCTGCGGGCGGGGGAATATGTCGTATCTATGAGACGAGTTGAGCATGTGGGCTGTTGGCCGAACCTTGCATTATAGGGGGTGGCACAGAGATGAACGAGACATCTTGATCTGTTAGGGATGTCGCATCGTGATCGCGTCTATATAGTCGTTAGTTGCATGAGTGTAAGAAACAGTAGTTAAGAGAGAACGATTTGGGAGTTGATTGATTGACACTGCTGTGTTGTTGAGTGTTGCTATTTATATAAATTATTTTATAGCTGTTTCCCCATTTATGATGTATTGCTGTTTCTTATCCCCTTATTTCTCTATGTCGTATTTCATTTATTCTCAATTGCACGAGAAGATCCTGTTGAGGAGTTGCCAGAGGAGATTGATGGCATATCGGTTGAACCTGATGCTGGCGGGAAAGCCTCGGATCCCAGTCTTGGGAGACCTTGAGCTGCTCTATGCAAAGGACGACCGTCTCTGGGAGACTGACTACTCTCAGCGAAGAGTAGTGTATACGAGCCCGACTACCATATACGTTAGAGTCGCGGTTGGGTAGACAATCTTAATTTTGTTATGGCCAGTACATGGGTTTGAGTGAAATGTATTTTTGGGGCTAAGAGAGGAAGTCTGATGCATTTTATTTTGTTACCATGCTTTCCGTTGTATATGTTAATATTAGTTGTGTACTCTGAGATAATTGGTATCAGTTATTGTAGGCTCTGATGGAGCCAATACTTTTATATGTTTGATATATATAGTTGTGGTATTAGTGTTGTTTGTTTTAATATTTTTCGCATTTTTATATTATCACGCTGCGCTGCAACGTTAAGAAGTTGAGTTCGGGTTACCAATGGGACCTCCGAGGAAGTGGTTAAAATAATATTATTTTCTTAGTATCAGTTTCTTCGCATTTTTGGACTCCGAATATATTGTACATCACCTAAAAACATTGATAACCTAATATATCCAGTCAAGTCCAAATTTTTATTTTCCGATAACTTTACAGACAATACCAATTTCTACTGTTAGTGGAACCCGAACTAAGCCAAAAATCAAACTTTTTGGCTTCAAAAATTTTATTCAAGTATTTCTAATATATCTAATTAATTATTTTATATTTTTCTTAACTTGAGAATTTTTAGGGCGTTACATGCATTATTTTCACATGTTTTTATTTGTGAGGCCCTTACTGAGTTTATTTAACTCACCCCTCATAATGCTGAGATGCAGGTGTGGAAACCGCCGGATCATCCCGAGCTTCCTGACTCCTAATTGTGGAGTTAACGTGTCAAGCCGCAACCTTTAAAGATGCTTTTATATATTTACTAAAGTTAATGTGTTTTCATTTTAAAACCTTGAAAACTAAATTGTATCATTTGTTTTACAAAAGTTTAGTATTCAGAGATGTCATTAGGAGTTCTTTGCATCCCATTTATAAAAACTTATCAGATGAAGTTTTCCTCTAAACCATAGGTTTGTCTTTTTCTTAAAAGAAGAAAGGCTCAATGTTAAACATTTTTTTGGTTACTTACATATCTTGAATTAAGAATGAGGAAGTATTAACTTGGGGAAGGCTTCGGACTTAGGGTTGTCACCCCTTTTCTGGCTGGTCAATGACCCCAATTTTGGGTCGTGACAACTCTCCTCTAAAAGCCTCTAACTCGTAGGCCATGATCCCTCGTCACCATCCTGGTTCCACTCAGAAAGGATGCACGCAGACTTCGTGTAGAAGATCCTCCCATGGCGTCTCTCTCACACCGTCAAGGTGACATCTTCAACATTCTCTTTGAGCTGACCTTCAGGGTAGTTCGTCCAAGCCTTGGGTACCTCTCCGAGCTCAATGTAAACATAGAGTGGGGCCGCCGTCATGCTCGCATTTGAAGGAACCAGCTTGAAACATAAGAAGGGGATTGAATTATGTTTCTTAAATTTTAAAACCTTCTCCACAGGCATATAGCTTTTCGTAAAAGATGAGACACAAAAGCAAGCAACGGATGCACGTCGCGTAGGCAAAGAACTTTGGACGCACGATGAAAACGTTTTCTAAAATGACGCTTATGACGAATACAAATTCAATCCCGATTGTTCGTTATAAAAGACTAAGGCAGAGATAAGGGGAAAAAGTAACACAGCGATATTATCCTGGTTCACTCTTAACCCAAAGAGCTACGTCCAGTCCCTTGTAAGTGTGAGCTTGTTTTTTCCACTATAACAAAATCTTGTTACAAGTATTCAACACCTCCTCAGGCACACACATTCTACAACCTCTTCAGGTAAACGACAAGTGTTTTTTTATAGACAAGCCTCTCCAGGCTCAACCAAGATATGGTTCGAAAATAGTCTATGTTTAAATATAACTCACTATGTGTGAGGATATGAAACTTAAGAAGAAGGACTCTGAAAAACAACTCTACGCAGAGAGTGATAAGAAAGTTAAGATCAGAGAAAGCTTGATAGCTTTTGTTTTTTGAGTACTTTTGATTGCTTGTAAGCTTGTTAGATGGATTCGGTTCTTGTAACTTTGCTTCTTCAAGGTTGAGGGTTTTTATAACCTTCAAGTCTTGAGCAATCTTGATTATTCAATGGCTGACAAGAGAGTCCTTCTGATGTAGCATTAAATGCATAATCTCGTTGAGTCTGATAACTTGAGAGGGGCTTCTGCAAAGTGGAGTAGATTGTCAGAGAGAAAGAGAGAGCTGGAAGTAGCACTGACAACTTTTTCTTGTACCCGAAATTTCCTTTTGTCTTTCCTTCTTGAGTAGAGTCAACTCTGTTGTGTCAGGAATAGATTGGCTTTTATGCATTCGAGACTACTTGTTATAGAGAATATTATTCAAGGTATATTGTCCTTTTACATGAAAGACAATAATTTGAAACTATTGCTTTTTACATTTAAGTGCTTGAACTTAGTCCAGTAAGATAAAAACTATTTTATTACATTGGACTTTGAATTAAAACAAGTAAACTTTACGCTGTTTGAGTCTTTTCACTTACTTCTGATGAGGAGATCATAGTCCAAGGGGGACTTTAGTCCGTTAATCATTTACATCCAAATGATAGACTATATGATTGTGCGTCTGATAAGTCTTTGGACTTAGGATATCTGCACACTTAAGGTAAAAACATTGGACCATAATAGATCTTTGTTCACTTAATTTAGTCATTTGTTAACATCAAAATCTTAAAGAGTTATGGACCATAACCACTTTGATTCCAACAATCTCCCTCTTTTTGACGATGATAAAACATACTAAATTTGATTGAACAAAGTTTTTCTAAAGAGCCAGCAGGCTCCCCATAAGAAACAGCTTATATCAAATATAACATTTTATCACTGTCTAGGCATTGGACTTATAAAAAGACTTAAGCAGATATATAAAATCAAGCATGTTCTAAGCATATAGTCCAATAAAAAGAAGCATGTAAAAGCCTACATGAAAGCATATGACTAAGACTTGATGAAATGCAAATATGTATTAAACTTTGTATCATCACATTTTTTCTTTCTTTCTTCCCCTTCTTGTCATCAAACAAAAGGTGAAGTCAAAACATCATAGTCAGAAAGGCAAAAAGTAAAATTTTTAAAGACTAAAAAGATATTTTAAGATGAGGAAGGAGGAGGGGGCGGAGGAGGATTAGGTGGTTGTGGAAAGAAGCTTTGCATCATAGAGCCATCCTGGCTAGCAAGTCTTGCTGAGAGGCTTGAATGGCGGCTGAGATGGACGTTTGACCAAACTCTTGAATCTCAGGTGAAACTATAGATACCGAGCTTCCAATAGTGGCCTTTGTAGCTTCAGCATGATCTTTTGTTGGTATAGTGCTAAGAGCAAGAGATGGTGAAGGATCAACAGAATGAACAATGGAAAGAGGATGCGGTTGGGAGCTTGTACGGTTAGACTTGTCTTGCTCAGAATCTCCTATCTACTCTTGGACCATCTCAACTTGAAGAGGCTTTGGAGCATTAAATTCGTCCCATTGAGGGTCTAAGACATCCTCAATCATTGTGCTGTAGAGAGGCACCCCAAAGATGTCGTCCAATATCATGAACACAATATCAGATATACGATATTGCCCTTGGACGGTGGGGGTGTCAACTTTTTCTTCTTCGCTCAGACCAGAAGAGGACGCTTCAGCTTGGTAATGCCAGATATGAATTTCCCAGTAAGTTCTTGCTTCTTCATCACCAAGTTCCCAAGAGTGTTTAGCTCTCATAGCTGGAAAAACTGCTTCGTCATCGCGAGGCATTGTCCAAAAGTTTGGAATGAAGTGAATAGGATAAGGCTTCATATAACGATCTAATCTTTTCCAAGCATCCTTATCTTTATTCATGTCAAGCATTGGAAGTGTAGGACATGCTCTTGGAGGAACCATACCTAGCTTGGTATTCTTGTTCGTCTTCCACCAACCTCTTGGAAGATGATGCTTAATCTTCACTTGTCGTGGCATCTCAAGTTCTGCCTTGCAAACATCATATGGCAGAAAGTCCATAGAGTCAACATACTCTTCAAAGGCAAAAGGATCGGCAGGAATGAACTTGAGGTCACGAGGCAAGATTAACTCCCTCAATTCGAAGGTTCTTTACCTTCTCTCAGCAATTGTTGATCATCCAATCTTTTGCTCATATGGTGGAATGATGTGGCGAGCAACATTGTAATGTCACCATTGAAAGGCTTTATCCTTAATGATAGTGGGATAAATCTTCCTTGGTGGAAACCTCTTTTGCTCAAGGGGACATGTAGAGGTCCATGGAAGGTGTAGTGTGGGCTTGGCAGGGGCTCACCAGATGGTTCATAAGGGTGAGGGATATAACGGGGAGGTGTAGGAGGAGATGGGTTCATACTCATACTCAAGTGGAGGTATTGGACCTTTTGGATTTTTTGTGAGGGCGGGGGGTGGGTGTTTGAAGAAAAGGGCGGAGAATTTTATTTTAACCTCAGTCCAATTTGAGCTTTGGTTTTCAAAGAGGGGTGTGGGATCAATGTATGAGAAGGTTTCCTTTGGATAGCGAGGGGAGGGATATGGGGCTCCATAAGACCTGAAAGGTTTGTTACCCCATGATGTGAACCAGTTTTGAGGTTCAAGTGGAGGTGATGATGGTGGTGAGGATGTGTTTATATGTTAGTCAGGAGGGGAAAGGGTTATGGGTTCATGAGGTGAGGGTTGTGGTGATTGGTGAGATGAGGAGGGTGAGGTGCCCAGAGAGCATGCAATTTCAGTAACTACTCTTTCAAGCACATCGGGTTGCTCAATAACAGGAGTAATACTATGAACAGACAGAGGGAGTTGCTCACTACTACCTTCAGCAATGGCACAATGTCCTTGGACCTTGAAGACCTTGGCTTTCTAAGAACTAGCTTTGGCCTTGGTGCTTCCCTAGGAGTTTGTTGCTTCTGAGCCTTAATCGCCTTTGAGATAGGCTGATCATCATCTTGATCTTGCTCCTCAAATGTTGGAAGGATCATTTTTCTCAATCTCTTCTGTTTTGGTTGGACTGAAGGAAGTGTTGAAAAATAGAAGCTTGATCACTGGTTGGACTCACCAGCACAGAAGTGCGTCCAACTGTCAATGGACGAGCAGCAGACTTAGCTTGCGTTTGACTTAAACCATCTTGAGTCACAGAAGCTTGTGTCTTTCCTTATTGCTTCTTGGACTTATCGTCCTTGTTCTTGACAACAGAATCCAGCTTTATTTTCATGAGATTCTGCTTCCCAAACAACGGTTGCATGAGACGTTCCACTCAATGAACTCCCATGTAATTTCTCTTTTTCTCTTCACTCAAACTATTGAAGATAGAGAAGATCTCATGCTTTTCAAGGACCTTTGACAACAAAGCAACAAAGGGGATTGCAGTGTTCTTTCCTTCCCCTTGAATGGTGGCCTTGAAAATAATGTACAACAGATGATGTAGATTTACCTTCTATCCAGCAATAAGTGAACCAAACGGAACGGATGAACATTAAACACAGAGTCCTTTGAACCGCCCTTATGAAGGATGGCTTTATTCAGGATTTGATGCAAGACTCTAGCTTTATCCATCATTTTAGAGGCAATGAGACACTCTTTGATAGCATCAATACCACCTAGATCATTTTCCCAAGAGTCTTCCCTAGCAGCCCCAATCTGAGGACACCCAGTAGCATCAGCAATTGTTGCTTCTGACATTATCACTTCAGTATCTACCACACAACTTCTGATTTCATTGGCAAATACTTGAGCCTCTTTCCAGAACTCTCTTATCAAAGAAGGGTAAATCATTGGGGAGCCCTTGAAGAAATTCTCCCAACCATCATTTTTGATATGAGAAGAGATATCAACTCCATGCTCAACAAAGAAGTTAAGGTCAAACTTAAACTCCACGAGAATCTTAGCATTCTCGATATCTAGATTCTTTCCCTTTCCTTTACCAAAACTAGTGGCACCCATTTTTGCAGAGAAAATAGAGAGAGAAGTTTTTCGCAAAGGTTTTTGAGAGAAGAGAGGTTGAATATGAGAGAAGATGCAAAGGTTAAAACTTTAAAAGAGCTATCTTTAAAAACTGAAGACGCTTCATTTTAATTTTTGAAATAAAATAAAATAAAAAGAAAAGAGAGGTGAGGCGACGTGCGTATTAAATATCAGACACACGTTCAGTTATGAAAACCGTAAAAAGCGGTTTGAAAAGATGAGAGGAGAAACTGGCTCAATTAAGGGAATGTAAAATTATTTTGTCCTCAACAAAAATTTAGTTCATTTAATGTCATGAACGCATAAAGCATAAACGCACGAAGCATACATATTGTACTCACATATATTGGACTGACATATATGTCTGACTCAGAGTCAATCAATAAAATGCATATTTAGATGCTTAGTTATGAATTAAAACCTATTTTCAGCGAAAGGTTTAGTGAAGATATCTGCCCATTGGTGGCCAATATAAACAAATTGTATATCAATTATTCTTTTTTGCACATAATCTCTAAAGAAATGATGCTTAATTTCTATATGCTTAGCTCTAGAATGCAATATAGGATTGTTAAAGAGATTTATGGAAGTTATATTATCACACATAATTGGAATGTTACTTACAAACACGTTGTAGTCTTCCAACTGATGTTTGATCCAAAGAAGTTGCGAGCAACAGCTTGCAGCAATAATGTACTCAGCTTCAGCAGTTAATAAGGCAATTGTGCTTTGCCTTGTGATTGACCAGGAGACTAAATTGGCTCCAATGAAGTGACAACATCCACTGGTGCTCTTTCGTTCTACGTGGTCTCAGTATAGTTAGCATCACAAAATCCAACTAATTTTTATTCATCATAATTCTTATACAGCAAAGCTAGATTAGTAGAACCTTTAAAATATCTAAAGATATGCTTAACTGCTGAGAGATGAGATTCTCTAGGATCAGATTGAAAAAGAGAACAAAGACAAACACTGAACATTATATCAGGTCTAGGCGTAGTAAGATACCAGAGGGAACCAACCATACATTTATATACCTTTTAGTCTACCTTTTTATCTTTCTCATCTTTGTTCAGTATGAACGTTAGATGCATAGGAGTGCTCATTGGTTTTTAATATTCCATTTTGAAGCATTTGAGAAGCTCGTTTGTGTACTTCGTCTAATGAATGTACACACCGTCCCATGTTTGTTTTACTTGAAGACCTACGAAGAAATTAAGTTCTCCCATCATGCTCATTTCAAACTCTATCTGCATAAGCTTGGAAAACTCTTGACAAAGAGATTCATCAATTGCACCAAATATTATATCATCAACGTAAATTTGAGCAACAATGAAGTTCTTTTTAACAGATTTTCTAAAGAGTTTTTATCAACTTTTCCTCTACAGAAACCATTCTCCATTAAGAATGTGCTGAGTCTTTCATACCAAGCTCTAGGAGCTTGTTTCAGTCCGTAGAAAGCTTTCTTAAGCTTGTATACATGCTCAATATGGGTTTGATCTTCAAAACCCGAAGGTTGCATGACATAAACTTCTTCATTTATTAGGCCACTAAGGAATGCGCTTTTTATATCCATTTGGTAAAGCACAATGTTATAATGTGCAACATCTGAACACAAAATGTGTATGGACTCTAATCTAGCTACGCGAGCAAAGGTTTCAGTGTAATCCATACCTTCTTCTAGCCTTGAGCGACTAAACTTGCTTTATTCCTTACTACTTTGCTATCTTCGTCCAGCTTGTTTCTATATACCCATGTTGTTCCTATGACAAATTTGTCATCTGGCAAAGTGACCAGCATCCAAACGTCATTACGTTGAAATTGGTTGAGCTCCTCTTGCATGGCAAGGATCCATCCTTTGTCTATTTTGGTTCCAACTCAGAGATGAAAGCTGAATCAGCTTGTTCTCTGAAGGTTGACCGCGTCCGGAGTCTATCTTTGGGGTTACCAATGATTTGCTCCTCAGGATGGTAAGTCCTGAACTTCCAAGCACGTTGGGTATTATCCACTTGTTGAGACATAGACGTGTCTGAAGCATTTTAATTTTTGTCTGATGATCCATTATCTTTAACTGTTGGATGATCCTCCAAGTCATTTAGCCTCATATCTGCAAAAGATTCACCTAGCTTTGATAATTTCTTATCAGGCTTCTTGTCATCAAACTTAACATGAATAGACTCTTCTACAACTAAAGTCCTAGAGTTATAGACTCTAAAAGCTTTTGATGTTTTAGAGTATCTTGACAATATTTCATTATCAACCTTAGCATCAAACTTGCCTTGTTGATCTTTGGTATTTAAAATGAAACACTGGCATCCAAAAGGGTGGAAATAAGAAATGTTGGGTTTGCGTCCTTTCCACATTTCTTAATGAGTCTTATTCAAGATTGATCTTATGTATATTTTGTTCTGAATTGTAGTTGACAGTGTTTACAGCTTCAGCCCAAAAGTGTTTGGAGACAGAATTGTCACTGAGCATTGCCTTGGTCATCTCTTGAATAGATCAGTTATTTCTTTCAACAACACCATTCTGTTGTGGTGTTCTAGTGGCAGAGAAATTGTGAAGAATACCGCTTTCTTCACAGAACCTTTGGAACTGCTCATTTTCTAATTCGCCTCCATGATCACTTCGGATTGAGCCTATACAAGTTCCTTTTTCCCTTCTGTACGTTTACAGAATACAGCTAGTATATGAAGGAACCTGTTACAAACACAGGAAGGGGAGTTGAATTGTGCCTCTTAATTTTTCTAAAACCTTTTTCACAAGTAGATAGCTTTTCGCAAACGTTTGGATGCAAAAGCAAGTAAAAACGCTAGGTGCTTAAACAAGAAACTTTGGACGCACACTAAAAATGTTTTCTTGAAAGATGCTTACTAAGAAAACAATTTCAATCCCAAATGTTAGTTATAAATAAACTAAGGACACAGATAAGGGATAAAAGATAACACAGAGATATTATCATGGTTCACTCTTAACCCAAGAGCTACGTCTAGTCCCCTCTACGTGAGAGCTTTATCCACTATAACAAAAACCTTGTTACAAGTATTCAACACATCTTCAAGCACAAGTATTCAACACCTCTTCAGGCACACTATAAGTATTCTTTTACAGACAAACCTCTCCAGGCTCAACTAAGTTTTAGGTTGAAAAGAGTCTAAGTTTAAATCTAACTCACTATGTGTGAGGATATGAAACTTAAGATCAAGAACTCTGAAAAACAACTCTACGCAGAAAGTGATATGAAAATTTAAGATCAGAGAAAGCTTAAGATATTTTGGTTGCTTTGAATTCTTTTGATTGCTTGTAAGCTTGTTAGGATCAATTCTCGTGTTCGTAACTTTGCTTCTTTAGGGTTGAGGGTATTTATAGCCTTCAAGTCTTTAGCAATCTTGATTCTTCAACGGATGGCAAGAGAGCCGTTCTGATGAGCATTAAATGCATTAATCCGTTGAGTCTGATAACTTGTGAAGGGCTTCTAAAAAGCGGATTCGGTTATCAAAGAGAGAGAGGGTTGAAAGTGGCACTGACAGATTTTCCTTGTACCCGAAAGTTGCATTTTGTCTTTCCTATTTGAGTAGAGTCAACTGCATTGTGTCAGGAATGAATTGGCCTTTATGTGTTCGAGAGTACTAAGTTATAGAGAATATTTGTCCAAGGGATATTACCCTTTTATTTGAAGGACAATAACTTGAAAGTATTGCATTTTACATTTGTGCACTTGAACTTAGTCCAGTAAGATAAAACTTATTTTAATACATTGGACTTTCAAGTGAAAAGAAATATAATTTATTCTGATGATTCTTTTGACTCAGTTTTACTTTCGATAAGATCACAGTCCAAGGAGGACTTAGTCCGTTAATCGTTTACAGTAAAACGATAGACTATGTGATCAGTAGCATGATCTGATAAGTCTTTGGACTAGAAATATCTACATACTTAAGATAAACGCGTTAGACCATAACAGATCTTTGTTCACCTAATTTAGTCCTTTGTTAATATCAAAATTTTAAGGAATTATGGACCGTAACCACTTTGGTTCCAACAATCTCCCCTTTTTGATGATGACAAAACATACTAAATTTGATTGTGTTGGCCATGTCAACCAATACCCAAGAGGGGGGTGAATTGAGTTTCAAATAAAAACAAAATTTTTTTGGATAAACAAAAACCCTTTTGTAAATTAACCAAAATTTGCAGCGAAAGATAAACAAATATAAAAAGATAAGAGAAGAAAAGCAGGACAAACGTATTTTTATCCTCGTTCAGCCATGCACCGCTAGTGTAGTCCAGTCCCCACTCCACCTGTGGGATGTTTTTTCCACTATAAAAACAAGCTTAACAGGTGCTTGCGGTTACCGTTTTACAAAACCAAGCTTAACAGGTGCTTGTATCCTTCACAAAAATAGAGCACTCCTCACAGACCAGGGATATCACCTCCCACAGTGAAAGAGCCTCAAATAACCCAAGCTTAACAGGTGCTTGTAACCTTCAGAGCACTCCTCACAGGCCAGGGATATAACTCCCCAGTGATAGAGCCTCAACCAAGCTTAACAGGTGCTGTTAACCTTCAGAGCACGTTGGTACTCAAAGAATGGTTTGAGTCGTTTGACTTTTACCGATATAATGCACTCACAATAGTGCAAATAAAACAAATTGAAGATCAATGCACTACACAATGTGCAACAAATACAATCAAGTTCTTATGATAATCAAAGTATAACAATGTCTCAAATGTTTTTCAAATGAAGAGAAAAGAGGATAAAAGATAGTTCAATGTTTTAGCGCGTTCTCTCTCTATCATCTCTTTTTCTCAAAGGCTCTCAAAAGGTATTTATAAACTTTTGAAATATGGCCGTTAGAAATATAAAAGGAAGTTTTATTAATAAAAACAAATTCCGTTTCTAATAACTAAATTTGAAAAACTAGCTATTGGAGCCATAAATGTAGCAGAAAAAAAAAAATAGGATATTCTCATTTAAGCGCATCATAATCGATCATCATATGTCCATAATCAATTATGGCTTTACTTCCATAATTGGAATTTTCAATAAAATATGCATAATCGATTATCCTAATCGATTAAGGCTTCTTTGTAAAACCACCCAGTTTTGTAAACAGATCATAATCGATTATTTTACACGCATAATCGATAATACCTCTACTATCAGTCAAAAACATTTTTCACATTGAAACATAGACTGACCATAATTGATTACAGTAATTGATTATTGTTTCTGAGATGACCCTCCTTTATTTGAAGGATGGTCCTATTAATCCCATGCTTATATAATTAACTATGCCTAACCGTATTATAGCAATAACATGGTATTCAAAAAACGTTGTGAAAGCAGAAAACGTTAAACGAACAACAAATACGGAAAGCATAGATAATATTTGAGTAAAGTGCAAAGATAAAGTAGGCTAAAATACATTTTTGGTCCCTTAACTTATTTTGTAGTTTCAATTTGGTCCTTTAACTTTTAAAAGTTTCAATTTGGTCCCTTAATTTGTCTCTGTTAACACAAGTTAGTCCTCTTCGTCAATGAATAAGTAAAAATGACGGAAGTATCATACGTGCTAACAATTTAAAGGACAAATTTGAAGACCATTTAAAAGTTAAGGGACCAATTTGAAACTCATTTAAAAGTTAAGAGACCAATTTTAAACTTGTTAACAATTTAAAGGACCAATTTGAAACTTATTTGCTTATGTCATTGATGGAGAGGACTAACTTGTGTTGCCAGAGACAAGTTAAAGAATCAAATTGAAACTTTTAAAAATTAAGGGACCAAATTGAAACTAAAAAACAAGTTAAGGGACCAAGAAGATATTTTAGCCAAAGTAACTATATACCTATCATGCATAAACATAGCCCGATCAATAATCCGAACCGCTCTCCATGACCAATAAGAGTGCATGCCCCTTCCAAACTGGAATCGGGGTGTCTTGGTCGCCTCGGAACATTAGCCTGGACGTGGAAAGTTCAGGGATTAGTCGGGCAAATCGGACTGGATCTGGCGTTATGACAGAATAGGAGCTACCTCATCTATCACTATAAACTATTCCCGAGCTGGCAGCATCCCCAAGGTCACTCACTTGACCACCCTTCCGCTATCTGTACCCGCACTCATGTACCACTAACCTCATATGACGTTGGCAGCCCATACTACCTGTCATATGGACAACAGTACTCTTTCTCCCCACCTGAACAGTTGGCGCGAACTTTGAGACCATCTCCGGCTCACCACCACCACTTGCAGCTCGCGGCCTCCTCCAAGAACAGCCACGATACAACTCTAACACTCACACAATCACGAGCACAAACTTTGCCCTAATCACGAGCACAACACAGATGCAATAGTGTTAGCTCTAGGGCAAGCTCAAAGATCAAACAAGAAAGGTATAGACTCGAAGTACCACGAAGAACACGAGGAACACGTGTTAGGGATTCGAGTTTACCTTTGGCAAATCAAGAAACAAATCCGTCAAAGTTGCAGAAAACTTCGTCGTGATCACAAATGTGTAGTCGGAATTGCGTTCCGGTACTTTCATTGCCTTGAAATCTGAGTTTCTCTCTCTAAGAGCTCTAGCCTCTATCTAAACTCTCTGCAGGTTTGTGCTTGACAATGGAGAAAAGTCGCTAAGTGAAGAAGAAAGTGAAAATATTCACTTAAGTGATCCCGCTGAGAACGCTAAAGTGTTAGGATTCTGTATGCTTGAGCATGCCAACACTTGAGCGTAGGGCTCTCTTCACACTTGAGCGTGGAACCTTGTCCACTCCGCCTTCACGTTGGTCTGACACGTGTCAAAGAGCACACCAGCTGGAAAATGCACTCAGCACGTTTGAACGTGCAACATGCCAATGCTTGAGCGTTGGCACGCTAGAGCATGCTCCCTTCCCACGCTTGAGCTTGCTGCTTAGCTAGGAAGAGTCTTCCAGACTTCTGACTTCCCCAGCTTCTCGTTTAACACCTTAGGCACTTCCAACCTTGTTCAAGCCTATTCCTAAGCTTCCAACTAGGTCTTAAACTAACACAACACAATTCACACAAGCATCCAAAGCCCTAATCGAGATTAACCAACTCGATTAGAGTTACAGAAAAGTCAGGATGTTACATTACCACCCCCTTAAAGAAAATTTCGTCCTCGTAATTTTCGTCGCATACCTGTGAAAAGATAAGGGTAACTCTGGCGAATCTCAGCTTCACGTTCCCACGTTGAATCTCCCATCATTGAGTCCCACTCCACCCTGACTAACGGAATGTGCTTGCTGCGCAGTTCTTTGATCCTTCTATCCATTATCCGAACAGGTGAAGCGTCGTACTCAAGGTTCTCTTTCAATTGGATTGATTTGGGCTCTAACACATGCGATGGATCAAAGTGATATTTTCGAAGCTGGGATAAATGAAAAACATTGTGTAGGTTCGAAAGATTTGGAGCTAAGGCTATTTGATAGGCTACAGGACCGTTTTGTCGAAGAATCTGAAACTGTCATATGAATTTGGGTGTTAACTTTCTGGATTTGATTGCCCTGCCCACTCTAGCTCTTGGGGTAACTCTCATGAAGACATGGTCTCCCTCCTGAAACTCTAAGGGTCTTCTCCTCTTATCGGCATAACTTTTCTGCCTATCCCTTGCGGTCTTCATCTTCTCCCTGATCACATGGACTTGTTCCATTGTTTGCTGTACCAGCTCCGGGCCTATCAACTGACTTTCTCCAGTCTCAAACCAAAACAACGGAGTCCTGCACTTACGTTCGTACAGTGCCTCGTATGGCACCATGCCAATACTTGAATGGAAATTGTTGTTGTAAGTAGACTCGATCAATGGAAGGAACTCGTCCCAACTTCCTGTGTTCTCTAACACGTACGCTCTTAAGAAATCCTCCAAAGATTGAATTGTTCGTTCAGACTGACTGTCTGTTTGAGGATGATAAGCAAAACTCATACTTAGCCTAGTTCCCATCGCACTGTGTAAGCTCCTCCAGAACCTCGATGTAAATCTTGGATCACGATCCAAAATTATACTCGAAGGTACCCCATGCTGTCTCACCACCTCCTTGATGTAGATCTGAGTTAATCACTCCAGAGAGTAACTCTGGTTGATGGGCAAGGAGTGAGCACACTTCATCAACCTGTCAATGATTACCCAGACCGCATCGCACCTTTTCTAAGTCCTCGGCAACCCAGAAACGAAGTCTATGGCAATGCTATCCCACTTCCATTCTGGGACATCAAGCGATTGCAAAAACCCTGTTGGCTTCTGGTGCTTAATCTTTGCCTTCTGACACACGAAGCAGGTTAGGACATACGCCGCCACTTCTCTCTTCATCCCTGGCCACCAGAACAACTTCTTCAGGTCCTGATACATCTTGGTAGCCCCCGGATGAAAACTCAGCTTGCTCTTGTGTGCTTCTTCCAAGATCATTTTCTTAACTTCGCTATCCGCTGGCACACAAACCCGATCACCAAACCTAAGCAGACCATCAATACCTCGCTTGAATTCCGACGTCTTACCTTCTTCTATTAACCGGTTCACATTCTCTTACTTATCCTCAGCTTGCTTCTTCCATAACAGATCCAGTAAATCGCTAGTTACTCTAACCATCCCAAGATTCAACCTATCCTCGACGATTTTCGTCTCCAGACTTAGATCTCTAAACGCCTCTAATAGCTCTAGCTCCTTTACCATTATCGCAGATACGTGTAGGGATTTCGTACTGAGTGCATCCGGTACTACATTCGCCTTACCTGGATGGTATTGCAGGTCGAATTCATAGTCCTTTATGAATTCCATCCATCTCCGCTGCCTCATGTTCAACTCTCTCTGGTCGAACTGATACTTCAAGCTCTTATGGTCGCTAAATACACTGAATTTAGCACCATAAAGATAGTGTCTCCGTATCTTTAATGCAAACACTATCGCAGCCAATTTTAGATCATGTGTAGGGTAGTTCCGCTTATGTGTTCTTAACTGCTTGGAGGCATACGCCACCATTTTTCCCTCTTGCATGAGCACACATCCCAACCTTGATAAGATGCATCACAATATACATCAAATCGTCCTAAAGTATCTGGCAAAACCAACACTGGTGAAGTGGCCAGTTTTCTCGTCAGCTCCTGGAAACTCTGCTGGCAAGTCTCTGACCACTCAAATGCCTTCCCCTTTCTCGTCAAGTGCATCATAGGCAATTCAATCTTTGAGAATCCATCTATACACCTCCGATAGTAGCCTGCTAAACCAAGAAAGCTTCTTACCTCACTTACAGACTTAGGGCTTTCCCAACTCACTACAGCCTCGACCTTCGTAGGGTCCACTGCGATTCCATCCTTACTGATCACATGGCCTAGAAATTGAACCTCATGTAACCAAAACTCGCACTTCGATAGTTTAGCATGCAACTGTCAGTCCTTTAACACTTCCAGCACCACGCGAAGATGCTCTTGATATTCCTCCTTACTCGAAGAGTAAATAAGAATGTTGTCGATGATCACGACCACAAACTTGTCTAGGAACGGTCGGAAGATCCTGTTCATATAATCTGTGAATACAGTCGGAGCATTAGTCACACCGAAAGGCATAACTAAGTACTCATAGTGGCCATACCGACTCTGAAAAGTAGTCTTCGGAACATCCTCCTTCTTTACCCGGATGTGATGGTATCCAGATCGCAGATCGATCTTAGAAAACACAGCTGCTCCCTTCAATTGGTCCATCAAATCATCTTTCCTCGGCAACAGGTACTTGTTCTTTATTGTCACTTTGTTGAGCTAACGATAGTCCACGCATAACCTCGAGCTCCCGTCCTTATTCTTTACAAACAACATCGACGCTCCCCACGGAGATGCACTAGGTCTGATGAACTCTTTGTCTAGCATCTCGTCCAACAGTTTCTTAAGCTTCGCCTGCTCGACTGGAGACATCCGATATGGCGCTATCGATATAGGTCCAGTCCTCAGAACCAGGTCTATAGCAAACTCCACCTCCCTTTTTGGTGGCAGTCTAGGAACATCATCGGGAAACACCTCCGGGAACTCTCACACGATAGGTAAAGCTCCGACACCAGGAGTCTCCTTAGCCTCCAAAGAGAACAGCACCACACATCCGTCTGATCGTCCACCCGTCGGAATACTCTCGTCGGCAGGCATCAATCCAGGTCGCTTAGAGAAAAGAAGGGTCTTGTTTGAGCAGTCTAGTATCACATGGTTGGCCGAAAGCCAGTCCATGCCCAAGATAACATCGATCTGTTGCATATGCAAGAAGACCAGGTCCACAAAAAAGTCACGGTTCTCTATAGTTATGGGACATTGATGGCATACAGATAAGGTAGTCAGAGAATCGCCAGTAGGCGTTGAAACGGTTAAATCATAGAGTAATGCAGAAACAGGAAACCCTAAATGATCCATGCACTCTAACTATATAAAAGAATGAGTAGCCCACGAATCAAAGAAAACTAATAAAAGTTTACTGGAGAATAAGCATTTACCTTGTATCAGGTTAGGGCTTTGAGAGGCTTTAGGACCCCTCACAGCAAACACTCTTTCGGCCGTCTGTGGCCTACACTGCTGGCTTGCTACAACTGATCTTGTACCACCACCGCTCTGAGCTCTCCCGCTCGAATGTTGAAACTGAGCCCTTTTGCTAACCCCCGGTTTGCAGCCTGAGGCATAATGGCCTATCTGGCCGCAACTAAAGCACTTGATGTGCTGCGTCTTGGGGCAAATCTTGATGAGATGTGGCCCACCTTATCTGAAACAGGTCCTGGTATCTTGCTGGGTTGAGCTAGAACCACCTCCACTATAACTTGTACCTTGTTGGGCTGAGCAATCATACGGCTTCGTTCTCTACCGAAACCTTCCTCCCTTGCCGCTCTAGGCGCTCTGAACAGGTCCACCACTTCTGACTTGTTGTTGATTGTCCTTGATCGATCATGTCCTTCCAACACCATACACTTCTCTACCAGTTGAGGAAAATAATTAATGCTCAAAGGGAGCATCGTCCACTTCAACTCTGGTCTCAGTCCGTCCTTGAACCTTCGACACACCCACTCTTCATTAGGATGAACTTGATAGAACGGGGAAATTTGAGGAGTGCCTTGAATCTCATCGCATACTCGCCGACGGACCTCTTTTCCTGCTTCAGACACAGGAACTCCTTCAAATACTTCTCCAAGAAGCTCTCTCGAAATAGTTGCCAGGTTATCATCCTTCCTCCGGCCTCTAACAGTCTAGCCTTGGTCCTCCACCAAGTTTCCGCTGCTCTAACCAGCATGAAAGCAGCATAGGTAACTTTTCGAGCTTCCCTGTAATGCATCGCGACAAAGACCTTCTCAATCTCCTGTAACCACATCTTTGCGGCCTCTGGATTGTACTCTCTGTGGAACTAAGGAGGATTTCCTTTCATGAACGCGTTGAGACCTGTGTCCACTATCTCTTCTCGTCTCACAGCGCGCAACTGATCTTGCCTCTTTTCCCTCTCTTCCTGCCTCTTCATATATTGGGCAGTTTTTTGAGTTTACGACATCATTGCCGTAGCCAGATCCCTCATGGCTCTCATTGCTTCAGAGGTGTCACCACCACTTCCAGTTCCTGAGTGGTCACCGTTGTTGTTGTCGTTGTTGTTTCTGGTCGCAGCCGGTCTACCTCCCCTTATACCACATCAACAGGCCATTTAGCTTCTTGTAAAAAGGAGCTATCAGTTCCACTTCATAAGATATATAATAGTACTTAACAGTTAAACATATCATATGCCTTATGAATGAAAACAGTTATCACACTTCGATAACTTGCGCATCGAACACTCTACCCGAAACTAAACATAGTTGATATAGAACGGGCATCAATCGTTGAAGCCAATACACTTCCTAGACTTGCAGTTAGGTTCCAGACTTCCACAGTCCGTTTACAGAACCAAACTGATCTGATACCACCAAAATGAGACGAGCCTCCTTTATTAGAAGGATGACCCCATTAGTCCCAAGCTTATATAATTAACTATGCCTAACCGTATTACAACGATAACTTGGTATTCAAGAAACGTTGCAAAAGCAAAAAACGTTAAATGAACAACATATACGGAAAGCATAGATGATATCAGAGTAAAGCTCAAATATAAAGTAACTATACACCTATCATGCATAACCATAGCCTCATCAGTAGGGCACTGTACATACATATATATACGGTCTGTACAAAAATTGAAAGGATAAAAGAAAAGTACATCAAAAGCCAAAAAGAAAGAACCCTCGCAACTTGCCAGCATTACCCATCTCACACTCAAAAATACATATAAACGCTCAGCTCACAACTTGGTCGCACTAGCAGGATCCCACCATCAGTGGTGAGGATGCCTTGAACTACCCTGGCCCTCGTCATGAGTATGCCTATATGTCACAAGAGGCTCATACTCAAACGACGAGCTCGACACCACAACCCTACGCCTGCATCGGTCCTCAAGTACTGCTTCGTCCTCCGTCACTGTCCTCCATATACGAAGCCTTTCCTGCTAGACGCGTGAGATGTCGTTGGCTCAGCCCAGGTGTAGTCTCGCTCATGGCACCTCGACGACTGCCACATCCATGTGAAGGGTAGAAATTGTACCGCTCTGAAGGGTCCCACGATGTCCTCCCTGTGTGATGCCCCTCCTCAGAAGAGAATGCTGACAGGTCCCGTGTATACTGTCAAGAAAGTAGAAGGGTCCACATGCCACCCCCGATCATCGTGATAGATGATCTCGATCACTCCCAGCACAGGCATCCTCGGTGCTGACATAATGAACGGGTGTGCCCTCAAGTCGATCGTCAAAAGCAGATGGCTCCTTGTCTTCACGCGAACCAAGAACAAAATCGGTAATAAAGAAAAATGGGGAGATAAGAAATGCATCGTCTAACAAATCGAAATGACGATAGTAGCATAGCATCACAACATATAGCAAGCAGCAAGTATAATGAATACCACAATATAGCAGATTTTCACACATCCACACGTCTCTCGAGACAACTCATGCAACGAACATCCATCTCCATAATTCTCACTTTCAGATCAATCCTCGAGACCGGGATACTAATCCCATGCAGCATGTCGACCGAATCTCACAAAGCTGGTTCCACATCGGAATAGGTTCAACACCGAAACAAGAGTTAGTTTGCCGAAGAAACTGAACCGCTCTCTGTGACCAATAAGAGTGCACCCCTCTTCCAAACCGGAACCGGGGTGTCTTGGTCATCTCGGAACGTTAGCCTGGACGTGGAAAGATCAGGGATTAGTTGGGCAAACCGGATTGGATCTGGCGTCATGACAGGATAGGAGCTACCTCATCTGTCACTATAAACTATTCCCGAGACCGACAACATCCCGAAGGTCACTCACTTGACCGCCCTTCCGCTATTCGTACCCGCACACAGGTACCACTAACCTCATATGACGTTGGTAGCCCATACTATCTGTCATACGGCCTCGCCACTTGGCAGCTGATGATATGCAACAAACATCCTTATAGGGCTAGATACCGGATCTCACACCTAACACTCAATCAGCAACAACACGATGTCACCGCATCAGCATGGCCACAGCCTTGATGCCACCCGTCCACAAGCTACTTCTCAAACAACACGGCCACAACCTCAACAATGTCAGCATATCAGCAACAGCACCATCCACGGTATCAACCCGACAACAAACACGGAACACAGCGAATCTTAACGCTAACCGACTTTCCGCCACAACACAACATTACAACATACATCACAATAGCAACAACAATAATATCAACATCAACAATACAACAGGCATATCATACACCAAGTAGCATGTAGGCACGTAGATAGATAGCATATAGCACAACACATTATCACAACAGTCATATGGAGTATTTCATCCTCGATTAACAGTTATCTAACCTAGGTTTCAAACTTAGCGGTGATAGCCCAAAGTATGCTAAACCTAGGGTTTAGGTACTTTATCGGGGCTCAACCTCAGTACGGTTAGTGAAAGTGAAACAGGGAAACACAAGAAGGGGGTTGAATTGTGTTTCTTAACCGATTTTCGAAAACCCTTTCTTTTTAAAACAAACGTTTAAAGCAGGAAGATGAAAGAACACACTAAAACGATTATAGGTGATTAAGATACTTTGTTTTCAATCTTCAAGTTAGTAATAAAAAAAAAAAACTTAACGAGATAGAGAAAGAGAGATTCACACAAAGATATATCCTGGTTCACTCTTTCAAAACAAAGAGCTACGTCCAGTCCCTTCCTACAGAAGGTTTTTCCACTAAAACTCTTAGCACTTAATACAAGCTGTTTCCAAGTCTCTCCAAGACTACAACTCCAAGTATTCTGCACCTCTCCAGGCAACAAGTATTCTTTTACAAACAAACATCTTCAGGCTCAACAAATCCTATGATTTGAGAGGGGTTTTTCAGAGCTTTTTACAAACTCACAACAGTGAGAGTATTACAAGATATAGCTCTTGACAATCTGTTTACAACTTGACAATGAAAGAATGAGAAGGTTTACAGATCAAAAACTGAGAGTGGAAGCTTTTTGGCTTTTTGCACAGTGAAATCTCTTGAATATTTTCTTGCTCGTGTATTCTCCTTTTTTTTTTTTTTTGGTTCTTCAGACGAGGGTCTTCTTATAGCTTGTCTTGACCTTCTGATTTCAAAATATAGGGAGAATCTTTTCCGTTTAGACTCAATCAAATATACGTTAGGCACAGATCATTTGCCAGTTGTTTTCCGTTGTGTAATTGTTCTTTCAGAATGAGGAGGTAGTAGCAGCTTGAATGGTAGCAGACTGATTTTGCTTTGATGGCCGACAAGCATTTTGCTCTACGTGATTTGCTTTGTACGGCGTTCGTACTTTCTTTTGTCTTTATGTGAAAAAGGTATTTCCTTAAAACCATTTAAGACTTTTGAAAAAGAGCGTGCCATGTCATCTACAAAAAGAAGTTAGTGGACGCACAGGCAAATATATAGTTGGACGCACAAGTGTCGTAGACAATTGGACGCATACGCATTGAAGACAATTGGACGCGTAGGCATTGAAGACAATTGGACGCATAAGCATTGAAGACAATTGGACGCACAATAATTATAAACAATTGGACGATAAAGCAGTGTAAATATTTGGACGTAAACCTTTACCATTTAGTTTCTTTGGACGAAGATATTGTAGTGAGTTGTCCTTTAAGAGCTAGGTGAAACTTTGGTTTTTGGAGAACTATCTGAAGTCATAAACATACAAAGGTCTTTTGACCTTATGGATTAGCATAAACTTGACTTCGAGTATTTCCAATAAACATATAATAACTTTGTTAATCATTAAAACTTTTAGGGGTCATTAGTCATTACTGTTTTGGTTCTAACAATCTCCCCCTTTTTTATGATGACAAACATTATTATGAAGCATGTTTTTGAAACAATATAGACAGTGTATCGTAAAAAAAAAGGCTCCCCCTGAGATTATGCATTTACATGTTGAAGACCTAACTCAGATTATGAAAGTATAAAAGACAGGATATATAACCAAACGTTCAATTCATTGCATATATATAACAACTTTACATATTTCATTTCATATATTTTCTCCCCCTGTTTGTCATCAGACAAAAGGAATAAAGGGAGGATACAACATCATTGTCAGCAAAAAGAAATGAAAAGATTCTAAGGAGATGGAGGCGGAAAGTCAGGGAAGACGCGATGAAGATAAGAGAACAACTGAGCCATCTTTCGATCTAACTCTTTAGTGACCCTAGCTTAGATCCGATCTACTAAGTAGTCAGCAACTTCAGGAGTCAGACTAGGAGGTAGAGAAGGAGTCGAAGATGGAGCAGGGCGAGCTTCTTCGGCTGTAGAAGAGTTGTCATCTTCCTCATCAAGATGTAGTTCCACCGTGTTTCCAGACAGGGTGGAAGTAGTATCAAGACATTCAGTGTGCTGAACCGAGCTGGCTTCCATTTGGGAAAAAGGAACAGCAACTGAAGCAGGAGAATTATCCACTGGAACCTCTGAAGATGTGGCTTCTTTATGAGAGTACCATGGAAGCAGAAGAATAGGAGGAGGAGAAGACGATTCCGGGACCGGTGATGGAAGTACGAAGGGTGGGGCATCTTGAGGTGAGAAAGGTGGAGATGGGGATGGGGAAATGGATTTTTGTGGGGAGGGAGTAAAGGTTGAAGAGTCTGATATGAGGATTTTGGGTTGAGGTGGTCGTTGGGCTACGGTTTTGATGCGCTTTGGTTTTGGTGGAAGGAGGATGGACGCAGAGAGTTTAGGATTGGGGTAGGGGATATAAGATGGTTCTTCAAAAGGAGTGGATTGTACAGAAGGGTTGGGTAAGGGTGAAGGAGAGACCTTAATTTTCTTTGTAAGAAGAAGAGCAATAGGAACATTGCCTCATCATCTTCTTCGTCGTCTTCATCCACCAGAAGTTTTCTTTCTGTATCGAGGTTTAGAGGAACCAACTTCTAGATCCTTTTGAGAGGAGACATGAGCCTGCTGCTTTGAGCCTAAATCAGCCTTAAGCAAAGTCCATGAATCTCTTCAACAAATAGAAGTACCACACCATTGAGCTTGATGAACTTTTCTCCACAGATGGTGTAAGCAATTCCTTCCATCATTGAGGCGAACTCTAGGCTCGGCTTTTCCTCAAATTCTTCGAACACATTTTAAGACGAAGCCTGAGTGGATGGATCAAGGGAGAAAATAGGAGGGTTTGCAACGTTTTGAGTTTGATGCTTCCTTCTCTTAAGACTTTGAAGATCGTCCATGCGTGGAGTTTGAGCAGAAGAGGTCTGAGCTTGATCAAAAGCCAGCACAGTTTTGACACTAGCGGAAAATACCTTTTTAACGTCAGGATTTAACATCGGTTATTTCTAAACCGTTGTTAAAAATGGAGACGGTGGCAAACTTGTAAATAAATGGTTGAGGAAGCACACTTTTAACATCGGTTATTTTTAAAACTAATGTTAAAAGTAGACGCGGTGGCAAACTTGTAAATATATGGTTGATGGAACAAACTTTTAACATCGGTTGCTTTTTAACCGATGTTAAAAAGTGACTTTTGACATCGGTTAAAAAGCAACCGATGTTAAAAAGTGAGTTTTAACATTGGTTAAAAAGCAACCGATGTTGAAAAGTGAGTTTTAACATCGGTTCCTTTTCTAACCGATGTTAAATGTCAAAATTTTAAATTTAAGTCTCGCGCGTTTCTTTCTTCATCGTGCACGGTACTCTCGCTACTCATCATCTATGTTCTGTGCAAGCCCTCATTCTCGCCGTTTGGCCACCGCATTTCTTCAGCTGCCCACCGAGCGAGCCACCGTGACCATCGTGAGGTCCACCGCCAGAAGAGAACACCATCGCGAGTCGCGAGGTCCATAATCCCTGCCACTGTAAGTCCTCCACACCACTGCATTTCTTCATTTGTAATCCCTTACATTTTTGGTTTAGATTTAAGGATTTCGGGATTTCTCTTGTTTTGGTTTAGGGATTTATCTTGTTTTGGACGAAACCCTCAAATCCTACCATGAGGGCTTATCTGAAGCAGTCACAGTACAAAAGCTTCAAGTTATCTTTCTTCCTTTTCTTTTTTATTTGAATCCTTTCACGTTTAAACTATATTCTGCATTTCAATTGTAATTGAATGAAAATAAAGTAATTATTTGGTTATAGTTAGAGTTAGGGTTTTTTTTCTATGCATTGCGTAGTGAGCAGTTACCCACGTGCATTTGGAATGAGTTTAGGGTTTATGATTTATGTTTGTATATGAGTTTCTGGGATCTGGATTTATGTTTGTTGAATTCTGGATTTATATATATATAGTTCATGTTTATATATTGTTGAATTCTAGACTTCTGGACTTGATGTACTGATTTTTGCATTCTGGATATATGTATAGTGTGTACTGATTCTGCAGGGAGGAAAAGAAATTATGAAATAAAATCATATTTTTTTTTAAAAAAAAATAACTTTTGACATCGGTTCTGGATTCAACCGATGTCAAAAGTACACTTTTAACATCGGCTACGTTTAGAACCGATGTTAAAAGTGACTTTTGACATCGGTCAATAACCGATGTTAAAAGTCACACTTTTAACATCGCCTGTATTAACATCGCTGAAACAACCGATGTTAAAAGTCATTTTTAACCGATGTTAAAAGTGTTTTCTACACTAGTGTGAGTTGCATTTTGGAGAGGTTTGCCTTTCCAAACACAAGGCAGCTCACTGTTTGATAGGAGGTTTTGATGCTAGGATGAACTTTTTGTAGCATCCGATAAACCCCTTGATTTTCAAAGATGCGGGAGAGAAGGATTGCATATGTAATGGTCTTCACAGAGATGACATTAATGCAGTTTTCTTTGAAATGGTCAAAGAGAAGAGAGGGAAGATTGACCTTTATACCAAACAACAGATGGGTGAGCAGGAAGGAATGCACCTCAGAGATGGAGTCTTTGGATCCAGCTTTGTGCAGAATGGCTTTGTTCAAGATTTGATTAAGAACCCTAGCTTCATCCTTCATGATAGTAGTACGGAACAATGCATTTGGCTGAGCATCGGGATTTCTGAGGAAGTTAAAGACATTGTCTTTTCCTCCAAACTTGTGGTGCCAAGATTTGAAATAGGTGGCACCGAGAGATAGACACCCAATAGCAGAGGCTATAGAGACTTTGGAGACTTCAACTTTTTGTGTCCCCAGAACAAACCCAGAAATAAGACCTTCTTTTTCAAGGTGAGCTGTCTTCCAGAACTCAGTGAGAAGTATTGGATAGACTTCTGGATAGTTGATAAAGAAATGATCCCATTCAGCCCCGATGATGTAGACCCGGACGCCTGCTCCCAATCTCGCTAGCATATTCAAGTCAATTTGATGCTCAATATTGATCTGATAGTTATCAGGAATCTCACTAGAGGGATGACCGAGCGGTGAAGAGGTCTCTTGTGGAATGCTGGTTCCTTCTCCAGTTGACCTCAGATTTCTTCCCATGTTTCAGAAGAGTGAAGAGAGAGAAGATGAACAATTGAGAGACAGAGAGAAGATTTCAAAGAGAGGACGTTTGGTGAGGTTTGAGCTCACGGGTTGAGGTTTTCTATAGAAAGGCGAAAAGTAACCGAAGCTTCAGAGAAAGTAACCGTGGTTAAAAAAAATGATGACTAGCGGTTACCGAGGGAGGCTTCTTAGGAGTGAAGTAGCAGACGCACGCCGCTTGACGTGACCCAAGAGTGCTGACTCAGCAGTATTTATGTGGAGGACAGATGCAGAAAAGACAATAAATAAATATCAAGGAATAATGACATTAGCAGAAAATGGACGCAACCATTTTATGCACATGCTTTTCGGACACAAGCGTCTATTGGACGCAAGGTCATTCAACACAAAGCATGTTGAGCTGTTTTCTTATTAAAGAAAATCTATCCTCTGCAAGAGTTTTTGTGAAGATATCTGCCCACTGATGGTCAGTATCCACAAATTTTACATCAAACACACATTTTTGAATGTAATCTCTAATAAAGTGATGTTTGATTTCTATATGCTTAGCCCTCGAGTGCAATATAGGATTTTTCGATAAATTAATTGCAGCAGTATTATCACAATAAATTGGAATCTTACTTTCATGAATATTGTAATCTTCTAGTTGATGTTTAATCCATAAAAGTTGTGAGCAACAACTAGCCGCAGAGATATATTCAGCTTCAGCAGTTGATAAGGCTATGGTGCTTTGTCTTTTACTGGACCATGAGATAAGATTTGATCCAAGAAAATGACAGCCACCACTTGTACTTTTTCGTTCAATTCTGTCTCCAGCATAGTTAGCATCACAATATCCCATTAATCTGTACTCAATGGTTTTCTCATAAAATAAACCCAGATTAAAAGTACATTTTAGATATCTAAAAATTCTCTTGACAGCAGTTAAATGATTTTCACATGGATCAGCTTGAAAACGTGCACAAAGACATACACTAAACATAATATCTGGTCTGGACGCGGTGAGATATAAAAAGGATCCGATCATACCTCTGTAAACCTTTTGATATACCTTTTTATCTTTGTTATCTTTGGTCAGAATGGACGTTGGATGCATAGGTGTACTCATTGGCTTGCTATCGTCCATTTGAAATTTGTTCAAGAGATCTTTAGTGTACTTGGTCTAGTGAATGTACGAACCTTTTGAGGTTTGTCTTACTTGCAGACCCAGAAAGAATTTGAGCTCTCCCATCATGCTCATTTCAAATTCTTTTGTCATAAGATCAGAAAATTCCTTACAAAGAAAATCATTAATAGATCCAAAAATAATATCATCAACATAGATTTGAATTATTATAAAATTATCTTTATTAGTTTTCTTAAACAAAGTCGTATCTACCTTTCCCATACAAAAACCATTTTCCATGAGGAAGGAGCTGAGTTTCTCATACCAAGCTCTAGGAGCTTGTTTGAGTCCATATAAAGCTTTCTGAAGCTTGTATACATACTCAGGATAGGAATGATCCTCAAACCCAGGGGGTTGCATTGCATAGACTTCTTCGTTAATTAGTCCATTCAGAAAAGCACTTTTAACATCCATTTGATATAAGGTTATGTTATGATGAGCAGCAAAGGATAGTAAGATACGTATAGCTTCTATTCTAGCAACAGGAGCGAAGGTTTCAGTGTAATCAATACCTTCTTCTTGAGAATAACCTTGTGCTACTAACCTTGCTTTGTTTCTCACAACCTTTCCATTTTCATCCATCTTGTTTCTAAATACCCACTTAGTTCCAATAATGGATTTATCTTTGGGTTCTTGAACTAAGGTCCAAACTTTGTTTCTCTCGAACTGATTTAGTTCTTCTTGCATGGCCAAGATCCATCCATCATCCGAGAGAGCTTCATCCACAATTTTTGGTTCTAACTCAGAGATGAAAGCTGAATCAGCTTGATTTCTGAAGGTTGACCTTGTTCTTACTTTGTCACTAGGTTGACCAAGGATTTGATCTTCAGGATGGTAAACTTTAAATTGCCAAGATTTCTGGCTATCACTAGACAAGTGTGGATTAGCAGTTTTGACATCATGGAAGATTTCCTTTTCATTGTTGGTTGGACGATGATCATTCAGATCCAGATCTGCAAGAGATTGATCCAGCTCTGATAGTGTTTTATCAGGCTTCTTGTTATCAAATTTAACATGAATGGATTCTTCGACAACTAATGATCTACAATTATAAATTCTAAAGGCTTTAGATCTTTCATAATATCCTAAGAAAATACCATTATCAACTTTGACATCAAATTTTCCTAGATTGTCTTTAGTGTTTAATATAAAACAGGCACATCCAAAAGTATGAAAATATGATATGTTGGGTTTTCGTCCTTTCCACAATTCATATGTAGTCTTTTTCAGTATTGGTCTTATGTATACTCTATTTTGAATATAGCATGCTGTGTTAACAGCCTCAGCCCAAAAGTTCTTAGAGACAGAGTTATCATTGAGTAATGTTCTTGCCATCTCTTGAAGAGACCTATTTTTTCTCTCAACAGCCCCATTTTGTTGAGGTGTTCTAGGGGCAGAGAAATTATGAACAATGCCATTTTCTTCGCAGAATAGTTGGAAGTTTACATTCTCAAACTCTCCCCCATGATCACTTCGGAATGAATTGATACATATACCTTTCTCATTTTGAATCCTTTTACAGAATATTGAGAACACCTCAAAAGGCTCGTCTTTGTGAGCTAGGAACATTACCCATGTCCATCTAGAGTAATCATCAATAATGACAAGTCCATATTTCTTTCCACTTAGGGAGGCAGTCCTTCTTGGACCAAACAAGTCTAAATGTAGCAATTCTAAAGGTCTGGATGTTGAAACAATATTCTTTGAATTAAAATAATTTTTGACTTGTTTCCCCTTTTGACAGGCATCATAGAGAGCATCTGATTTATAGGGCAGCTTTGGTAATCCTCTTACGAGGTTATGCTTTTGTAGCTTTGAGATTAATCTCAGGCTTGCATGACCAAGTTTCTTGTGCCAAATCCATTGCTCATCATTCACAGACATTAGACATGATACATTTTGATTAGAGAGGTCCTCCAAGTCAATTTTATAAACATTGTTTTGCCTCTTACCAGTAAATAGAGTGGACTCATCAGCATATTTGACTATACACTTATCTTTGTTGAAAGACACTACAAACCCACTGTCACATAATTGGCTTATGCTAAGCAGATTGTGTTTTAGCCCTTCAACTAGCAACACATTATTTATAGAGGGAGAATTATTCTTACCAATCTTACCAATACTTACAATCTTTCCCTTTTCATTGCCACCAAAAACAACTGATCCTTTAAACTTTGGCTTTAGGTCTAGGAACATAGACTTTTTTCCCGTCATGTGTCGTGAGCATCCACTGTTCAGGTACCAAGATTGGTGTTTTCTTTCTGTTGTCAAGCAAGTCTGCAACAAAGATTATTTTACTTTTAGATACCCAGATAGACTTGGGTCCTTTTTGGTTAGTTGCAGGTAACTTATAAGTTTTTCTGTTGTGTAAGCATCTGGACGCAGAGTCTCCATTTTTACCACAGATAGAGCAATACATTACTTTTTTTGTTTCAGAAAATTTTGGGTTTTCTTTTTCATACCCAATGCCAGATTTATCATAAGGAGATCTATATCTAAGAATTAAATTAAGATTTTTAGATCCATCAGTGAATTTTGACAGGCTATCAGTTAAGTAAGTAATTTGATGCTCAAGTTTCTCAACTTCACAGGATGTACTGGACTTAGAGCTTGAGATTTAAGTTAGGCTGATTATCTCATCTCTTAGTTCTCCATTCTCAACTTTGACTTTGTTAAAGTCTTTATTGAGTTTGGCAAATTTTCTTTTAAGGGCTTTATATTCAGAATAAATAGTGCATGATTTATTTAATAGCTCTTCATATGCATCTTTTGAGTAGTCAGATATATTTACCTCATCTTCTTCTATGTCTGTCTCAGAGGAAATACTTGCCATGAGACACATATCTGCTGTTGGGGATGCAGGTGGAGATCTTTCAAGAATATCCATTAGATTCATCATTCCCCAAGCAGTTGTCTCTTCAGCCAGAACATCTCTCCTTGCTCCATGTATTCTCCGAAAAAGAAAGGCCCTTGCCTCACAGTCAAGATCAACTCTTATTCTTTCCTCAAAGGTGTAGTGATCTAGAGGTTTCATCATGTATTCTCCATTGATGATGATGATGATGGGACAGAAGGTTTCATCAATGAGAGTTTTCCAGTCTGATCCTTGGGTTACAACAAAGGATCTGAAGTTCTCTTTCCAAGCTTCATATTCTGATTCTGAAGATTGATAAATAGGTGATCCTTCAGAATGAGCAGGTCTACTTCTCATAAAAAGGGCATCTAGCATGTCAAGCACTCTTTTAGCGATATCACAATACATCACCATGTTAACAGTTCTTGCGTCCAAGGGACATGTAAGAACGTAGACAGCTCTAGTATTAATTCTCACTCTTCTTTGTTCTTCTTCAGAACATTCAGCTCTTGGTTTGACTATACGTTCACCATTGATAACAGTGGTAGGACAAAAGTTATCATCGTTGTAAGCTCTCCATACGTCATCAACATTTTGTTCCAAGCTGAATCTCCTGAATAGTTCTCTCCACATGGCATAGTCACCAGTTATATAGAACATAGGTGGTCCATTTATAGAGAGGTTACTGAATTCTCTCAATGACTCATGATTTGAAGAGGTAGACTGTTCCTCTTCTTCTGAAGAATCTTCAGGGAGATGATTTTCAGACCAAGGACATAGGTTGGCTTCTTCTTCGTTTTCCTCTTCTTCAGAGGAGTCAAGATCTTCCCATGTTGAAATGAGATTCTTGCTTTTCTTTTTGAAAAACCTTTTCTTATCTTTCAGCTGAGGGCACTCAGCTTTGAAATGGCCTGGTTTCTTGCACTCATAGCAAACCATTGGATTTTTATCCTTGGTTTCACCATGGTCTTTGACAATTTTCATTGTAAATGGTCTTCTTCTTATATTTTTCTTTCTCAGAATACATTCAAGTTTCTTTGATATGAGAGACAGTTCATCATCGGATTCTTCTTCTTCATTTTGATCATTGTCATCGCTGGAATCATTAGCTTTGCTAGATTTTTGACTTTTCAAGGCAATAGTCTTGCCTTTCTTTGTAGCATTGTCCTGGTTGAGCTCCTGCTCATGAACTTGAAGGGTTCCCACAAGATCATCTAAGGTCAAGGTTGACAAATCCTTAGCTTGCGTGATTGCAGTGAGGATCTTCGTAACATTCTCTTTTGTAGTGCAGACCTTTCCAAGAGACTTGAGATTGTTGATAATAGTTTGGAAACGACCAATCATATCAACGACGGTTTCTCCATTTTCCATAGTGAACATTTCATATTGACTCATAAGAATAATGATTTTTGAGTCCTTTACCTTGGAAGTTCCTTCATGAACATTGGATAGAGTATCCCAGACTTGTTTTGCTGATTCACATGCATGAATTTTTTGGAACTCGTTTGGACTAAGAGCACACATCAGTGTGTATCTAGCTTTCTAGTTCTGCTCCATCCTTCTTCTCTCATCATCAGTACACAGAGACTCATCTTTCTCAGTGCCATCAGGATTGTTGACGATGTGAGGACCGTTCATGATCAAAGGCCAGAGCGCAGAGCTGGTACTCAAGATGAATCCTTTGATTCTTTCCTTCCAGTAGAGGTAGTGAGTACCATTGAAAAAAGGCGGTCTGGTCAAGGAGGTACCTTCAAGAATAGGTTGACTCCCACTGGGCATCCCTTGTCCTGCCATCGAGCTTTGGATTTTTTCCTTAAGCACGGCTAAATGCTCAACCCAGAGGCTGAGCTCTGATACCAACTGAAAGTGAAATAGGGAAACACAAGAAGGGGGGTTGAATTGTGTTTCTTAACCGATTTTCGAAAACCCTTTCTTTTTAAAACAAACGTTTAAAGCAGGAAGATGAAAGAAAACACTAAAATGATTATAGGTGATTAAGATACTTTGTTTTCAATCCCCAAGTTAATAATAAAAAAAAACTTAACGAGATAGAGAAAGAGAGTTTCACACAAAGATATATCCTGGTTCACTCTTTCAAAACAAAGAGCTACGTCCAGTCCCTTCCTCCAGAAGGTTTTTCCATTAAAACTCTTAGCACTTAATACAAGCTGTTTCTAAGTCTCTCCACGACTACAACTTCAATTATTCTGGACCTCTCCAGGCAACAAGTATTCTTTTATAGATAAGCCTCTTCAGGCTCAACAAATCCTAAGATTTGAGAGGGGTTTTTTGAAGCTTTTTACAAACTCACAACAGTGAGAGTATTAAACGATATAGCTTTTGACAATTTGTTTAAAACTTTACAATGAAAGAATGAGAAGGTTTACAGATCAAAAACTGAGAGTGGAAGCTTATTGGCTTTTTGCATAATGAAATCTCTTGAATATTTTCTTGCTCGTGTATTCTTTTTTTTTTTGCTTCTTCAGAGGAGGGTCTTCTTATAGCTTGTCTTGACCTTCTGATTTCAAAATATAGGGAGAGTCTTTTCCGTTTAGACTCAATCAAATATCCGTTAGGCACAGATCATTTGCCAGTTGTTTTCTGTTGTGTAATTGTTCTTTCAGAATGAGGAGGTAGTAGCAGCTTGAATGGTAGCAGACTGATTTTGCTTTGATGGCCGACAAGCGTTTTGCTCTACGTGATTTGCTTTGTACGACGTTCGTACCTTCTTTTGTCTTTATGTGAAAAAGATATTTCCTTAAAACCATTTAAGACTTTTGAAAAAGAGCGTGCCACGTCATCTATAAAAAGAAGTTAGTGGGCGCACATGCAAATATATAATTGGACGCACAAGTGTTGTAGACAATTGGATGTATACGCAATGAAGACAATTGGACGCATAAGCATTGAAGACAATTGGACGCACAATAATTATAAACAATTGGACGATAAAGCAGTGTAAATATTTGGACGTAAACCTTTACCTCTTAGTTTCTTTGGACGAAGACATTGCAGTGAGTTGTCCTTTAAGAGCTAAGTGAAACTTTGGTTTTTGGAGAACTATTTGAAGTCAGAAACATACAAAGGTCTTTTGACCTTATGGATTAGTATAAACTTGACTTCGAGTATTTTCAATAAACATATAATAACTTTGTTAATCATTAAAACTTTTAGGGGTCATTAGTCATTCCTGTTTTGGTTCTAACAGTTAGGGCTTCCCTACACACAGCAGAAAATACAACTACTCTACTCTTGTCTTCCCGACGATAGCAGTACTCTTTCTCCCCACCTGAACAGTTGGGGCGAACTTCGAGACGATCTCCGGCTCACCACCACCACTTGCAGCTCGTAGCCTCCTCCAAGAACAGCCTCAAGAATAGCCGCGGTACACCTCCAACACTGCTATAATCACGAGCATGAACTTTGCCCTAATCACGAGCACAACATAGATGCAATAGTGTTAGCCCTAGGGCAAGCTCAAAGATCAAAGAAGAAAGGGAAAGACTCGAAGAACCAAGAAGAACATGAAGAACACGTGTTAGGAATTCGAGTTTACCTTTGGCAAATCGAGAAACAAATCCGTCAAAGTTGTAGAAAACTTCGTCGTGATCACAACCGTGTAGTTGGAATCGCGTTCTGGTACTTTGATCGCCTTGAAACCTAAGTTTCTCTCTCTAAGAGCTCTGGCCTCTCTCTAAACTCTCTGCAGGTTCGTGCTTGACAATGGAGAAAAGTGGCTAAGTGAAGAAGAAAGTTAAAATATTCACTTAAGTGATCCCACTAATAACGCTAAAGCGTTAGGATTCCGCACGCTTGAGCGTGCCTATGCTTGAGCATGGGGTTCTCTCCACGCTTGAGCATGGAATGTCGTCCACTCACCTTCACCTTGGCCCGACATAAGTTGCACACGCATCAAAGAGCACACCAGCTGGCAAACACACTCAGCATGTTTGAGCGTGCAACATGCGAACGCTTGAGCGTTGGCACGCTAAGGCGTGCTCCCTTCCCATGCTTAAGCGTGCTGCTTAGCTGGGAAGAGTCTTCTAGACTTCTGACTTCCTCAGTTTCTCGTTTAGCACCTTAGGCACTTCCAACCTTGTTCAAGTTTATTCCTAAGCTTCCAGCTAAGTCTTATACTAACACAAAACAATTCACACAAGCATCCAAAGCCCTAATCGAGATTAACCAACTCGATTAGAGTTACAGAAAATTCTGGATGTTACAGTTTCCCAAAAACATTTTTCAAAGATAAAGCCTTTTTCAACCGAAAGGGAAACCAAGGATATTTCTCAAAAACATTTTTGATAAAAACAATTTTGAAAAAGATTTTGAAAAAGATCTTTTTAGAAAAACTTGAGTCACTATCACCTTCTCATACCCTACATTAATTCTAAGACCATTTGTAAATGACTATCTTTGAAGCCCATAACTCTTGGTCTTGAATTTTGATCTTCTTGAGATTCTTCCAGGAAATGTCTGTTAGATAATTACTCTTCAAGATATGGACTTTCCATTTTTGTCTTTAACATATTTTGCTCTTCTGGCTCTTGATATTTCTTCTATCAATCTTGATGATTCTGATTGATCTTTAGTCTTGACACTTCAAGCTCTTGATTTCATAACTTTGCTAATATTTCTCATAAAGCATATTAGTTCAAGATATAATGTATTTCACATTTAAGTTCATGCACAAAGCCACATATAATGTTTTATCTCATAAAGACATATTTTAAGATAATATTCCATTTAATATTTCTTATGTCTATACTCTTATGTGATCAAATAATATATTTCACATTTATGCTTATTGATCATCATATTACCACTTAATATATTTAATATTCCTTTGGCATGTAATGATAATATCAAATATAATTTCTATGCCATTTAGTCTCAAACATATATCAAGTATTTGTCTGATGTGTATTTACTAATATATCATATTAATCATACAACACATGTATATAAATCATTTAATCTTAATACAATGATATATCATTTGGCAATATCAAAACATGTTTTCCCATTAATATTTTATTTGTCAACATCAAAACCTATATGACAATATGGTTCACAGCTTGAACAAAGTTTTTCTTAAAGAGCCAGAAGGCTCCCCCTAAGAAAAAGCTCTATCAAAGATGGCATTTTATCAACGTCTAGGCAATGAACTTAGGAAAATAAAAACATCAGCAGATATTACATATCAAGCATATATAGAAATGCATAGAGCAAACATGTAAAAAGCATAAGACTTGTATGAATGAAATGCATCAGACTTGAAATTATATTAAGTTCCATTAAATTCCTAATCTTTCTCCCCTTTTTTGTCATCAAACAAAAGGTGAAGTCAGAACATCATAGTCAGATAAAAAATAAGGACGAAAAACAAAAACTAAGAAGAAGAAGGAGGAGGGGGTGGAGGAGGATTAGGGGGTCGTGGAAAGAAACTCTGCATAATGGCAATCATCTTGGCTAGTAATTCTTGCTGATTAGCTTGAAGGGCAGCTGAGATGGATTTTTGTACAACTTCTTGAATCTCAAGAGGAACTGCAAATACTGAGCTTTCAGCAGTGGCCTTTGTTGCTTCAGCATTCTCATGTCCAGAAATTACACTGAGAGCTAGAGATGGAGAAGGATTAGCAGGATGACCAATTGAGATAGGAAGAGGCTAAGTGCTGGGACGATTAGACATGTCTTGCTCAGAATATCCTATTTGCTCTTAGGCCATCTCAACTTGAAGAGGCTGTGGAGCACGTGATTCATCCCATTGAGGGCCAAATTCATCCTCAACCATGGTTTTGTAAAGAGGCACCCCAAAGAGATTGTCCAGGATCTTAAATACAACATCTGAAATTCTAAATTGCCTTAGGCAGTGGGGGTCTCAGCCTTTTCTTCTTCACTCAAGTCAGACGGAGATGCTTCAGCTGTGAAACGCCAGATATGGCTTTCCCAAAAAAGTTCGAGCTTCTTGATCACCCATTTACCTAGATTGTTTCATCATCATAGCTGGGAGGACTGCGTCATCATCGTGAGGCATCTTCCAAAACAGGGGATTGAAGGCAAAGAGTTAGGGCTTCACATCACGTTCCAGCCTTTTCCGACCGTCCTTGTCCTTATTCATATTCAGCATAGGAATTCTAGGACAGGCTCTTGGAGGTACAAATACCAGTTTTGTCTTCGTTGAAGTCTTCCACCAGCCTTTTGGAAGATGATGTGCAATCTTAGTTTTTCTTGGCATCTCAAATTTTGCCTTACAGACAAGATATGGCAAAAGATCCTTTGAGTCTGAATACTCCTTGAAAGCAAAGGGATGGGCAGGGATGAACTTGAGGTCATGAGGCAAGATGAACTTTGGCAAACCAAAAGTTCTCGATCTTCTCTCATTATATGATGTCCATCCACGCACGCTTCTGCTCATATGGTGGAATGATATGACGAGCGACATTTTAGTGGCACCAGTGGAAGGCTTTATCCTTGATGACATTTGTGTAAATCTTCCTAGGTGGAAACCTCTTCTCCTCAAGATGGACAAGCAATGGTTCATCAATGGTTTAGTGTTGACTTGGGAAGGGCTCACCAAAAGGTTGGTAAGGGTGAGGGATATAACCTAGAGATATGGGACGATACGAGGGTTCATATTCAAACTTGGGTGGAAGGATTGGACCTTTAGGATTTTCTGTGAGGATAGGGGGTGAGTGTTTAAAGAATAGAGCAAGAAATTTTCTTTTGACCTCAGCACAATTCGATCTTCGATTCTCATAGAGGGGTGTAGGATTAACGTAAGGGAAGGTTTGTTTTGGATAGCGAGGGGTAGGATATGGGGCTCCAAAGTCTGTGAAAGGTTTGTTACCCCAAGGTGTGAACCAGTCTTGAGGTTCAGATGGAGGTGATAAATGTTGTGAGTTTGTGTTTATGTGTTGGTCAAGAGAGGAAATGGTTATGGGTTCATGTGGTGAGGGTTGTGGTGATTGGTGAGGTGAGGTAACTGTTTGGGGTAGGTGAAGAAGGTGAGGTACCCAGAGAGCGTTCTATCTCAGTAACAACTCTTTCAACCACAATGGATTGTTCAGAAACATGAGTAATATTCTGAATAGACGAAAAGAGTTGTCCAGTATTACCTTCACCAGTGTACGCAACGTCCTTGGACCTTAAAGCCCTCGGCTTTTTGAGAACAAGCTTTGGCCTTGGTGCTTCAGCAGATGCTTGTTGCTTTTGAGCCTTAATCACTTTAGAGACTGGTTGATCATCATCATGATCTTCTTCTTCCACTATTTGAAGAACCGTCATTCTTTTCTGTTTTTTGTTGGACCGAATGAACGGTTGGACGAACAACAGGTTGACCAGTAGCTGTTGGACTCATTTGCACAGTTGTGCGTCCACCAGTCAATGGACGAGCATCATACTTAGCTTGCGTCTGTCTTGCACCATCTTGAGTCCCAAAAGCTTGCGTCTTTTCTTCTTGCTTCTTGGACTTATCGTCCTTGGTCTTCACAACAGAATCCATCTTCATCTTCATGAGATTCTGCTTCCCAAACAAAGGTTGGATGAGACGTTCAACACAATGAACTCCCATGTAAGGTCTCTTCTTCTCTCCACTCAGACTATTGAAGATAGAGAAAATTTCATGCTTTTCCATAATCTTGGACAACAGAGCGGCGAAGGGGATTGTTGTATTCTTTGCTTCCCCTTGAATGGTGGCCTTGAACACGATGAAAAGCAAGTAAGGAAGATTCTCCTTCCTATCCATCAAAAGATGCACCAAACAGAACTGATGGACCTTGGATACAGAGTCTTTTGAACCAGCCTTGTAAAGAATGGCTTTGTTCAAGATTTGATGCAAGACTCTGGCTTTATCCGTCATTTTGGAAGCTATGAGCTTGTCATCAAGATTCTTCAGCAAACACTCTTTGATGGTGTCCATGCCACTGAGATCAATTTCCCAAGGTCTTCCACATCAGCCCCAACCTGAGGACAACCAGTAGTATCAGCAATAGTTTCCTCAAACACAATCACTTCAGTATCTACCACACAACTTCTGATTTCAGTTGCAAATACTTGGGCTTCCCTCCAGAACTCTCAAATCAAGGCAGGGTAGATGACTGGGGAGCCGTAGAAGAAATTCTCCCAACCAATGTTTCTGATATGAGAAGAAACATCAACTCCATGCTCAACGAAAAATTTGAAGTCGCACTTAAACTCAACGAGAATCTCAGCATTCTCGATATCCACATTCTTTCCCTTTCCTTTGGATGAACAAGTAGCGGCCACTTTTGCATTGAGAAAAGAGTAGAAGTTTTTCGCAAAGGTTTTTCAGAGAGAAGAGGTTGAAGATGAAAAGATTTTGTAAAGGTTGAAACTTTTTAAAGAGCTACCTTTAAAAGTGAAAACGCTTCAATTTTTCATTTCAAAATAAAATAAAAAAGAAAAGAAAAGAAAAGAAAGGTGATGTGCGCATTAAATGTCTGACACACATTTCAATTTTGAAAACCGTAAAAAATGGTTTGAAATTATGAAAAGAGAAACTGACCTAGTTGAGGGAATGTGAAATTCATTTGTCTTCGACAAATATTTGGTTCATTTAATGTTGTGGGCGAACAAACATAAGCACACGAAGAATACATTTTGGACTCATATACATTGGACCCTCATATGTACTGGACTCATGCATTGGACTCATGATCAGTGAATAAAATGCATGTTCAGATGCTCTCTTATGAATGAAAACCTATCTTCAGCTAAAGATTTGGTGAAGACATCTGCCTGTGGATCATCAGTATCAACGAATTGTATATCAATTATTCCATTTTGTACATAATCTCTAATGAAATGATGCTTAATCTCTGTATGCCTCTAGAATGCAATACAAGATTTTTAGAGAGATTTATGGCAGCAGTATTATCACACATGATTGGAACCTTTAAGATATCTAAAGATGCGCTTAACTGCTGAGAGATGAGACTCTCTAAGATCAGATTGAAATCGAGCACAAAGACAAACACTGAACATGAGATCAGGTCTGGACGCAGTTAGAACCAATCATACCTCTATATACCTTTTTGTCTACCTTTTTATCTTTCTCATCTTTGTTCAGTATAGACGTTAGATGCATAGGAGTGTTTATTGGTTTGCAATCATCCATTTTGAAGCATTTCAGAAGCTCCTTTGTGTACTTTGTCTGATGAATATCACATCGTCTAATGTTTGTTTAACTCGCAATCCTAGGAAGAACTTAAGTTCTCCCATCATGCTCATTTCAAACTCTTTATGCATAAGCTTAGAAAACTCTTGACAAAGAGATTCATTAGTTGCACCAATATTATATCATCAACGTAAATTTTGTTAGGTCTCCAAGCCTGTATGACTATGCGCTAAAGGGTATGTTCCTTATGTTTTGATTTATCCAAACATTTCGTTTAAATCATTTAAATGAACTGTGTGAATATTGCTGATGATCTACTTTAGTGTGCAGATTATAAGCGTCTTATCTAATCTCTCTCAAAACTTTTTTAAGATATATGTTGAAGCATAAAAAAACAAGACCAAGCGTCCATACAACGAAGACAAGACTAAAGCAGGTACTCCTTCTAGGCGTCTGATAGATGCTCTTATCAAAAAACAAAGTTAGCTTCGTATCTAAAGAAGATACTGTTGGTGTAAGCCCTAGAGGCTATTAGTCTTCTTTGAGATTTACATTTGTATCATGACTTTGATTTACATATATTTATATATGAGGCATTTTAGTTTATACTATCAATTGTTTAAACGAAGTAAGGTCCTTAGAATAGTTATTTCAGTTCAATAGAACATCAAGTGCATGACTTGATCGTGAGACCCTATTGAACAATTTAAATACTACTCTTAAAATATCCGTAGTCAAGTATTATTGTTAATTAGGACGACAATAATACATCGAGACTATTATGTGGGTAGACTGATGACCACATCTCATGGGTCATGGATATGAGATATCAAGTCTTCACATACGTATAAATATTAGAGCAATATTTATACTGGATTGACCCACTATGAGAACGCTGCATAATAGTTATGTAAGTGTCATGAGCGCTTCTCATGGTAACCAAAGTGAAGTAGTCCTTCGACTTGAAGTCACTACGATTCCTACATGAGGAGTTGTAGGCTTTAATGCTACCAAACATTATCCGTAACAGGATGATCATAAAGATAGCTATTGGGCCTACAATAAATCATGTTGAGGGATGTGAGTGATGTAGACAGGATTCGTCCCTCCTACATAACAGGAGTAATGTCATGGGCCTCTCAATAAAGTGAGACGTGAAAGTGCATGGCCATGCTGTAATGTGCCAATATGAGATATTGGGCCCATTTGTGATTGCACGTTTACTCGGGAATTGAGAAACAAATAATTGAACTTAACAAGGATGACACACTTATGCCTTGTGTTCAATTAAGACATATGGACGAAGGGACATTTACTACATGATTATTTTGGTTACTGTAAGGTATATATCGTATCACCGATATTCTCACTAATTGGGTAACAATGATGTATTGCTAGATGCCGCTCATTGTTTATAATATTAAATGTGATTTAATATTATTGCCAATTTATTGAGAACCTATAGGGTCACACGCATAAAGCAAATAATCGGAGAATGAATTAATTTATTAAATATGATTTAATAATATTAATTATAGATTGGGCCAGTAGTGTACAAGCCCAATGAGGTTAGGTTAAGTGGGTGACAGCTTATAATGTTGTGCACGTCCCTTAAGCTTAGTAGCTTGCTGCGCATAACCTAGTGGCTGTCACACGTCCTTGGTAGGCGAGCCCCCTCACCCTTGCCGTCAGCTAGCACGACGTTTTCTCCGACGGTGTTTTGTTTGCGTGGACCATGTAGAGGTGCTGCTTCATTGCGGTACTTGTGATAGCATTGTTCGTAGTGCTCGTGATCGATTGAGAAGGACTGGTCTTCCCTTGCAGTGATCGCGGTAAAGCTACGCTACAAGAGGTAAACACTACATCATGGGTCATGACCATTCGCATGGATCTTTTGGTGGGAATTTTTCCGCTGCGTTGTCGTTTTAAAATACGCAAATTCCCAACAGTGGTATCAGAGGCGCTTGCGAAACCATGATTCTCTTGTGTGTTTGTTATCATGATTCTCTTGTGTGTTTATTTAATATAACATATTTTGTTTTTGAAAGATATGATCTTTAACATGTACTGTTTGAAAATCGTAAAAGTGTTTTGCGAAAAATGTTTTTCTGAAATCCTTGTTTTGATTTGCGGTGATAGCAAGTGTTGCTGTCATGCGCACCTTACATCCAGATGCGTTATAATCGATTATATAATCGATTATGAGGGCTCAAGTGTTGATCCCTAATCGTCGTAGAAGCAAGGCAATTCTGGTCAGAACCACAATGATCGATTATGTAATCGATTAGGTAATCGACTATATAATCGATTATGTAAAGAGTTTGCATAAACGTTCGTATAACAGATTACATAATGGATTATGTAATCGATTATGCGACGGATTATGTTAGTACAATAATCGATTATGGTGGTACAGTAATCGATTATGGTCATTGATTATGAGGATATCAGAAGCATTGTTTTGAGTGGTTTTTGAAATCACTTAAAAATAATAATTAATAATAATAAATATTTTATTATTAATTTTTATTATGTATTTGGTTGTGTATGGTGAATGGTTATCGCCGTAGTCCTTTTTCTTCTTTCTTTGGTTATTTTGAAATACGGCCTACCTGTCATGCCTTTCTCTTAAATACCATATGTATATTCTTTTCTCACCTTATTCCCCTCGAATGTAAAAGAGGTTTCTTTCAATTGTAATATTATGGTGGAGACAAGAAGACGACTTCAGAAGAGGACAACTCGGTAGGTGATCATGCTTGGTGAAGCTTGTACGCTACTAGGGTTTTAGATTAGATTTTCTCATTGGCTTGGGAGAATCAATGCGTTAGGGGCCATAACCATGTCGCAATCGTTATATACTATATATGTATGTGATGCATGTTAGTATATGGTAGGTTAAACAATTTAACTTATGGTGAGATCAAATTTATAAATAAATCCCTCAAAAGGAAATATTAAGTCGCGTTTAAATGTGCCTTCCAATGCATGACACTTGCCAAGACTAATATCGATTGAGCGTAGGTCTGCCAAAGCAGAGTACCTTTGCCTTTACTAGTAAGACGCGATGGGATAAATGTAATATCCAATGGTCAACCATTGGGTCTGACTTAACTAAACCAACTTCAATAGGATTGAAAAGGGCATAGAGGCATGGAGTTAGGCATTAATCCATCAGATGGAGATGTAATTGGAAAGTGTTTCCTACCTAAATAGCAAAGTTCTGGGTGATCAGCCAAAGCTGACTTAGAATGAAGTGAAATATGGATCTTGATCCTACTAGAAAATCTTCCAACGGGATTTTCCGAGTCAATGCTGAGGGTCATTGATTTGAGTAAAATAGTGGGAGGCTTATTTAATAAAAGACTTTATTAAATATGTTTATGCATGATACTTATATTATATATATTTCTGTTTTAGATAACCATGTCTGCAAACCACACATCAAATAACCTATCACTGCGATTTGTCCTTGAGAAGGACAAGCTATCCGGAATGAATTTCCTGGACTGGTACAAAAACCTGAGGATTGTCTTCATGCATTAAAAGAAGCTGTATGTTCTTGAAGAACAAATCCCCGAGGAGCCACCGGCTGCTAATGCTTCTAAGGCTGATAAAGATGCTTATAAGAAGCATCAGGATGATGCCTTAGATATCGACTGCCTCATGCTTGCTACCATGGCCTCTGAGCTTCAAAAGCAATATGAGACCATGGAGGCGTACGATATGATCGTGCACCTCAAAATGTTCTATCAAGGGTAGGCAAGGCATGAGCGGTTCGAGGTTTCCAAAACCCTTTTCAATTCTAAACTGGCAGAGGGAAGCTCTGTGAGTCCACATGTACTTCAATTAATTGGGTACATTGAGAATCTTGAAAGGTTGGATTTTCCTTTGAGCCAAGAGTTGGCCACTAACGTAGTTCTGCAATCATTGCCTGAGAGCTATAGTCAATTTGTCATGAACTACAATATGCATGATCTTGTCAAACCGTTGCCAAAATTGTTGAGCATGTTGAGAACTGCTGAACAAAATATTAATAAAGGAAAGGGGAAGGCCATCATGATGGTCCAAGCTGGAAAGGGTAAGAAGCAGCATAAGAAACCCATGGATAAGCATAAGGGCGAAGGCAAGGGCTTCCATAAGTCCAAACCTAGCACTTCTGGCTTAAAGCCTATGGGTGGAGTTGCTAAAGAGGGCACTTGCTTTCACTGCGGTCAGACCGGACATTGGAAGAGGAACTACCCCAAATACTTGGAAGAGAGCAAGAAAAAGGGAAGTCAGACTTCTACTTTAGGTGTATATGTTATAGAAGCCAATTTATCCACTTCTGCATCATGGGTAATAGATACTGGATGTGGATCTCATATTTGTACAAATATGCAGGATCTAAAAGGTAGTAGACCATTAGCAAAAGGCGAAGTTGACCTACGAGTTGGCAATGGAGCAAAAGTTGCTACTATAGCCATAGGAACCTATGTATTGACTTTGCCTACTGGGCTTATTATTCAGTTGGAGAACTGTTATTTTGTGCCTGCTATTAGCAGGAATATTATTTCTGTTTCTTGTTTGGACAAGAGTGGTTTTCATTTTATAATAAAGGATAAATGTTGTTCTATTTATTTAAATGAAATTTTCTATGCTAGTGCACAAATGTATAATGGACTGTATGTCCTTGATCTTGATATGCCTATCTATAACATTAATACCAAAAGGGTCAAACCGAACGAGTTGAACCTGTCTTACCTTTGGCATTATCGCTTGGGCCATATAAATGAGAAACGCATTTCAAAACTCCATAAAGATGGATTATTGGACTCGTTTGATTATGAATCATATGAGATATGCGAATCTTACTTATTGGGAAAGATGACTAAAACCCCATTCACTGGTAATAGTGAACGGGCAAGTGATCTTTTTGGGCCTTATACATAGTGATGTATGTGGACCCTTAAACACATCGGCTAGAGATGGTTTTCAATACTTCATCACTTTTACTGATGACTTCCGTAGATATGGATTTGTGTATCTAATGAAACATAAATCCGAATCCTTTGAAAAGTTCAAGGAATTCAAGAATGAAGTACAAAACCAACTGGGCAAGAATATTAAAACACTTTTATCAGATCGAGGTGATGAATATTTAAGCCTGGAGTTTGATGATCATCTGAAAGAGTGTGGGATATTATCTCAACTCACTCCTCTTGGAACACCACAATGGAATGGTGTATCTAAAAGGAGGAATCGAACCTTATTAGATATGGTTCAATCCATGATGAGTCTTGTAGACCTTCCAAACTCCTTCTGGGGGCATGCTTTATTAACAGCAGCTTTTACACTTAACCGCGTTCCATCTAAGATGGTTGAAAAGACACCATATGAGATATGGACTGGCAGACGACCCAGTATGTCTTTTATGAAGATTTGGGATTGTGAGGTTTATGTGAAACGTCAAATTTCAAATATACTTGAACCCAAATCTAATAAGTGCTTATTTGTGGGGTATCCCAAGGAAACCAAGGGATACTATTTCTGCAATCCTTCTGAAGGCAAAGTGTTTGTTGCGAAGACTGGTGTATTCTTAGAAAAGGAGTTTATCTCCAAAGGAACCAGTGGGAGGAAAATAGAACTTGAAGAAGTTCAAGAATCACAAAATAGAAATGAACCTATGATGGAACAGGAGCAACCTCCGCAAGATGTTGCGGAACAACAATCTGCCCCAGTAGCACAAGACTCGCGTAGGTCTAACAGGATACGTCACCAACCTGAGAGATATGGATTTCTCATGACTCAACAAGGTGATGTTTTACTCATGGATAAAGATGAGCCTGTGACTTACCAGGAAGCCATCACTGGCTCAGAATCTGAGAAATGGCTAGAGGCCATGAGATCTGAAATGGATTCCATGTATACTAATCAAGTTTGGAACTTGGTTGAACCACCAGAAGGGGTAAAACCCATAGGGTGCAAGTGGGTTTTCAAAAAGAAAACTGACATGGATGGTAATGTACATACCTACAAAGCACGGTTGGTTGCTAAGGGTTTCAAACAAATTCATGGCATAGACTATGATGAAACCTTTTCACCAGTTGCAATGCTTAAATCCGTTCGGATCTTGCTTGCTATTACAGCACACCATGATTATGAAATCTGGAAAATGGATGTCAAGACTGATTTCCTTAATGAAAATCTACTCGAGGATGTGTACATGACACAACCTGAGGGTTTTGACACTCTAGAGAATGCTGGAAAGGTGTGCAAATTACAACGATCCATTTATGGATTGAAGCAAGCTTCTAGAAGCTGGAATCTTTGTTTTGATGATGCTGTAAGACAGTTTGGATTCATCAAAAATGAAGATGAACCTTGTGTCTATAAGAAGGTTAGTGGGAGCATTATTGTCTTTCTAGTACTGTATGTGGATGACATACTACTTATTGGAAATGACATCCCTACCCTACAAAATGTAAAAATGTGGTTAGGGAATTGCTTCTCTATGAAAGACCTAGGCAAGGCTACCTATGTGTTAGGTATCAAAATCTATAGAGATAGATCATTGAGAATGCTCGGCCTAAGTCAAAGTACATACATAGACAAGGTGTTAAAACGGTTTAACATGCATGAATCCAAGAAAGAACTCCTGCCTATGTCACATGGTATATGCCTTTCAAAGGCACAATCCCCTTCCAATCATGAAGAGAGGGATCGCATGAATAGGATTCCGTATGCATCTACAATCGGATCTATCACGTATGCCATGTTATGTACTTGACCAGACGTCTCGTATGCTTTAAGCATAACGAGCAGGTACTAGTCTGATCCCGGTGAAAGTCACTGGACTGCTGTCAAGAATATCCTCAAATACTTGAGAAGAACTAAGGATACATTCTTGATCTATGGAGGTGAGAAAGATCTCGTTGTAAAGGGTTACACAGATGCTAGCTTCCAAATCGATAAGGATGTTTCCAGATCGCAGTCTAGTTTTCTATTTTACCTGAATAGTGGCGCTGTGAGCTGGAAGAGTTCAAAGTAGGAGACAGTTGCTGATTCTACCACAGAGGTTGAGTATATTGCTGCCTCCAATGCAGCAAAGGAGGCCGTTTGGATCAGGAAGTTCATTACTGAACTTGGTATTGTTCCTAGCATTGTGGATCCCATTGATCTCTATTGTGATAACAATGGAGCCATTGAACAAGCCAAGGAACCTAGATCTCACCAGCAATCCAAACATATACTTAGGCGCTTCCTTCTCATTCAAGAGATTATCGATAGAGGAGATGTGAAGATATGCAGAGTATCAACACTTGACAATGTTGCTGATCCACTTACGAAACCTCTTGCTCAGCAGAATCATGATGGTCACACTAGGTCAATGGGTATTAGATTAATGCCTGATTGGCTCTAGTGCAAGTGGGAGATTGTTGGTGTATGCCCTAGAGGCCATTAGTCTTCTTTGAGATTTACATTTGTATCATGACTTTGATTTACATATATTTATATATGAGGCATTTCAGTTTATACTATCAATTGTTTAAACAAAGTAAAGTCCTTAGAATAGTTATTTCAGTTCAATAGAGCATCAAGTGCATGACTTGATCGTGAGACCCTATTGAACAATTTAAATACTATTCTTAAAATATCCGAAATCAAGTATTATTGTTAATTTGGACGACAATAATACATCGAGACTATTATGTGGGTAGACTGATGACCACATTTCACGAGTCATGGATATAAGATATCAAGTCTTCACATATGTATAAATATTAGAGTAATATTTATACTGGATTGACCCACTATGAGAACGCTGCATAATAGTTATGTAAGTGTCATGAGCGCTTCTCATGGTAACCAAAGTGAAGTAGTCCTTCGACTTGAAGTCACTACGATTGCTACATAAGGAGCTGTAGGCTTTAATGCTACCAAACATTATCCGTAACAGGATGATCATAAAGATAGTTATTGGACCTACAATAAATCATGTTGAGGAATGTGAGTGATGTAGACAGGATTCGTCCCTCCTACATAACAGGAGTAATGTCATGGGCCTCTCAATAGAGTGAGACGTGAAAGTGCATGGCCATGCTGTAATGGGCCAATATGAGATATTAGGCCCATTTGTGATTTCACGTCTACTCGGGAATTGAGAAACAAATAATTGAACTTAACAAGGATGACACACTTATGCCTTGTGTTCAATTAAGACATATGGACGAAGGGACATTTACTACACGATTATTTTGGTTACCGTAAGGTATATATCATATCACCGATATTCTCACTAATTGGGTAACAATGATGTATTGCTAGATGCCGCTCATTGTTTATAATATTAAATGTGATTTAATATTATTGCCAATTTATTGAGAACCTATAGGGTCGCACGCATAGAGCATAGTCGGAGAATGAATTAATTTATTAAATATGATTTAATAATATTAATTATAGATTGGGCCTGTAGTGTACAAGCCCAATGAGGTTAGGTTAAGTGGGTGACAGCTTATAATATTGTGCACGTCACTTAAGCGCTTAGTAGCTTGCTGCGCATAACCTAGTGGCCGTCACACCTCCTTGGTAGGCGCGCCCCCCTCACCCTTGCCGTCAGCTAGCATAACGTTTTCTCTGGCGGTGTTTTGTTCACGTGGACCACGTAGAGGTGCTGCTCCATTGCGGTACTGGTGATAGCATTGTTCGTAGTGCTCGTGATCGATTGAGAAGGGCTGTTCTTCCCTTGCAGTGATTGCGGTAAAGCTACGCTACAAGAGGTAAACACTACATCATGGGTCATGACCATTCGCATGGATCTTTTGGTGGGAATTTTTCCGCTGTGTTATCGTTTTAAAATACGCAAATTCCCAACAGATACTTATTCAAAGTACAAGAAGCGTCTAAACAAATTCAAGCAAGAATATTGTTTTGGAACCATATTAATGAAGCGTATGATATCCCTTTAAAACAAAGAAGTCTTCACAAGATATCAGTTGAATATTTTCAGAAGAATCAAGTAAAGAGCTCAAGCATCTCATATCATTTATGAAGAAATCATAAGAAGAAGCGTTTTGATAAGAAACTAAACTTATCAGAAGGAATATTAAATATGTTATCTGCATATTTAATAATATTATCTAGATGGATAGTACTACCTACAGCACGCAATGACAGTCTAAAAAGAACTATTGTTCTGACTTATTACGTGAAAGAGGTAGTCCACGCTGCAAAACCTGAAGCTGCTCTTAATAGTTTTGCTTCTCTGAAAAGTAGTGTACGTTTACACCAAGGTTATCTTGAACGGTCTAGTATCTTACGGAACGATTACTTTGCATTTAATGTTGTTCTTCAAATAAGATAGCTACAAGGAAGTCAATGGAGAAGACTCGTCTCACAACGGATCTTTGCATCATTCAAGACAAATGAAGACAAGATTCAAGAAGTGTTTCTCAACGGATAGTGAGAAGCCTATTTAAAGGAAACTTTGTTGAAGTTGCAAAGTAAAGAAAAGGACAATAAAAAGGACGCACAATAAAAATCTCACATACAACATGAGAGAACACAACAAGAAAAACAAAAGAGATTAATTCAAAAGCTGTTAGCTACAACCTCTCTTTTCTTCTACCCTCTTTGTAATATTCATAGAAGAAGTTTTTCTTAGTGATGTCATACCTTTAAGAATACCATATTCACTCGTTGAGTGTTACGTCATTGACAAGCATATTGTAAACTGAAGCTGTTGCTTCAAATCAACTCATTCATATGAAAAAAAAAGGCCTCAAGAGGCTAACGGAAAAGAATACTTGTTGAGCTTGGAGAGGCTAGGTGTGCAAACAATACTCATTGATCGTTTGAGCCTGGAGAGGCTAGGTGTGAAAATAATACTCGTCTGTAATCTGATTAGTTATAGTGAAAATCTTGGTTAAGCCAAGGACTGGACATAACCCAAGGCTAGGGTGAACCAGGGAAAAACTCGTGTGCCTCTCTCTCTTTCTCTAAGTTTTAACTTTAACCTGCATTATGTTTTCTTATTTATCTTTCTGTAACTAACAGTGGGGTTAAAGCGTGCATATCTAAATACTATCTTTTGAGAAAAAGGTTTTTATCAAACAGTTTTCATATCTTTAGTTAAAATCAGACGACTCTTAGCATCTATTTTTTGTGTTGGGTTTAAAATCTTTTAAGTTCTTGCTTAATACAGAAGCTTTGTTTTTTAAACTTGCTTTTTCACTTGAGTTTAGATAAACACAATTCAACCCCCTTCTTAATGTTTACTTGTGGTACCTTCAGTTAAATTTGAGCAACAATAAAGTTCTTTTTAACAGATTTTCTAAAGAGGGTTGTATCCCTTTTCCTCTACAAAAACCATTCTCCATTAAGAATGTGATGAGTCTTTCATACCAAGCTCTAGGATCTTGTTTGAGTCCATATAAAGTTTTCTTAAGCTTGTATACATGCTCAGGAAGGGTTTAATCTTCAAAACCCGAGGGTTGCATGATATAAACTTCTTCATTTATTAGTCCATTTAGGAATGAACGTTTTACGTCTATTTGGTATAACATGATGTTATGATGTGCAGCATATGATAATAAAATGCGTATTGCTTCTTGTCTAGCTACAGGAGCAATTGTTTCAGTGTAATCGATACCTTCTTCTTGTGAGCAGCCTTGAGCGACTAACCTTGCTTTATTCCTTACAACTTTACCATCTTCGTCCAGCTTGTTTTTGTATACCCTATGACTGATTTGTCATTTGGCAGAGGGACCAACGTCCAAACGTCACTACGTTGAAATTGGTTGAGCTCCTCTTGCATGGCAAGGATCCATCCTTTGTCCAGCAAGGCTTCATCCACAAACTTTGGTTCCAACTCAGAGATTAGAGTTGAATCAGCTCTCTGAAGGTTGACCGCGTCCAGACTCTATCACTGGGGTTACCAATGATTTTCTCCTCGGGATGATAAGTCCTGAACTTCCAAGAACGTTGGTTACTGTTCACTTGCTGAGACGTTGTTGCGTGTGATGATCCATCCTCTTTGACTGTTAGACATTCTTCCAAGTCATTAAGACTCATATCTGCAAAAGATTCGTCCAGCTCTGACAATTTCTTATCAGGCTTCTTGTCATCAAACTTAACATGACTGAACTCTTGTACAACTAAAGTCCTTAAGTTATATACTCTAAAAGCTTTTGATGTTTCAGAATATCCTAAAAATATTCCATTGTCTACCTTAGCATAATATCAAACTTACCAAGTTGATCTTTGGTATTTAAAATGAAATACTGACATCCAAAAAGGTGGAAATAAGAAATGTTGGGTTTGCATCCTTTCCACAGAATATAAGGAGTCTTATTTAAGATCGGTTTTGTGTATATTCTGTTCTGAATGTAGCAGGCCTAGGCAATGTTTACAGCTTCAGCCCATAAGTGTTTGGAGACAGAATTATCATTGAGCATTGCCCTAGCCATCTCTTGAAGAGATTGATTCTTTCTCTCAACAATATCATTCCGTTGTGGTGTTCCAGTGGTAGAGAAATTGTGATAAATACCACTCTCACCACATAACCTTTGGAATTGCTCATTTTCAAATTCACCTCCATGATCACTTCGGATTGAGCTTATACATATATTTTTTTTCATTCTGTACACTTTTGCAGAATACAGCAAAGACCTTGAATGACTGATCCTTGTTAGCAAGGAACATAACCCATGTCCATCTTTTATAGTCATCTACTATGACAAGCCCATATTTCTTACCATTGACAGAGTCAGTTTTTGTTGGACCAAATAAATTAAGGTGTAGCTGCTCTAGTGGATTTGAGGAAGTAACAATGTTCTTGGACTAAAAAGATTCCTTTTTGACATGCGTAACAAAGAACGTCCGATCTATACACAATCTTTGGTAAGCCTCTTACGAGGTTATGTTTATTTAGTCTTGAAATTAATCTCAGGCTTGCATAACCAAGTCTTTTGTACCAGATCCATCGCTCATCCTCAACAGACACTAGGCATGATACACTCTGATTAGAGAGTTCCCCCAAGTCAATCTTATAAAGATTGTCTTGCCTCTTGGAAGTGAATAAGACGGACCCATCAGGGTTCTTGACCATACATTCATCTTTGTTGAAGGAAACATGAGAGCCACTATCACAGAATTGACTTATGCTTAGTAAGTTGTGTTTTAGTCCTTTAAACAACAGAACGTTATCAATAGAGGGAAAGGGACAATTACCAACCTTACCTATCCCAACTATCTTTCCTTTCTGGTTACCTCCAAAGGTAACCCATCCACCAGCCTTACTGCTGAGGTCTTGGATCATAGACCTTTCTCCCGTCATGTGATGTGAGCATCCACTGTCCAAGTACCAGGATTAGGGTCTCCTTTGTGTTGCTAAGCATATCTGCAACAAGTATTATAATTTTCTTAGGTACCCAGATAGACTTGGGTCCTTTCTTGTTAGTTTGAGGTCTTCATCCATGCTTAACAATTTTCTTTCTATGTATGCATTTAGGCGCAGTATGACCATTCTTACCACAAATGCTGCAATATGTATATGATGCATGTGGTTTCGTTTCTTTTGAATGTTCATAAGACTTTGAAACCTTATGAGTTGGTTTGGGTCTGGATACCTTATGAGAAACCTCTTGCTTCTCTTTGTCATAGCCTATCCCAGACTTATCATGAGGTGATCTTGTATACCTCAGTATCAGACTAAGTTTTTATGATCCACCGACTAACTTAGATACACTCTTAGTCAGATCGAACACCTCTTGCTTCAGTCTTATGACTTCAGAGGGTGTATCAGACTCAGAAGTGAGTTTGTAAGTGAGACTGACGTTCTCAGTTTTTAGCTTATTATTTTCTTCAATAAGCATTTTGTTTTGAATATTCATTCATTCAAGTTCCTTTCTTAATTTGGAAATTTTCCTTTTAATAAATATATACTCATGATGCAATAGGGAAGAATCATTAAGCAATTCATCATAAGCATCTTGTAGAGAGCTGGAATTTGATACCTCATCTTCATCTGACTCATCGTCCGAAGAGGTGTTTACCATCAGGAAGAGGTTGGATGCAGATTGATCTCTTTCACCGTAGACATCATTCCAAGCCTCTAACTTCTTCTTGGTTGTTTCAAGTTGCATGACCATCTGTACTTTGGTTTGTCCAGAGCTCTGGTGAGACACCAACGAGCATGAGCATTCAGAGAAACTTTCCGTCTATCATCAATCGTCCAGTCACCAACAGACTTTGGAACAGTTGTACCATCTTCAGAGATTTGTCTTGACAGAAATCTCCATTAGTGAACACACTCCAAAGGTCAAGATCCTCTTGAGCATTAATGAACAGCTCGAACATGTGTTTACAACGAGAAAAGTCTTCTCCATTGAAAACAGGTGGAATGCTGATAGAAGCACCCAAGCAAGTTCTCCTAGAGGGAACAACTTCTTGAGCTCTCTCTTCAGGAACAACAAGTTGTTCATCGTCAAAAGAATCTTCAGATTGCTCTGAAGACTAGAGAAAGATTTCCTTCCTTAGTGACCTCCTCATCTTCCTCAAAAGAGTCAAGGTCGTCCCAAGTGGCCATGAAACTCTTCTTATTTTTCTTGAAGAATTTCTTCTTGTCCTTCAATGAAGGACATTCAGCTTTGAAGTGGCCCGGCTTTTTGCACTCAAAACAGACCATTGGACTTTTGTCCTTGGACTTACCATGGCTTTTGAACGCTTTCTTTTGGAACGGTAATCTCTTCATCCCATTCTTCTTTCTCCACTTCTTTTGTATTTTGTGGGAGATGAAGGATAATTCATCATTGTCTGATGATTCAGCTTCTGTCTGCTCAGCATCATCGTTGGACTCATCAGCTTTTAAAGCTTTTGAGCTGCTTGCCTTCTGAGCTTTCAAGGCGACAGACTTGTTTTTCTTCGTGGAGTTGTCAAGATTGAACTCTTGCTCATGAACTTGTAGAGTACCCACTAGATCATCCAAAGTCAGGGTTGATAGATCCTTAGCTTGGGTGATAGTAGTTACGAGCGGCCTCCATTCCTTAGGTAAACTCCTAAGGATTTTTGTAACTTTCCTTAGTGGTGTAGACCTTCCCAAGGGACTTCAGATTGTTGATGATCATTTGAAAAGGACCCATCCTTAGTGGTGTAAACATTTCGTACTGTCCGACCAGTATGATAATTTTTGAGTCCTTCACCTTTGTTGTCCCTTCGTGAAGATTGGACAAGGTATCCCAGATTTATTTTGCAGATTCACGTGCATGAATCTTTTGAAACTCGTTTGGACTGAGAGCGCACATCAAAGCATATCTGGCTTTGTGGTTTTGTTCCATTTTTGTTCTCTCAGCTTCCGTCCATTGCTCTCCAGCTTTAACTATTACATCAGGAATTCAAACAACACGGGGACCATTTGTGATCAGCGACCAAATAACAGACTTTGTACTTAGGATGAACCCCTTGAACCTCTTCCTCTAGTAGAGGTAATGAGTCTGTTGAAGAACGATGGTCTCATCATGGAAGTGCTCTCCATAACAGGTTGATTCCCACTAGGCATGCCTGACCTGCCATCACCGCTTGTAATTATCTTTCCTCTAACACGGAAAAGTGCTCAACCCAGAGATTGAGCTCTGATACCAATTGAAGGAATCTGTTTGAAACACAAGAAGGACAGCTGAATTGTGTTTCTTAATTTTTAAAACCTTTTTCACAAGCAGATAGCTTTTCTTAAAAGATTAGACACAAAAGTAAGCAATAGATGCACGACGCATAGGCAACCTACTGTGGATGGACGCTGAAAACATTTTCTAAAAAGACACTTATTAAGAAAACAAATTCTATCCCGATTGTTAGTTAAAAACAACTAAAGCAGATATAAGGGAAAGAGAGTAACACAACAATATTATCCCTGGTCACTCTTAACCCAAAGAGCTACGTCCAATCCCCTCTAAGTGAGAGTTTTTTTTTCATTATAACAAAACATTGTTACAAGTATTCATCACCTCTTCAGGCACAAGTATTCTATAACCTCTTCAGGTAAACTGCAAGTATACTTTTATAGACAAGCCTCTTCAGGTTCAACCAAGATATGGCTCGAAAAGAGTCTAAGTTTACATCTAACTCAATATGTGTGAGGATATCAAACTTAAGAACAAGGATTCTGAAAAACAACTCTACGCAGAGAGTGATAAGAAAGTTAAGATCAGAGAAAGCTTGATAGATTTTGTTTGTTTTGAGTACTTTTGATTGCTTGTAAGCTTGTTAGATGGATTCAGTTCTTGTAAATTTGCTTCTTCAAGATTGAGGGGTTTTATAGCCTTCAAGTCTTGAGCAATCTTAATTCTTCAACGGTTGGCAAGAGAGTCCTTCTGATGTAGTATTAAATGCATAATCCCATTGAGTCTCATAACTTGAGAGGGGCTTCTGAAAAGCGGACTAGGTTATCAGATAGAGAGCTGAAAGTAGCACTGACAACTTTTCCTTGTACCAGACAGTTGCCTTTTGTCTTTCCTTCTTGAGTAGAGTCAACTCTGTTGTGTCAGGAACAGACTGGCCTTTATGCATTCGAGAGTACTATGTTACAGAGAATATTGTTGAAGGGATATTGCCCTTTTACATGAAAGACAATAACTTGAAACTATTGCTTTTTAAATTTACGTGCTTGAACTTAGTCCAGGAAGATAAAAACTATTTTAGTACATTGGACTTTGAATTAAAACAAGTACACTTTATGCTATTTGAGTCTTTGGACTCATGTTTACTTCGGATGAGGTGATCATAGTCCAAGGGAGACTTAGTCCATTAATCGTTTACATCAAAACGATAGACCATATGATTGTGCGTCTGATAAGTCTTTGGACTTAGGATATCTGGACACGTTAGTTTAAAGCGTTAGAACATAACAGATCTTTGTTTACCTAATTTAGTCATTTGCTAACATCAAAATCTTAAGAAGTTATGGACCATAACCACTTTGGTTCCAACAGTCTTCTCAAGCAGAAAACAGAACACAAGCAGAAGAAGGATACAGAAATGAGGTGAGATCCCCATTCATCAACATAGCAAAACAGCAGAAGTAAAAATGGTATGACATGCAATATAAAAGTCTATATGTCATGCATATCATACATCTCACCATTTCATGTTATTCTATCAACAGTTCAACAGTCATCTAATACAACGCAATGTACGAGACTCGCGCGATATGCCACAAGGGTAAAACTATGACCCCTACTCCATGGCGCAAACAAACATCGGAGAAAGTGAATGAGAGAACATGTTCCGTGTACGCCAGCAAAGGGTTAATGCTACAACATTCGTAACGCGTGAATATTTGGCTTTTATGGAAACACGCTACACCAAACATGAATAGTATGGCATTTAGTCGAGGGTATCGGTGTACTGCTCGAAGTCGCCACGACACAGAAGTGCTATCAACTATCACATGTAAGCCTTTCCAACCCTAATACCCCCAAGATTATTCAAAACGTCTCTGTAATATTCGCACCCATATCAAGGTGTAAGCTCAACTCCTAGGCTCAAGGCCTTTCAGATATATGCAATACAATGCCAATGCTTACACAAAGTAGATGCGATAAAGCAATGTCTATCCACCGGATAAACTTCAAGATACACTAAGGTCCTCTTCCTTAGGAACTATACACATTATTAATGTTTTAAAACTTTTACCCATCGGATAAATATTGTGATCCCTCTGTGATTGAGTCATCACAAGACTAAAACAATTGAACCACTTTCTTGGATCCGAATCACCGGTCCGTCATTGAATTACTGTTTCAAATCAAAACGTTTCATATTTGCATTTGTGTCTTATGAAATATTTCTCAAGTCCTAAGTGTTTTATGAAGAAGGATTGAGAATCCTCTATTTAGGTCTAATAATATATTATTTTCACAACAATTCCCCACATATTTCAAAAGAGTATAAAATAATAAAATCAATAAATTTCATTCCAAAAAAACTGGTTTACACCATGAATGTAAATGCTTCGAATTTGGTATCTTCTAAACTATGAACCAGACCTAGATAAGTAAGACTTTAACTTACAATGTAATTGATGAAGTTAAACTTCTATGAACCAGAATTTTTTTTTTTTTTTTTTTTGTGTAAATTAGAATCCCACTTTCTCTTGTTGTTAACGCTGTCTTACGCTTTTTGGCTATGCGCGTGCTGATGAACTTCAATTCTGTGCATTTTATAGGAGGTATTTAGGCTGAATTTCAATGCATTTAAAGATAAATATTATTGTGTTTCACCCTTTTACTTAAGTTTTGATAGAATTGACGTTCAAAGACAGTTTGATGAACTTCTCCCTCTTTAATTATCCAGGATGCGTTTTCCATTGTTGACTTTGGTTTTCTCCTTTACTATGAGTAGCTAAATTCACCACTAGAGTTGTGGTGGATCTTGTGTTAGTAGAAACCTTTTTCGCTATGTCTTAGCTTTAATTCAATTCTATTTGGTTTCAAGGTTGCAATTTGAATAGTGTTATTCTATTGTTCTTCATCCCATACTAGGATTGCGCACCCTTTGCATGCTCTTAATCAATTAATTTATATTTTGCCTATCAAACCCAATTAAAATGGTAGACCTATAGGATAACCGGGGTTGCATCTAGATTTGAGAAAATGTGATTTACTCCTTTCAGTCATTTAACCTCTTTGTGCTTTATGCTTTCTAATCATTTAAATTCTTTGCCTGACAACCATGGGTTCATCTGGGGAAAAGAATATTAATTGTCTGACAAAAAATTAATAGTTTTCGTAGAGGGATTGATATTCGAAAAGCAACTGCAAAATTGAATTGAATTAGGATTTGGCGGGTATCGAAAGCATAAGTGAAACAACGGCTCTAGGCTCTTTTATTCTTGATTTCTAAACTCTCTTCTTATCTTTTTCCATTGCTCTATTATTATTTATTTCTTTTTAGCTCTTAATTAGTTTAAATAACATAAGGATTTTCTTATTCCAGTACTTGTTTCATCACTATTACATCACAATTAACCTCTTCAGTACGATATCTAGACTTCAGTCCTATATTACTTCTGCGACAGGATACACTACCCTTAAGTGTGTTTTTGAACGCAACATGTGTTTGGATGTTCATGAGTGCTCTAGAGACTAAGCCATCATCTCATAGGAGCGGCCCCACTCCACACTCATAGGTGATTACATTAAGTGTATATTGCACTTTATACATCACTCGTAAGGGATATGAAATTCATTAAAAGCATTTAGCTTATGCTCATATTAAATGCATTCTATCACTTCTCATGCTTTTCACACCATAGGAAAGGACAAATTGTTGTGCTAGCATAATAAACACATGACTTGTTATTACCCATATGAACCTTTCGCATGGGATCTCCACTCATAAAGGTTGGGTTATCATCAGTATTATATTCAAATTGGCTTAAGTCCTATTCCTCTCAATATGGTATTTATTAAATTCTTTTCCAAAGGCTTGGCCAAAGGATCTGCCAAATTCAATTCTGACTTTGCATAGTCAATGGATATAACTCCACCTTTTAGCAGCTGCATTATTACCCCATGTTTCAACCTAATGTGTTTGTTCTTACCATTAAAGGTTTTATTATTTGCAATAGATAATGCTGCTTTGTTGTCACAATGCACAGACACAAGAGAAGTTGATTTTATTGGAATATTTTCTAAGAAATTTCTTAACCATTCGGCCTCAGTGTCGGTCTTCTCCAGGACGATAAACTCTGATTTAATGGTGGATTTTTGCAATTATTATTTGTTTAGCTGATCTCCAAGTCACTGCACCACCACCAAAGGCGAACACAAAGCCACTAGTGAATTTAATCTCATTAGAATCTGAGATCCAATTAGCATCACTGTATTCTTCTAATACAACGGGAAATCCACTATAAGTAATATCATAGTCCATGGTACCTCTCAAATATTTTAATAGTCGAGCCAAAGCGGCCCAGTGATCACAAGGGGTACTCACAAGTTTGACATCAAAATGTCTAAACTTCTTTAGAATTTTCTCAACATAATGTCCTTGTGACGGTATTATACTATCACACTTCCTTATGACTTTAACTCCAAAAATTACACTAGCTTCACCCATATCTTTCATGTCAAATTTAGATGCAAGAAAACATTTTGTTTGATGCACTATATCATAGCTAGTACCAAAAATAAGCATGTTATCCACATATAGACAAATAATCAAACATTCACCATTTATTGATTTTGTGTACACACATTTATCAACTTCAATAAAGGAAAAACCACCACTAATTAAAGTTTGGTCAAACTTTACATGCCACTGTTTAGGTGCTCATTTTTTAGACCATATAAAGATTTGAGAAATTTACATACTTTATTTTCTTGTCTAGAATACACACCCCTCAAGTTGTAACATATAAATTTCTTCTTCTAACTCACCATTTAAAAAGGTTTTTTTAACATTATGCTCGCAGTGTTGGGGAGCTTCGTCAAGTCACCCAATTCCGTTGGAGGTTCCTTGCTGAGGGTGCATGCAAATGTGGCGATAGGTGTCGATTCCGTCACGCACAACCATGAATATTTCACCAATGCCAGTTAATTTTAACATTGTTCTTGTACTCGTTTAACATTGTTCATTTGTAAATTTCAATATCTTTCTAGTCGATGTTGAGTTTATTTGCGAGTTTTTACTCTTTAGTTTTCTGCTCAAGCTGAAATTCCTCCAACCCTAAGGATTTGTTCTGCAGCTTTTCATGCTTATATAAAAGATCAAGGACGACGGGTGCATTTCTAAATTCTTGAAAAACAGGATCATATACTAACTTTGTAGCATGACAAGTTGGTAAGTTCAGCTTTTGCAATTTTGAGCCAACAAAATTTGAAATGTTGCAAGGCCATACTTCCACTTGTTGTATTTGCCGCAATGGTGAAGTACGGAATCAACACCTCATGATGAGGTGCTTCTGCCATTCTATTTCGTGTTGAGAAAATCTTGTATAGGCACACATCTAATACATCATCTTTAGGCACACCCAATCACAAAATTACAACAAATAAATTATAAATAAAAAAATAGCTTGTAAAATGAGAAAGAGAAAAATCATGTGCCTCCTTCTTCCCTCCCATTTTATCAACCTCTCCCTCTTCCTATGTCCAGAACCTCCCCTTCACATTCATTCTCCCCAAAATGTTCCACTCTCAAACAAGAATTTCCCCTCACTTAAATAAAACCACAATTACAAAATTACACTTCGGGCTAGAGGAGTTCAAAATTGTAAAGGTTTGTCCTTCCCACCGTTCAAAGGAGTTCATAATCGGAGCATCATTGTTAGGCTTTGTCCCTTCAACTCTCGTCATCAGAGCATAATTGTTGACTGCTCTCACCGTCGCTAGGTCACCTACTATCAATGTCGGCTGCTCTTTTCCTCGCTTGCACGTTTCCAAGCTCGTAATGCAAAAACGTGTGGTATATCTGCCCTCAAGCCTTTGCCTTAGTTTATTGGCAATTCATGCGATGAGAATATGCTTCGCATCATGAATTAAATCACGTATAATACTTATTAACTAATTCAGAAGGAATGTTTGTCCTTCAAGGGCAAATGGGAGACCAATCGAACCAGATTAAGTCATTTACAACATTTTAACTATTGATATTATATGTACATTATCTTGCATATTGTAAGGTTTTCCCTGAAGCAATTTCAAACATCGCTGCTCATCATAATAGAATTCATGTGAGACAAGCGACAAAAAACATACATAATCAAATGCAGATTTGACCATCATTCTAATCGCATGATATGGAGATTGGAGATAAATGTGAATAAGGTAAATTCAATCTAAATAGGTGATTTCATTCGTTCCAGGTTTCAGTACAAATGAACATACAACAGTTCCTGGAACTTGTGAGAATAACAATATATTATTAACATTATGATACACCAAGCAAGGCGATGTAGTAAGCAGGGCCAACAAGGCCATTGCCTTAGCCTTACTATATAGATAGATGGTCTAGTGTAGTAGTAAGCTTACAATTAATTTTCATAAGTGGTGTACAATCAGGACGAGTAATTAAGAGTTGACAAAATAAAAGGTCTGATTAATTAGGCAAGTGGTAACTACTTGAGGCTGGGAGTATTAGTATGTGCACAACAAGTGGGTAAAACTTAATTACAAATTTACAATTAACTATTTTATACTACTGCGAAATGGGAAATAAAATAGCTATTGAGTAATTAATCACACAAGTTTTTTTTTTGGTACATAATTAATCACGCAAGTTTTAATTAGCTTGTATATTTTCAAAATTGAACTATTTAATATTTGTTTCTTTATATATATATATATATATATATATATATAACTTCAAACTTATTTCTCCCCTCATTGTTTCTTCTGCCAAAAAAGAAATCTCTCATTGTTTCTCCTTTTTTTTCTCCTCATCTTCATATTCTTTTGAAGACCTTGAAGTGAATTGTCAAAGTAGATAATTGATATCAACTTGTTGCAAAATCTCTCAAGTTGTTTATTTTCTTCGGTTTTCGAGGTTCTATTATACCATCATTTTTATTTTACATTGTAAAATAGAAGGTATGAATCTGATTGTCAAGTAGAAAATGTTACAAGACATATTAAATGGATTAGTCATCTTATCTATTGAGAGTGAAATGTTAGAATTGCTTGATTATAAGACTTGATAAATGATGTCACAGCTCAAAAAACTAAAATTTTAATATAAAAAATTTATAATTTATATGATATTAAATCCTTTTAAAATTTTCGTCTTCCACCCCAAAATTCCTGCACATGGGCCTGATACCAAGTTCCAATGGATTTAAATCAAATGGCAAAATTTTATAGCAATCAATATTAAAAACGAAAATATTACACCACAAGAAAATATAACAAACATCAGTTTCATATAGCATTTGCTTGCTTTTATACCTATAGATTGCATTTCTTTAATAAAAGGTCCAAAGCTCCATGTAATTAGCTTTGCCTTCAGGTACCACATCCATACTTTGCAAATTAACTGATAACTCACATCACATGGCACTGACCTCAGTTTATAGTTGATACTGTGATGAATTGATTCCGTGAGTTGGATACTTGGATTCTCTTATCATGTTTCTTTTTGCCTTTTGGGTCTACAAGCCTTCTATTTAGATCTGAAATAAAAAGAATATGAAGCGAAAGTTATTAATTTAGAAACACAGTTTTCCTGCTCCTTTAAAGTACCTACAGCTTCTCTGCACACCTAGTTCACGACCCATGAAAGTGGTTCTCAGTCCCCACCGAGTGCAGGCCAGACACCCAACGCCGCCACCTCCGACAACCCTCGCCTCTGTTCTACGACCAATGCGCCGCCGTCACCACCAACCCCATTTTCTACTTTGACGTCGTGTTCCCGATTGTACATGTGATGTAGTGGATGCCTCGTTTTTTTCTTTACTGTTGATAGGAATGTAATTTTGTAACGAGAAATGTTTATTCGACATCAAAATATAAATAATAATATGGTTTTTTTTATTTTTTTTAACATATTTTTTAAATGAATATATAAAAAAAAGATAAAAAATAAGTGAAATATTGAAATAAAGAAATATCATGTCATATATGATGTCTAAAATATAGTGTATGTTTGGATCCAGTTTTTTTTTTCCTTCAAACGTGCGTTTTTTGGTCAAAACGTGCAAAATAAGTGTTGACCTAGATGTTTGGATGGAATGTGAAAAAGTGATTCAGTATATCAAAATCACGTTTCAGATGAAGCTCACCGGACTAGCTTCTGAGTTAGGGAAAATCGATTTCTCATTTGAGCTATGGTATGTTCTCCTATTTACCCTTCTCAGTGTGTGTCTTCTCCTTCTCTGCTGAGTTTTTCTGCAGCTTTCCCCTCTATTTTCAAGTTCCTCCTTCTTCGTTTTCTGTTTGTGATTTTGGCCTGGGTATGTGAGGTTGGCGGCTGCTATTTGGGGAAGAAGGCTGATAGAGAAGGGAATGAGGGTTGGACCGGTTCATGGGTCAAAACAATGGGCCTAAATTAAATGATCAAAGATTTTGGATCATATACTATATTGCCTGCGAAATGGGTCTGTTTTTCCATTTACACCCGTATAAAATGTCTTCTTTCTTTGATTTGTTAGGTTCTTTATTTGATTTGTTAATATATATTGCCGCTGTTAGGGCTCTTTATTTGATTTGTTAATTGTTAATATATATTACTGAGATATTCTATGACTGAGTATTTGAAGATGTCTAAACTATGGTGTTAATATATAGACATTAAAACCCATTTTGGTAATTGCACACCCAAAAGCAATTTTGATTCCAACTATCCAAACAACATGAATTGATAAAAATTACTTTTTTCATGAATGTATCCAAACATAAATCACTTCACTTTCAACCCACTTTTAACTAGAATCAATTCTATAAAATCAATTTCATTCAAAATCACGTTTATCAAACGCTCATCCAAACACATACATAATGTTCAAATAACACAACTATTTTGTAATAGTGGGTTTTAAGTGAGGAGAAAATCTTATTTGAGAAAGGAACATTTTTGGGAGAGAACGGATGTAAAGGAAAGGTTCTGAACAGGGAACAGAGAAGATAGACGTTGATAAAATGGGAGGGAAGGAGGCACATGACTTTTCTCTCTCATTTTACTAGCTGGTGTGTTTTTTTTATATTTTATTTGCTGTAATTTTATGATTGGGTGTGCCTTATACAAGTATTTCTCTCTAAAGAAACCGCTAAGGATCATTTTAACAACTTTTTTAAGTATAAGGACTGATTTTAAATGAAAAACTATAAAGACTAAATTAAAAATAAAAACAAGTTATAAGGATTAAATTATCATATCAATAAAAATGTTAGACTCTTATCTTACCTACTTTAAAATCCATCAATATCATAATTTATAATTGATTGATAATGTAAAAATTTTTACGCTGACTGGAAATATGAATTAAACTCTTAAAACTTTTATATAACCTAATGCTTTCCTCTCAACCAATTCATAATGGACAGGTTAGGCAGAACACATGCAGATCCCTTTAATTCTGACAACATAGAAAGCCACATCTATATAGACGGTACTTCACAGCCATCCCATCTATTGGGATAGAAGTTGGATTTAGCCATACAACAGTAACAACAATAAGCCAGGGGAACTGCCTTCAATTGAAGGAAAAACAAAATCCCTGCTTTCACAAAATTCAAGCATATCATGCTTATCAAGGCATATTTCAATTAAAGGCCAGATAGAGAGGACCAAAATGGAAAAAACAACTCCATAAAGAATTATTGCGGGCTACTTGATAGTAATGTAGCGGTTTGTTCCATGTCTGGCCCAGTAGTCCTTGAGATCCAAGGGTATACATAAATCATGGCCTTCTGCTGCAAACCTACTGAGTAGTCTTGTAAAGACACTTCCACTCATCTTTCGCCCACCAACACGGGCATGACGCTTGTTTGGAAGCTGTGGTAGTGGATACATTGACAAGGTGGTGGTACAACAAGATGACTGCCATCCACCATTGCCCCATTTGTAGCACTGCCGTGGTACTCCAGTGCATGTGCAAACTGGGATAGACATTGTAGTTTCATCAAAGGTAACCAAATTCAAGCCAACATCCTGCCTATCCCATTCTGATTTGATCTTTGTCCCTTCAGAACAAGCCTGCTTATTTAAATCCTCACCCACTTTCCTTCCTTTGCTAGGTGGCTTTGACGCCTTAGAAGTAATTGTCTTGTTCTCCTTTGTTTTCTTAGCCCGAAATGATTTAACAGCTTCAGAAGATATAATAGTCACTGGGAAGGCATCGGTTATTGGCACATCCTTTGTGCTGTATGCAGCTTCTGGCATGTTACCTAGATAGTTGGCGGAATGGTACATCCGCTTTGATCCACGTTGAATTCTACCACCTAATGAGAAGTTGACGGCATTGTCCCGATTTTGAAGGGCGGCAATGGCATTATCCCGTTCCATTAGGGCATCATCCCTCTGAGCAATTGCTTCATCCCTCTGCCGAATGGCCTCATCTCGAGCAGCCAATGCTTCATTCTTTTCAGATATAGCAGCTTCTAGTTCTAGAATTGCACGCCTTTCAGCCATAATGGACATAATTTTCTTATTCAAAACTAGTGCATTTGGCTCCTTTACTTGATGCTGGGGAGCCACACTCCACTGCACATTCAAATTCAATCAAATCCAGTAACGCAAGAAAAACAAAGAAGCATACAGGATATATGCATTCTACTTACCGGGGAATGTGCTCCTGTGTAGTAGTCCATCATATGCCCACCATTTTGATGTTGGCGACCATCATCCATCTTGCACCCAGAGGATTTAGCAATAGCAGCAGAAGTTGGCGTCAAGCAGTGCACTCACCAGATTTAATTAATCAACAATTTCCAGCTGAAAGACATACTCTGTCAACAAATGAGAATGTCAACAGCTTGCACCATGTCAATTGAGAACAAGCACACAGAAAAATATTTGTCTATATCCGGTCAGTGAGAGGATTTAATTTTGAAAGTATAAACCAGTGGAACCATGTAGCTAAACTCGACAACTAACAAACCAAATCCTAGTGTGATACCATCATGAGATAACCCCAAACATCACTCTGATACAATTTATCAAAGGTGATATAGCAAATCTGTAAGGGTAATCCTTTATTTTATCATATGTGATCTAGAAGGAAGCAGAACCAAATACACCACCATTGATTTGACACAGTACTTTCCTTTTAAAGATGATTGGATTCATTCACAAAGCCTAAGTGTGAGATTGAGATTCCACCGACAATGGAAATGTTTTACACAATTTCAAAACCAACCATGCTCAACCTGTTCTAATTCATTTTATCAGCCACAGCGGTCATATATTGAAATTGTAGAAGATAAACAGTGCTAGACTTTATTTGCTATCAGCAAAATTAATTTGATATACACATCTGTTACATATGAAACCATTTGCGACTCTTCACCAAATAGCTTATGCTTTTGGGAGAGCTGGTGATTGACACATTCTAAAGAATGATAAAAAAAAAAATGCTCCAATCTGCAGTAAAAATCTATAATTATCAAACATGGAGAACATAATACAACACCTACGTCCAAGCCTTATACCAATACGTGGGGTAAATGAATTGCTGAGCCATACAGCTACTGACTACCTAACATAACTCTCCTGTTTTAACAGGGCTCGGACTAGCTATGTAAAGATTGACAAAAAGTCACAAACAACATAGGCAGGGTTTTGGATAACAATTCACAAAAACAAAACATAGCAGTTAACTAACCAAAATAGAAAGCAAGACATAGCCAATCTTCTTTTTTTTAACCACAAGACATCACAAAATCTAAAACTCCATCTTTGAACAATTGGTGTTAAACAAAGGACCAATTGAGCTTGCATTCAACAGAATGCATCAAATCCACGCTTGAATTCTTCACAAGTGATCAAAGTGCCCTCTATTGGATTACCCCTCATTCCATTTTCAACGAGACAGTACATCGAACATATTAGCACTATCTTTCAAACATAAAGCACTTAACAACTGCGTTTATTGCTTCCCTTCGAATTGCAATATAACAACCATATTAGCTTAGCTAGCATAAGCAACATATTAAACAGCACTCCCAAAACAACCAACTTTATGTTGCATGGGACAACATTACATGAAGAAATTCCAATTTTCTATCAAAAACATATGAATCATATGATCACCAATTATCTAAGGGCATCACCATGCAATGGCTACTTAATAGAGAGTAACCGATCTTGTCACTACAAAATAAGCTCTCAAAACATACCGAGCCAAAGATCTATCATTGTCGCTGATAACTAAAAGAGTTCAACTATGACAACAACTATCTAAGAGGCCAAATTGTTACTTATGATGTGACAAGTGACAGCATGATTGGACGATAGTGCAAAACAGTTTGAGACTGACAATGGATCAAAATTAAGTTCTAACATAGACTGTATAATGTATTAAAATGAAGCAGATTGTGGTGAGAGAACCCATTACCCATAAAGCTTTCAAGGTAACATGACAAGGAATAGTTAATGGCCCATTTCAATTTATTGTAATTCATCATTTCACCCCCACCCCTAAAAAAAAAAAATACATGAACACAATAGATATAGAGATAGAGGGAGGGAGATGATGTAGCACAAATATGGGTATATGTACGTATTGCATCTGATGTGATAAAATACAGAGATACAGAAAACTTTTCAAAAATCAGAATATGGGTACAGCAAGGTATATTAAATAAAATATTAGAAATATATTTAAATGCCAGTAATAGTAGGATAAAATAATATTTTTTTTTATAAAAGATAATTTAACGTATTTCAACTTTAGTAAGTATGAAATTTAAGCATTTTGGAGGATTTTACACAAATTCCAATATAGTTTAAAGGTTTTTGTTTTTAGTGTTGTTAGCATTACAACATGTTTTAAAAAAAGTTAGAAAGGGTTTCCCTGCTGCACCTTGCAATGTGTTTCTTACAGTAAAAACAACTTTCGCACCGTGTGAAATGCTTTTCAATCCATTTCAGTGTGTGTATACATAAACTAACAAAACCACCAAACAATACAGGAGTTGACATCCAGTGTGCTACTCAGTATCAGAGGCCTCTCCAACACCAGTATGGCAGTGAAATCACCATAGCATGTACCAATGGAGAGTGAAAAAGCTGCACAGAACTGGCTGGTGACAACTACTGACCGATCCTAAGAACTGGAGCAAAGGAGCATCATGACAAAACATATAATGAGAAACACAATAAGGCAAAGAACAGGGTCCTGCAATGGTAAATAAAAGAACTTAAAACTCAAAAAAGCAGGAGCTCCTTGTCCTACAGGGCAAAACCAAGGAAAAAATGAAACCAGATAAACAGGAGGAAAAGAAATAAATTAGAATGAAGAATGAATTTAATAACAGTTCAACTTGAGAAAACCTAAATGCAGGAAACTATGCAGTCAATCCTAGATAGCGGGCACAGCAGCTGACCCCAAAAATGGTAGTGGGATGATTGCTATTTTAAAATAATACTTAAAATAAAAACTATTCTGCAATTATAAAGCATATATATATATTATAATTTTAATTGTTATACTATTTAAAATTAAAATATTTATGATTATACAACACAGTAATAATTAAGTGTTTAAAAATATTTTTAAAAAAAGTGAAAATAAATGTGATAACCAGAAGCCAACTATTTGCAAACAAACAACTAATGTTATAAGCAAAGGAAATAGAGCTAATAAATGGCATAACTCATAACCAACCAATAAAAGTGTTGTAGGATATGCGCTGTAAACCATTACCGTAAAAATGACTGTCAAGAGTCACTTAAATATGGAAGATAGAAAGATAGAATTCATCAAAAAAAACAACACAAAAATGGAAAAAGAAAAAAAGAAAGAAAACGAAAACAACGTAAAAGGAGGAAGGCACAAAACTGGGAGGTACAAGGAGATTGGGGCTGCTGGAGAAGGGCTGGGATGTGGCCGGAAATGGGTTGGGTCTACCAGAAAATGGGGTTGGCTGGCCGGAAATGGAGTGGACTGACCGCAATTGTAACCGCATTGGCTGCATTTTCTCTCAATTGTCCCCAATGACGGTAACCGCAACGCGACCGCGTCCACAATTTAAAACCTTGGCAGCTGCAATGGGCAGAGGTTTGCGCGACTGGAAAACGCTCCGCGGCGCACTGCTTTGTAGCGGCTAAGGGACGCAATGCGATGCAACGGCACGATAGCGCCACTATCGCACGCAATTGACTACTTAGGCAGGAAAGACCTCAAAATATGACGTTTGATCAAGATTGTTATATCTATCCTAAGTAAAGAAGTAACCTTCCCCTTTACAACAGAATCAAAGCTAGAAACAAATTTATTTATAACTTGCACACAAAAAACAAACAAGCAAGGAAATATGAGTGAATTTGCTACATTGCAGCTTAGACATTGAAATACAAGAAAAAGAATAAAATAAACGACATTCATCAACTAAAAACTTTGTGAATGATATCCATATGATATCAATAACTTGTGACACAAATCAGAGGACACTTGACTACTTGCCACACTTACCTACAGCTAAGATTTAATAAATTCCCAATAACTCGTCTTGTTTTTAACTTCCAAAAAACATACAATTCAACTCTCTAATCAGAGTGTATGTTATGAAGATTACAGGAAACTACTTATGAAACTACTTAGGTATACTTCAGCTCTGTAGTTTGTACCATGAAACAAAGAAATATTATGTCATCATTGTGACCAAGCGTGTTTGGTTTGACGTTGCGTCCACCAAAATCACGTTGGGATTGGCACAAATGTAATAAATTTTACATCAAACATGAAAGAAGGTTTTTCGTGTTTGTAACATACATTGCCAACTAATAAGGCACCAGTACTCCCTAGCCTCGGCCAAAATACTCCACCATAAACAAGGCACTGGGCACCAAGCACACATGATGCTTTACATTCTTACTGCCATAACTATAAGATTTGGAATATATGGATTCATATTGTTTTAGGAGTCTTATTATGTTAGTATGTCTTATTGGGCTGGCCTTGTACTAGTTTTACTACACTTGTACTTGGAAAAAGCTCATCTGAAGTGAGATTGTCTATAAAGTGAGAAAGTAAGGGTGTCACCACCCGTGGATAATTTAAATGGTTAAGATCACGACACTGTTGTCAAAAGCGGCTGTGGCAGGGCGGAAATCAGCTTCAGCGCCTCAGATTGCCTGAGGCAGGGTGGGTTTAATGATGCAGCCCTAATGCGGGTGCATTAGGTGATGCGGCAGATGTAATGATGCTCGTGATGCATCTGCATAATGAAACTCAGCCAAAATATCAATCCTATCCTGTCTTAAAAAACCATTAGCCAATGGGTATCAAATCTAAAGGGGTATTCCGGTCCATCTTAGAAAGAGAAAATTAATTCTTACCTGCTGACACGAGAAATCCTCACTTCACCACATGAAAGTGATGTAGTTTTTGGCTGGCTGCATCAACCTACTTTCGCCTTGTGACTACACGGGATCACGGGATCATGATACACTTTATTAAATTATGGGTAGATATACACTTATTCACTTTAGAGGAGTCATTTCCCTTGTATTTGACTAAGATTATTAGTATAAATAAGAGCATTAGGTTAATGTTTTGGAATACATCTCAAGCATCCACAATATTATTCAAAGCCTCTTCTCTCTTTTCCACCTTTTCCCTATAATTTTGACAAAAACAAAATCGTTGAATCTAACCAATTCAAAGATACTGTTTTTAATACAGTATGAAGCTTGTAAGGGGGGATACTTGGAACCATCAAATTTGGTCAGTCAACTTGGTTGTGGTATGGTTGATGAACTAAGCAAATATGGTATCTGTTTAAGTGTCAAAGTCCTACATTGGTTGAGTACATGAGTAAAGAACCATTTATAATGACTTGAGCAACCCTCCTCCATAAGCTAACTTTTGGGGTGGAATTAGACCTAGTTATTCTAATTGTAACAAATTACAATTTGAAGTCGTTTTTGGCTCTAGACCGATGTTATCTAATAGCGATTATGGCGCCGCCATGACGGAAATCGATGGCGGAAATTGGACAAAGCGCCACAGGGAAGGCATGGCATGGCGGTTTTCGTATAGTGGGGTATGGCGGCCAAATAGCGGTGGCGGTCCATGGCGGAAAAACAGAAATAGCGAAAGGGCGGCAGAGCTGGATTTTTTTTTTTTTGGGGTTTTCACGGGTCTGGGTCGCGTGGCCCAACCCGATTCGAGGCCCATTTGGGTTAGAAACCCTAGAGCTTTTGGGTATCTCAACCCTCTCGATCCCTTTCTTCTCTCTTCTCTCAAACCCTTCTCTGTCAAGTGACCAGCAACTTGTCCGGTGACCAGCAACCGGCAACCATCTCTGTCCAACATCTCTCTTTTTCTTTCTTCTTCAACCAGCATCTCTTCTCCGACCACCATGGCTTTTGACCAGCATCTCTCTTTTTCTTGTTGTTTTTATCATTTTATTATTATCTGCATTTTAAGATCTTGAACTTGATGGTAATTAGCCTTGTTAGTAGCCTATGGTACGTGAATATGAGACTTATATGATATTTTCTATCAAATTAGTTATGGTTCTTGACATATGTTGTGGCTTGTTTTGGATTTTATATTTTTCTGCATTTTCTTTGTTATGTATATCTATATTTATAATATTTTTTATGTTATCCGCCATGGCATCCGCCATATGGCCGCATTGTCATCCGCCATTTGTATGGCGGATTTTTGGCTTTCCGGATTTTTGGCTTTCCGCCGTGGACCGCCATCCGCCATCGATAACACTGAACATACAAGCAAACACACTCTAATAACAAAGGTGAGACTGAAACACAGTTTGGCGGTTTCTTACAATATTCACAGATTCAGCTGGAAATTCCACACATAATATAGAAATTCCTGCTAAAAGGTCCAGCTTCTCCTCATTTGATCTTGGGACACATAAAAATAGTAAAACTCAAGCGAATTTGGATCCTAAAAACTTTGGGTTTTTACCTGGTGATCACATCAATGTACTCCCCATAAGACATAAACCTCTAAGCTTTGAGTTTGAACCATGAAGTCAATCTTCTAAAAGCCTTCTTCACAGCTGAAAAGTGCAATTATACCACTTTACCATGAGCGCATGAAAAAAAAAAAAAAAAAAAAAAAAAAGAAAGAAAGAAAAAAACAAAAGGCCCAGTTATTCCATTTTGCAATGTGAGAAGTTCTGAGAAAGCAAAAACAACAACCCATGCAAGACAAAAATCAGAGGGGGAAAGGGGGTGTCAAATTGTTGTCGCAATCTTACAGTGAATTTCCAAGTTCCTCGTTTTGCATTTGGATTTGGAACGAATGTGATATTGGAGGAGCAAACAAGTAACTAGAGCGAGAAAAAGAGCATAATGAAACGAAAGTTGCAGTGAAGTTAGGATCATTAGCAAGAAAAAAAAATAGAGCTATACATAAAATGCTGAGAAGGCTTCACAAATTTGGCAAAAAATAAAAGGAAAAGAGAGCGAAGTTACAGGTAATAGAGTGGGAAGGCGAGTGGAATCGGAGAATGGTGCCTCAAATTTGATAGTGAGAGGGACCGGGGTAGAAGACGATGAGGGCCATTTGCGTTTGCGTTTTATGTCATCCTATAGGCAACAGCATGCCTCTGCCCTAACGACATCGTCGTTCAACTATGATGCCTTGGGGTGTCTAGCAAGTTTACTTAATTTACAAAGTTGGGTGTTAAGTGTTATTGAGTCTAATTGAGTGAGAAAAAACAAAATGTTTGAACCAATCAAAATGGTTTGATTCAATTTTGTTTGAGGTCATGTTACTATTTGTTAGATCAATTTCTTTTTTTGTTTGTAAACTTTAGTTTCCATGGGAATAAGGGTAAGGGGCAAAAATCAAGATCAATGGAGGAAATGCAGAGTCGCTACGGATGGTGGATCTAGTTGAAAAATTGTTGTGTACGGTACGAGCAAAGCAATGACAATGAGTGGAAATAAAGGTCTTAGAGGAAAGTTTCTGCCACTTCAATCTTCGTCTTCCACGGCCCATCCACCAATGCAAACGAAGACGAAGACCTTAATGCACAACACTTCTTTAAGGCCTTTCGACCAATCATCTTAATGAGCCTATATCTAAGACATCGACGCACATAAAGATAAAGACCTTGATGGACATGGGAACAACACCTTTCAACCAAAAAAAATAGACAATTAAGTCTCGGATCGGAATGGGTTTTTTGGTTTCCAAATCATGCAATGCGAGAACTAAACCAATCTAAACCAAAGCAAACCAGTTAAATAGGTTTGGATATGTTTTATCGAGTTGGCCATTTGACCAAAATAATTTACATCCCTTCTACGAAAAAATGGGCTTTAGCCTAACTCAACTCATAATGCAAAGTTGGATTCAATCCACATGTCAGATTCGGTTGGAAAACATTCCAACCCATGATATATGGGTCAAGTTACAAGTTTTTAAAGTGTCAATAACACAAATCCACCTATCCAAGTAAACAAAGAAGTCCTTTATGTTAAAACCAAAGTGGCTATGGTCCAAGTAATCCCTTAAGTTTTGATGTTAACAAAAGATTAATTTAAGAAGAACAAAGATTTCTTATGGACTAACAATTTATCTTAAGTGTGCAGGATAAAATTAATATAAATCCAAAGACTATGTAAGTCCAAAGACTTTCACTCGACCAACCTCCAAAGTGGTTTACGTTCTTACTCAGACAGGACGATGATAAGTTGGAACTATAGTATCTTGAGTCCAAAGACTCTGCATGTCATTTTGTATTCGTTATAGTCCAATAATGGTTTATTTATTTTAAGAGCGAATATATTTGTAAAAGCTTTTGAATTCATTTATTCTCTGTAAAAAGCTTTTATCTTTCGGACAAATATTTCTTGTAATACTCGTTCAAACAAAAGCAAAAGCCAGACTGTCTCTGACACATAAAGAAGTTGACCTTCTCCTTTGAGAAAGACAAAAGGCAACTTTCGATTATAAAGAGGATATGTCAGTTCCATTTCTAGCTATCAACCTGATAGTCTACTTTGCTGATCAGAAGCTTCAAGGAAGTTATCAGACTCAACGGTCTAACGCATTCAATGCTCATCAGAACGGATCCTTTTCCATCCATTGAAGACCAAGTTGATCAAGATCAAAGTTTGCTATAAATACCTTCTCCCTTTAAAGATGCACTGTGACCGAATTTGAGCAAAATACAAGCATACGAAAAAACATAAGCAATTAAGAGAAAAATCTGCTTACAAGCTTACTCTGTTCTTAAAATTTCATATCACTCTCTGCGTAGAGTATTGTTCAAGAGTTCTAAGCTTTAGTTTCGATCTCTCACACTTAGTGAGTTAGTAGAACAAAACTCTTTTCATAACCTTGCTAGTTGAGCCTGAAGAGGCTTATGTAGAAAGAATACTTAGAGTACTTGAAGAGGTGTAGAATACTTGCCTGAAGAGGTGTTGAATACTTGCCTAAATAGGTGTTGAATACTTGTAACAAAGGGTTTTTTGTTATAGTGGATAAAGCTCTCAAGTAGAGAGGACTGAACGTAGCTGTTTGGTGAAGAGTAAACCAGGATAACATCTCTGTGTTCTTTTCTTTCCCTTATCTTCGCTTTAGTTTATTTTCTTACTAACGTTTTAAGATTGAATTGTTTTCTTATTATGTTTGTCTCTTTATCTTAATCGGACTAGTGAGCGTTCAACCAGAGTTTGGAAATGCCTCTAGCGTCCTTTAATCATTTTATCGCCCAACCTTGCGAAAACATATATATCTGCTTGCGAAAAGTTTTAAAAACTTAAGAAACACAATTCAACCCCCCTTCTTGTGTTTCAAACAGGTTCCTTCAATTGGTATCAGAGCTCAGCCTTTGGGTTGAGCACTTAGCCGTGTAGAGGAAAAGATCCTACAGCAGATATGGCAGGACAAGGTATGCCAAACGGGAGTCAACCTGTTATGGAAGGCACTTCCATGACCAGACCTCCGTTGTTCAACGGAACCCACTACCTGGACTGGAAGGAGAGATTCAAAGGCTTCATCTTAAGTACAAACTCCGCTCTTTGGGCCAGAATTGTGTCTCAACTCTAATGGGACGAACAAAGGAGAAGATGACTGGACTGATGCTGAGCGAGCCAGAATGGAACAAAATCATAAAGCAAGATATGCTTTAATGTGTGCTCTTAGTCCTGATGAATTTCAGAAGATTCAAGCATGTGAATCAGCAAAGCAAATCTGGGATACCTTATCAAATCTACATGAGGGGACCACTAAGGTAAAAGATTCAAAAATCATCATGCTGGTTGGTCAGTAAGAACTGTTCACCATGGTCGAAGGAGAGTCCATTTTGGACATGATAGGTCGTTTCCAGACGATCATCAACAACTTAAAGTCCCTTGGGAAAGTCTACACTACCAAGGAGAATGTCACTAAAATTCTTAGGAGCGTGCCTAAGAAATGGAGACCACTTGTTACTACAATCACCCAGGCCAAAGATCTCTCTACTTTAACTCTGGATGATCAGGTTGGAACGCTTCAAGTTCATGAGCAGGAGCTTGATCTTGACAATCCTGGAAATAAAAACAAAGGGATTGCCTTGAAAGCTCAGAAGTCCAACAACTCAAAAGCTCTAAAGGTTGATGAGTCCAATGATGACGTTGATCAGTCTGATAATGAAGTATCAGACGATGATCAACTATCCTTCATCTCCAGAAAAATTCAAAACATGTGGAGAAATAGAAATGGGATGAAAAGAAGGCCATTCCAAAAGAAAAACTTCAAGGGTCACGTGGAACCAAAAGACAAAAATCAGCTAGTCTGTTTCGAGTGCAACAAGCCAGGCCATTTCAAAGCTGACTGTCCTATGTTAAAGGACAAGAAGTTCTTCAAAAAGAAGAAAAAGAACTTCATGGCGACTTGGGAGGATCTCAACTCGTCTGAAGAAGAAGAAGAAGAAGAAGAAGAAGAAAAAGAAACAAATGAGGAGGCTAACTTATGCCTTTGGTCCAACAATCAGGATGAAGATTCTTCGGACGATGAACAACTTGTTGTTCCCGAAGAAAGAACTCAAGAGGCTACCTCTGAAAGAGGATGGAATATTCCACCCATCTTTACAGGAAAGGACTATCCTTATTGGAAGTCAATTTTTCAAATATACGTCCAAGCTCAAAATTATGAGTTATGGAACATATTCACCAATAGAGATCATCGTCCAACAACCACTCTTGTGGACGGCTCAACAGCGTCCAAACCTGAAGTTGACTGGATGAATGAGGATATCAGACGGTATTCGCTGAATGTTCATGCCAACTAGTGTCTCATCAATGCTCTTGATCGGACGAGACTGGAGATGGTCTTGCATTTCCAAACTGCCAAGGAGAAGCTGGACGCATTAGAACAACTGTTCAGTCTAAGGAGTCTGTCTGCCTCAAACTTCTGTCTAATGGCAAACACCTCAGACGCTGAATCTGAAGAAGAAGAGGTATCTGTTTCTGATTCTCTTCAAGAAGCATATGATGAACTGCTTCATGATTCTTCTTTATTGCATCATCAATATATTATGCTTAAAAAGAAGTTTTCAAAAGTAAACAAAGAGTTGGAAGATTCCAACAAACAAAACAAGCAGCTCATTGAAGAAGACAATAAGCTGAAAGCTGAGAATGTCAGTTTAGCTGAGAATGTCAATCTAACTGACAAACTCACCTCTGGATCCAGTGAACCTCACGAGGTAACTAGACTGAAACAAGAGGTATCTGACCTAACCAAAAGCGTATCAAAGCTTGTTGGAGGTTCAGAAAAGCTAAACTTGATATTGAGGTATTCAAGATCACCTTCACGATAAGTCTGGCCTAGGCTATGACTATGAGAAACAATAAGCTTCTTAGAAAGTATCAAGGTCCAATAAATATCATAAGACCTTTCAATCTTATGGTAAGCAAAAAGAAAATAAAAAGCATGCATCCAATAATTATTGTAATTTATGTGGAAAGAGTGGGCATATCTCTTCGAAATGCATACACAAAAAGAAAACCAAAATGCATGGATGAAAACCACAAACTAACCAAAAAGGACTCAAGTCTATTTGGGTACCTAAGAACATGATAATCCCTGTTGCAGATCTGCTTAGCAACACAAAGAAAACCCCAGTCCTGGTACTTGGACAGTGGATGCTCACGTCACATGACGGGAGAAAGGTGTATGTTCCAAGAACTACGTGAAAAGACAGGTGGATGGGTCACTTTTGGAGGCAACCAGAAAGGGAAGATAGTTGGAATTGGTAAGATTGGTAAGCATCCTTTTCCTTCTATTGATAATGTTCTTTTGGTTGAAGGATTAAAACATAACTTACTTAGCATAAGTCAATTATGTGACAGTGGGTCTGATGTTTCCTTCAATAAAGGTGAATGTATAGTCAAGAACCCTGAAGGGTCCATCTTATTCACTGCCAAAAGGCAAAATAATCTTTATAAGATTAACTTGGGGGAACTCTCAAATCAAAGTGTATCATGCCTAGTGTCTGTTGAAGATGAGCGATGGATCTGGCACAAAAGACTTGGTCATGCAAGTCTGAGATTAATCTCAAGACTAAACAAGCATAACCTCGTAAAAGGTCTACCAAAGATCGTGTATAGATCGGACACTCTCTGTGACACATGTCAAAAAGGAAAACAAGTTAAGAACTCTTTTGAGTCCAAGAACATTGTTAGTACTTCAAGACCACTAGAGCTGCTGCATCTTGATTTGTTTGGTCCAACAAGAAGTGCTTCTGTCAGTGGTAAGAAATATGGGCTTGTCATAGTAGACGACTATAGTAGATGGACATGGGTTAAGTTCCTTGCTCACAAGGATGAGTCTATCAAGGTATTTACTATACTCTTTAAGCGCGTCCAGAATGAAAAAGGCATATCTATAAGCTCAATCAGAAGTGATCATGGAGGCGAAATTGAAAATGAGCTTTTCCAAAGTTTCTGTGATGAAAGTGGTATTCATCACAATTTCTCTGCCCCTAGAACACCACAACAGAATGGCGTTGTTGAGAGAAAGAACCGATCTCTTCAAGAGATGGTCAGGGCAATCCTCAGTGATAATTCTGTTCCTAAACACTATAGGCTGAAGCTGTAAATACTGCTTGCTACATTCAAAACAGAATATACATAAGACCAATCTTGAATAAGACTCCTTATGAATTGTGGAAAGGATGCAAACCCAACATTTCTTATTTCCACCCCTTCGGATGTCAATGTTTTATTTTAAATACTAAGGATCAACTTGGTAAGTTTGATGCCAAAGTAGATAATGGAATGTTGTTAGGATACTCTGAAACGTCCAAAGCTTTTAGAGTCTATAACTCTAGAACATTGATTGTTGAAGAATCCATCCATATTAAGTTCGATGACAAATAGCCTGATAAGATATTATCAGAGCTAGATGATTCTTTTGCAGATCTGAATCTGAACGATACAGAAGATCATCCAATGCCTAACAAAGACGAAGTATCAGACGCAACTCAGAACGCTTCATCATCTCAACAAGTTGTCAACACCCCTCGTTCGTGGCAATTCAGGACTTTTCACCCAGAGGATCAAATCATTGGCAAACCAAATGATAAAGTCCGGACAAGGTCAATCTTCAGAGAGGAACCTGACTCAGCCTTCATCTCTAAAATGGAACCAAAGTCTGTGGACGAAGCCTTGATGGATGAGTGTTGGAACCTTGCTATACAAGAAGAGCTCAATCAGTTTCAACGTAGTGACGTTTGGACGCTGGTCTCTTTGCCAAAGGATAAGTCTGTCATTGGAACAAAGTGGGTCTATCGTAACAAGCTGGATGAGGATGGTAAAGTTGTGAGAAATAAAGCAAGGTTAGTTGCTCAAGGCTATTCTCAAGAGGAAGGTATTGACTACACTAAAACTTTTGCTCCAGTAGCTAGATTAGAAGTCATACGCATTTTACTTTCATATGCTACACATCATAACATCATGCTTTATCAAATGGATGTAAAAAGTGCTTTCTTAAATGGTTTTATTAATGAAGAAGTGTATGTTGTTCAACCACCTGGTTTTGAAGATCAAAACCGTTCTGAGCATGTATATAAGCTTAAGAAAGCTTTATATGGACTCAAACAAGCTCCTAGAGCTTGGTATGAGAGACTCAGTACTTTCCTAATGGAGAATGGTTTCTCAAGAGGAAAAGTGGACACAACTCTGTTTAGAAAAATAAATAAAAAGGAATTTATTTTTGCTCAAATTTACGTTGATGATATTATATTTGGTGCAACTGATGAATCTCTTTGCCAAGAGTTTTCTGACTTAATGCAAAGGGAGTTTGAAATGAGCATGATGGGAGAACTAAAATTCTTCCTAGGACTTCAAGTAAAGCAAACAATGGACGGAGTGTACAATCATCAGACGAAGTACACAAAGGAGCTTCTGAAACGATTCAAGTTGGACGATTGCAAACCAATGAATACCCCAATGCATCCAACTTCCGTACTAAACAAAGATGATAAAGATAAAAAGGTAGACCAAAAGGTATATAGAGGTATGATTGCTTCACTCTTATATCTAACTGCGTCTAGACCAGATATCATGTTCAATGTTTGTCTATGTGCTTGATTTCAATCTTTTCCAAGAGAGCCTCATCTCTCAACAGTTAAAAGAATCTTTAGATATCTCAAAGGTTCTACTATCTGGGTTTTTTGTATAAGAAATTTGATGAATACAGATTAGTTGAATTCTGTGATGCTGACTATGATGGAGAAATAATAGAAAGAAAAAGCACCAGTGGAGGTTGTCAAAGCACCGGTGGAGGTTGTCACTTCATTGGAGCCAATCTAGTCTCATGGTCAAGCAAAAGGCAAAGTACAATTGCTCTATTAACAGCTGAAGCTGAGTACACTGCTGCTGCTAGTTGCTGCTCACAACTGCTTTGGATTAAACATCAGTTGGAAGACTACAACGTGTTTGTAAGTAACATTCCAATCATGTGTGATAACACTGCTGCAATTAACTTGTCTAAAAACCCCATATTGCATTCTAGAGCAAAGCATATAGAAATCAAGCATCATTTCATTAGAGACTATGTGCAAAAAGGAGTAATTGATATTCAATTTGTTGATACTGACCATCAATGGGCAGATATATTCACCAAACCTTTACCTGAAGATAGGTTCATATTCATAAGAAAATATCTAAACATGCATTTCATTGATTAAATGAGAGTCCAATGCATGCGTCCAATATTTGCATTAGTCCAATGTATGCTGGTCCAATATGTATTGCTTGCTCGTCCAATGCATTAATTGAACTAAATGTTTGGCGAGTGAAATATTAAGTCTCATTCCCTTAACTGAGTCAATTTAGTTTTCAATTAATCTCAAAAACTGCTTTTTACGGTTTCAAGGATTGGAACATGTGTCAGCCATTTAATGCACGTCGTTTCGCCACCCTCTCTCCTCGTTGCAAATACTAAAGGTTTTCGTCTTCCCTTTAAAACCCAAAACTTGTTAAAAATCAAATATTTACGAAGCTTTCACCTTTCATCTTCAATCTTCTTCTCTGAAAAAAACCTCTCCTTGCGAAAATCCCTCTTTTCAAAAACGCTTCTCTAAAACAATGGCAACTTCATCCGCTGCTGCTGCTAAGGGCAAAGGAAAGTCCTTTGATGCTCAAACCGCTGATGTTCTGGTAGAATTCAAGTTCAACCTCCAGTTTCTTATTGTTAATAGGATAAGTATCTTCCCAAACATTCATGCCGCTGGATGGTCGAGTTTCTTTGAAGGTTCACCAGTCATCTACCTTGCTCTGGTTAGGGAGTTTTGGACAAACCCTATTATTTCTGCAAGGGAAATACGCAACAAAGTGATTCACACCGAGGTTATTATGTCTGAAGCTGCTATTTCCAACGCCATTGGGTGTGCTCAATTGGGAATCACTTGTGAGGACAAATGGGAGGAAGAAATGGGAGGTCCTGAAGCCATGAAAGAATGTCTTTTGAAGAACTGGTCAGACAAGCTCATAGCCTCAAGAATGACTGACAAAGCTAGGGTTCTTCATCAGATTTTGAACAAGGCTATCCTTCACAAAGCTAGGTCGAAGGATAATGTTTCTAAGGCTCATCAATTCTGTCTTGTTCATCTGATTCTGGAAAGGCAGATAAATCTTCCACACCTTTTCTTCACATTCTTCAAATAAGCCTTTGAAGGTTTTGGGAAGAACACCTCTATGCTGCCCTTCTCTCAAGGATCTTTAAGAAATTCATGGTTTATGAGGATCTCATTCACCTGACTCCAGAACAGAGGAACAAATACTATGGTACTCATGGAATAGATCGAGTGCATCAACCTGAGTTCAGCAAACAAAGCTTGGTGATGATGCAACTGGACTGTTGCAAGAAGTCCAAACAAGAAAAGCTGAAGGGTGCCCAGACGCAAGGTTCTGACGAAGCATCTATCCAACAAGTCTCTGTTGGACGCTCAACTGAGCCTGCTCGTCCAACAGCTAAGGCTACCTCTGCTCGTTCAAAGCCTATCGTCCAACCATCAAGAAAAAGGAAGCTGGTTCTAGCTTCTGTTGATGAGGAAGAAGAGGATGATCAACCTATCTCTAAGGTGATCAAAGGTCCAAGAAAAGAATCCACTTCTGAGGCCTCTCGGCCTAAGCCTTCTACAACAAGAGCAAGGTCCACAAGAGCTAAAACTAAAGGTAATACTGAACCTCAGTCTAGTTCAGTTTTTACTTCTACTGTTGAGCAACCCCTTGAGGTTGAAGATCTGACCTTAGACTCTCAACCGTCCTTAACTCTTTCACCCTCTACCCTACCTCACACACAAACCCATCCCTCACCATTCGAACCTCAAGATTGGTTCACACCATGGGGAGATCACCTCTTTCAACCTTATGGTGCTCCTTACCCCAGAAAACCAAAAAGAAAATACAAACGCATTCCAAGAATTACCTTCCAAAACGAAAACTTAAACTGGGCTGATGTTCAAAGAAGGTTCCCTGTCCTTTTCCTTAAACACTCACAACCCTCTACCTCTTAACATCTCAAAAGCCCTATACCATCACCAGAATACCAAATGCGAAACACCTTCCACACCACCTCAAAATCCCTTTGGTCCACCCCCTGAATATTGCTACTACCCCATTCCACACACATCCACTGAACCTCTAGCAACTCAACTGTACACTGCTCTTGGACCCCTGGTTGTTTGTCTTGAGAAGAAGAAGTTTCCTTCAAAGAAAGTCTATCCAAATCTCATCAAGGATAAATCCTTCCAGTGGTGTCATTACAATGTAAAACGACACATAGTAATTCTGAATGAGAAGAAGAAAGGTTGCAAAAATGACTATGAGAGAAGATCAAAGACGTATGGTCTGCCAAACATCTTTCTTGATTAAGACGTCAAATTCATTCCAAGCTATCCTTCAGCCTGGAAGGAATATTCTGATGTTCACGACTTTCTTCCATACTACGCTGTCAGGAAGAAATGTGACATGTCCAAAGAGGCCAAGATCCATCACAATTTGCCCAAGAAGTTTTGGTCCAGAAGCTCAGAAACTAGAGTAGGAGTTGTTCCTCCTAGAGCTTGTCCAAGGATTCCAATACTGGACCCAAACAAGAATAAGGATGGACGCAAAAAGCTAGAAACTTGGACGCTGCCTTATAGGCATGCTTTTGATCCTCTTTTCTGGACGAGGCCGAGAAATGATTCAGCAGAATTGACTCACATCTGGCAGAAGGATCCTATGAAAAGATTTGACCCAGATGCAAGGGTTTACTAGGAGAACTTTATTTGGAGATGCTCTCAAGAAGCATCATCGTCTGGTCTTGATATCGAAGATAAGCAAAAGATTCGTGTCTACCCAAGACAATATGGAATCTCTGATGCTGACTTTCTTATCTTGGACGACATCTTTGGTATACCGTTGTATCCAAGAGATGTGCTTCCAGACCCTGCCTCAAGATGGAGAGAAAATAGATCTGATGATGCTGAGATAATACTTGATGTGCTGCCACCTCCACCCAAACCTGTCATTGATCCTGAAGCTCCTCCACCTGCGCCCCCCAAAGCCGGTTATTCTTGAAGAAACTGGGGACACCGAGATCATCTATGAGGACCCTTCTCCTGAAACTCATGCTGAGGATATGGAACAAGTTGCAGACTTAGCCCCGTCTAAGTCTCACCTATACCTCTTTCAGTGATCCATCCTGCTGATCCATCTCCTTCTCAGGCTTTCAGTGTAGTTCCTGATCAGGGAAATGTGGACGCAACTAAGGCCACAGCTGAAAGCTCTGTCTCTGCGATTCCTCCGGAGTTTCAAGAGTTCGTCCAACGGTCCATCGAAGCAAACAATGCAGTGCTTCTTCAGCAGATTGCAGCTATGTTTCAAAACTTCATTCCCAAATTTCCTCCTCCTCCACCTCCTCTTTCTTAAAACTTTCTTTTGTTTTAATTTAATACTGACTCTGATGTGTTTTCCTTCTTTTGTCTGATGACAAAAAGGGGGAGAAAGGGTTTGATTGAATTAAATGTCTATTAAATCTAGTATATCTTGATTGAATTAAATGACTATTAAATCTAATATATCTTGATTGCATATCTTGATACGTTCTGTTATATATGCTTGACTGATTGCTCTGACTTACATGCTTTAAATGTTTAGAATATTTGTCTTAGGGGGAGCTCTTCAGCTCTCTAGGACTCTTTGTTCAATCAAATTAGTATGTTTTGTCATCATCAAAAAGGAGGAGATTGTTGGAACTAAAGTGGTTATGGTCCAAGCAATCCCTTAAGTTTTGATGTTAATAAAGGACTAATTTAAGAGGAACAAAGATTTCTTATGGACTAACGATTTATCTTAAGTGTGCAGGATAAAATTAATATAAGTCCAAAGACTAGGTAAGTCCAAAGACTTTCACTCGTCCAACCTCCAAAGTGGTTTATGTTCTTACTCAGACTGGACGATGATAAGTTGGCACTATAGTATCTTGAGTCTAAAGACTCTGCATGTCATTTTGTATTCGTTATAGTCCAATAATGCTTTATTTATTTTAAGCAATAATATATTTGTAAAAGCTTTTGAATTCATTTATTCTCTGTAAAAAGCTTTTATCCTTCGGACAAATATTCCTTGTAATACTCGTTCAAACAAAAGCAAAAGCCAGACTGTCTCTGACACATAAAGAAGTTGACCTTCTCCTTTGAGAAAGACAAAAGGCAATTTTCGATTACAAAGAGGAAATGTCAGTTCCAGTTCTAGCTATCAACCTGATAGTCTACTTTGTTGATCAGAAACTTCAAGGACGTTATCAAACTCAACAGTCTAACGCATTCAATGCTCATCAGAACGAATCCTTTTCCATCCGTTGAAGACCAAGTTGATCAAGACCAAAGTTTGCTATAAATACCTTCTCCCTTTAAAGATGCACTGTGACCGAATTTGAGCAAAATACAAGCATATGAGAAAACACAAGCAATCAAGAGAAAAATCTGCTTACAAGCTTACTCTGTTCTTAAACTTTCATATCACTCTCTGCATAGAGTATTGTTCAAGAGTTCTAAACTTTAGTTTCGAATTCTCACACTTAATGAGTTAGTAGAACAAAATTCTTTTCATAACTTTGTTGGTTGAGCCTGAAGAGGCTTGTGTAGAAAGAATACTTAGAGTACCTGAAGAGGTGTAGAATATTTGCTTGAAGAGGTGTTGAATACTTGCCTGAAGAGGTGTTGAATATTTGTAACAAAGGGTTTTTTTGTTATAGTGGCTAAAGCTCTCAAGTAGAGAGGACTGGACGTAGCTCTTTGGTGAAGAGTGAACCAGGATAACATCTCTGTGTTCTTTTCTTTCCCTTATCTTCGCTTTAGTTTATTTTCTTACTAACGTTTTGGGATGGAATTGTTTTCTTATTACGCTTGTCTCTTTATCTTAATCGGACTAGCGAGCGTCCAACCGGAGTTTGGAAACGCCTCTAGTGTCCTTTAATCGTTTTATCGTCTAACCTTGCGAAAATATATATATCTGCTTGCGAAAAGTTTTAAAAACTTAAGAAATACAATTCAACCCCCTTTCTTGTGTTTCAAACAAGTTCCTTCACTTTCGCCATTATGACATTTCAAGTTATTTTTCTTTGACTTTTATATATTCTCAATAGGTTTTTAGATGTAGATATTTTGGTCATGGTCACATTGAGAATGTGACAATGTGACCAACCAAGAATATGACATTAGATTGGTTGGATGACAAAGAGTATGTCAAAGAAATTAACTGTAACGTAAATGACAGTGTCAATATATATAATATAGCTAATAACATTTAATTTAGTTGACTTTATTGTTTATTACTTTGAGACTTGGTAGCTTAATTTAGTTTATTTTAAACTTGTATTGACTTAGTAATATATATTTATTTATTTTGTTTGAGACTTATCATGTTTTTTTTAAAATTGTTAGTTTATTTGGATTATGAGTTTGATCAACTTTACCATCCGGAAAAGGCAATGTGGTAGTAGAAAAATCAAGGGTGCGTTTGTAAGAAATTATGAGAATAACTTATGAAAATAAAATTATGCACATAATTTACGAAAATAGTTTATGATCTTCCTATTATAAAAATAAGCTATTTTTAGCTTATTTGAAAAAGAGTTATTGAATAAGCGCTTAGTAAAGCTGTTTACCCAAACGCACCCGAAGTAGAAAATTTTTACATATAGCTGCATGATGGTCTAAGAGTTAGAGTTAGAGTTGATTGAACGGTTTAGAGATCTGAACTTGGGGATAAAGATATCTAGGAATAAGATGTTCTTAGGAATGATCTCAATAATAAGTGAATTCCTTGAAATGGTTAAGGACAAGCAAGGATCTAATCCTTACCTTCAGAAGGTGAATGGGCGCTAAAATTCAAGGAGGGAGATCATATTTTCTTGAGAGTTACACCAAAAATTGGAGTCGGCAGAGCGCTAAAGTCCAGAAAGCTTACTCCTAGATTTATCAAACCATTTCAAATTCTTCATCGAATTGGTCTAGTAGCCTATCAAGTAGTTTTACCTCCAAACCTATCCAATCTTCATGACGTGATCTATGCATCACAACTTCGGAGGTACTATCCTGGTCCATCACATATTGTTCAGCCTGAGTCAATACAGATAAGAGAGAACTTAGAGTATGAAGCATTACCTGTACGGATCGAAGATCGGAGGATTACGAAGCTTCGTGGGAGACATATTCCCTTAGTGAAAGTAATCTCTGATGCAACAACAGGCTATGCTACGTGGGAGCAAGAAGCGGATATGTTACAATAATTTCCACATCTCTTTTAAGATATAACAAATTTTGGAGATTAAATTTCTTTTAAGGGAGGTAGAAATGTAACATCCTAGTTTTTCTAATCTTGTTTATAAGTAATATGTGCTTGATTGTGAAATGTCCCCAAATCCCCTTGAGACAATCCCATTAACCCAGTTACATCATTAATTATGCATTAACAATATTATTACACGCTTATTAAACAAACGTAGCGGAAAGGTAAAACATCCAACATAAGCACGTATAAAGGCATACATCAGAGTAAAACACAACGGGAAAGATAAAACAGATACATACATCAATATACGTGGTTTGCCCTATCATTAGGGCTACAGAAAACTATACATGCAACTGTACATAATAAACTTAAACTTAAAATAAAACATATATGTCCAAAGACTCAAAACTCTCACACTCACAGACTCTTCCCACCCTTCTCAAAATACATCAAAAGATAATCTCACCTCACAACCTACAACAAACCCACTGGCGGCATCACATCCTCAGTGGCGTGGATACTTTGAGCTACCATGTCCCTCTCCATGCATGCGCCTGTAAACCTGCAAAGGCACGTACTCGGAAGAGGAATTAGAAACAACAATGCGCCTACGCCGGTGGTACTCAAATATTGCTCTGATCTACTCTGCCGTCCACGTAGTACAAAACCTCTCCTGCCCGTGACGTGAGATGATGCTGGAACTTCCCACATAAAGTCTCGTTCATGCTACCTAGGTGGGTGCCACATGTGAATGAAGGGGAGAAACTACGTCACCCTATAAGGTCCAATGATGTCAGCAAAAGGTGGAGTGACGCTCCTGAACAACAAGCTAACAGGTCCGGTGTACACCGCCAAGAACGTGGACGGGTCCACCTGCCACCCCCGATCATCGTGGTAATTGATCTCGAGCTCGTCCAGCATCGGCACCCGCGGTGCCCCACAGAGGAAAGGATGTGTCCTCAGGTCTATAAGCTTCCCCCGCTGGCTCGTCGTCTTCTCGTAGACTGAACAACAAAACATACAAGAAAAGCAGGGAGATAAGATGTACAACACATCTTATAAAGGGATAATGTAAAGCAGAATATATAACAAACACAAACGTCTCCCGAATGCTCTGACACTACTGTCATCTCCTAGCTAGATGTCCATCTACTATTTCTATGCATGTCAGACGGTACTGAACATCCCCCTTGGCCAAAAATATCAGATACATCCGCTCATCAAACAAATTGGTTTGTTCCGATAATCCGTTCGCTCACATTGACCCATAAGAGTGCATCACCACTCAACTATCCCCTACAGAGAGGGCTATTTGGGCCTCCTCGGAAGATCCACCAACAACTGGAAAGACACAAGGTCTAGTCGGGATAACTAGACTTAACCAGGGCTACCATGACACAGTAGGCGCAACCATACTGGTCTTATGTGGTCACACCTGCGTCCAATTTATCCCCAAGATCTCTCAAATCCTCCCTTCCGTTTTTTGCACCTGCACTCGATACACCAACCTCGTGTGCCTCATGCCACACGGCTCGCTACTTGGCAACTTATGCAGATGCTATGCATGTCATCCATCCATTTGAGCTAATATCGCACCATATGTAAACTCGATCCACATGCCTAGTGCAACTCATCATCACGATCTCACGAGCGCCTCAGGCTCCCAAACATAACCTCAACACACAACTACCAGCTCAATTACCAACATCGGGTTCTCAGTCCTAAACATACTAAACCACCAACTACTCATGCATTCTTGCAAATCAAGATATACAATAGTTCATCGACGTCATGGTTATAAAGCGATAAACATAACAACCAGATAAACATGCCAGTTAACATATAATATCTTTCATACCACAGTTAGAAGTTACGCACATAGTAGATAATTGCACATACTTCCAAACATCACAAGTTTGCTAACCTAGGGTACCAAACACAGCGGCTTTACGAGGGAGCAACCTCAAGTAGGTTTAGGGTTCCCCTACACAACATCAACTTACAAACAGAGTTATATAAACTACTCTTGCCTCCCCGTAGTGTGTAATTCTTTCTCCCTACCTGAATAGTTTCACGCATACTTCCGTGCAACTCTCAACTGCAACTCTGCAACCGGCAACTTTGCATGGTTTCCAATGAAGACAACACGTAGCTCTTCAACACCAACAATCGCCCTGAGCACACGCACGGGGTCCATAATTAGCCAAAAACTCATAAACGATAACGAAAAAGACAACAAACGATCACAAGGTTCGAATCAATTAGCCCAAGGGAAAAAGCCACGAAAAAGAGAAGAGATTCCTCACCCAAATAGTGGCTGTCTCGTAGCCCAAAGTTCCAAGCATGAGTCCTCGTGCAACTCCTCGAACGATCAATTGGGGAAAAACACCCGTAAAGCCTTAATGTGTTAGCAAAGCAACATTAGGTTGGAGTAAGAGTAAGAAAAGGACGAAAAACAAGACAAATACCAAAAAGAACTTAGGATCGACAATGTCGGCACCTCGACTTACCTCAACGAAGCTTGCAATCAAGGTCGCAACCTAGGGAAATCCAAAGCTACAATCACGAATGTGTAGTCGGAATAGGGTTTCTACGAACGATCGAAGGGAAAACACTCAAGAACTCTCAAAGTTCACTCTCTGGACTTTTCAAAGTGAAGGAGACAAAGGAAACTTAGAGAAATCGTGTGAGAATTTAATGAAAAGGAAAGCTAAACACTTAAGGTTACCAGTCAGCACACTAAAGAGTGCAAAAACTCCATGTCTGAGCGTTCCCACGCTTGAACGTGGGGTTTCTCCACGCTTGAGCGTGGAACCTCATCTACTCCGCCTGCCCTCGGGCCTGACAATTGTCCCACACGCATCAAAACTCAGAACAACTGGCACAACGCACTCAGCACACTTGAGTGTGCAACTTTCCCACGCCTAAGCCAACGCTCAAGCGTGCCAACGCTTAGGCCTGGAGTAGGTAGACGCTCAAGCGTGGATAGCTGACTAGCTGACTGGCAGTGCTGGGAAGTGAAGGCACGTGGCGGTGCCACGTAAGCAATCACATGCAAGGAGTTAATGCCCTTATCGTGATGACATCGTAACGCTCAAGCGTGGACAAGGCTAACACTCAAGCATTGCCCCGCTCAAGTGTTGGAGTGCCCAATGCTTAAGCTAGTTGAGCAGAGTTTAACCTTTTCAAAAACTTATAAAGAGCTCAAAGGAAGACGGAGAGTGGGTTGTTGGATTCTTGATCCAATTTCTTGCATTTCAATCGTCTGATTTTTGTTTTGATCTCATCGTTTATTTTAGCTCGACTTCTATTACAACTTCGACCGGTCATTTCTTTGATACATCGAAGGTAAGTTGAGGTTTAATACCTACCTACATTGTTATTCTTAATTGTTCTTCATTCATTTCTCGTATTGATTCTTAGTTTTGAGTCGTTTTAGGGTTTTTGGTATAGTTTATGTGTTGTTTTCGTGATTCGGGCAAGTTTTGGAGCACCAAGCGTGATCGTGGTTGGTGAAACATCCTCGAAAATAAATTAAATGGAGATTATAATATTAGGAAAATCAAAGAGTTTTTGGGAGGTTTAGAATTCATGTTTTAGGCCCTTAAGGTAAATAAAAGTGATTAAAAATAATTAAAAATGGTCAAGTGTGATTTTCTGAGTGAAATTCACTTCCTGACACATGAGCATGCCTTTGCTCATTTTCAGCACACCCGTGCTCGACGTCAGTAACGTCAAAACGCGAGGGTTTTAGAAGGGAATGATTGTAACTTTTATTTATACCATCTTATAACACCCTAGTACGGCTAGAAACCTTCTTTACATCCTAAAACACTCTCTTGCTTGCCTTTGAGGATTGAAGAGCTTGAAGGAGGCGATTTTAGAGAAGAAGGAGCTTAAAGAAGGAAGGAAAAGGAAGATTTTTGAGGAGTTTTCTTGATGCGTTCGTGATAAACACTTGGAGCTTCTTGCAGGTCTTCAAGATGTGAGTAGAAATACTCTTTCTCACCCTTTCCATGGTGCAATTTGCCTTAGGGTTGGGATATGATTTCGAAACATCGTGTTTGGAAAACATTGTCTTGTGCTTGGTCAAATCCTAATTTCCAAATTTGGAGGGTTTTTTTTATAATGTTCATACCATAAATTATATGATTAATATTGCGTTTGATGATATGATATGATATACATGCATATTTGGTATGTGACTTGGTTGATTGACATGCTTTATTTTAAATATATGGTGATATATGTTATCTTGGCATGGTTAGTTAACTGTTATATATGATGTTTGTTGTGTGCTGCAATACCGCCTATGGTAGGGATATCGAAAGTAACATTGCCAATGAATTGGGATGTCGAAAATATGAAATAACCCCATGATGGGGTATCGAAAGAAACATCGCCACACGTTGGGATGTCGAAATGAGTAATATCACTAGTGTACAATGGTTGGTATCAAAAATGAGTAATGTCACTAAAGAAAAGGTGACAATGAAATACCTTGAAGGAACCTATTTGAAACACAAGAAGGGGGGTTGAATTGTGTTTCTGAAGATTTTAAAATCTTTTCGTAAGCAGATAATAATTTTCGCAAGGTTGGACGCTAAAACGATTAAAAGCAAAGAGAGCTCTTCCAAACACCAAGTTGGACACTAATTTAGTTTGAATAAGATAAGAAAACAACATAGAAAAAAGCAATTCAATCCCAGTTAGTTAGTTAGATAATAAACTAAAGTAAGGGTAAGGGAGAGAAAAGAACACCGAGATATTATCCTGGTTCACTCTTCACCAAAAAGCTACATCCAGTCCTCTCTACTTGAGAGCTTTATCCACTATAACAAAAACCCTTTGTTACAAAGTATTCAATACCTCTTCAAGCAGTATTCTCAACCTCTTCAGGTTCTCTAAGTATTCTTTTACAGACAATCCTCTTCAGCCTCAACCAAACTAAGGTATTGAAAAGAGTTTGTTCTACTAACTCACTAAATGTAATAATTCGAAACTAAAGCGTAGACTCTTAAAAACTCTACACAGAGAGTGATATGAAAATGAGGATCAAAGTAGCTTTGCTAGCTTTGCAAGCTTGAGATTTTCTCTTTGATTGCTTGAGCAGAAGTTTGCTTGTTTCTCTTGAAAGATTTTGAATCGCTGAGTATTGCTTCACTTGTATTATGCTCAAATTCAGTCACCTCGCATCTTCAAGGGATGGAGGTATATATAGCCTTGTCTTTGAGCAGACTTCAGTCTTCAACGGATGGAAAAAGATCTGTTCTGATGAGCATTAAATGCATTTGATCCATTGAGTCTGATAGCTTCTGAAGTTTCTGATCCGCATGATAGACTATCAGGATAATAGCCAAAAGTGGTGCTGACATATCCTCTGTGTGGAACGAATGTTGCCTTTTGTTTTTCCAAAAGAAGAAGGTCAACTTCTTTAGTGACAGAGACATTCTGGCTTACGCTTTACATTTGAACGAATATTACAAAAATGTTTTGTCCCAAGGATATATGCCTTTTACAGGGAATAATAAATTCAAATACTTTTACAAGGTATTCGCGCTTAAAATATAAAAGCACTATTGGACTAGCTGTTACAAAAGTAAGCGAAAGAGTCTTTGGACTCATGGTTCTATTTATTACCATCCAGTCTGAGTTAAATGAGATAAAGTCTTTGGACTTTGGATAGTCTTTGGACTCAATTAAGTTTTATCCTGCACACTTAATATAAAACGTTAGTCCATAAGAAATCTTTGTTCTTCTTAAGTTAGCCCTTTGTGAACATCAAAACTTAAGGGATTATTTGGACCATAACCACTTTGGTTCCAACAATCTCCCCCTTTTTGATGATGACAAAACATACTAACTTGATTGAACAATGAGTCCTAGAGAGCTGAAATGCTCCCCCTAAGACAAACATTCTAAACATTTAAAGCATCTAAACATTTAAAGCATGTAAGACAGATATAAGCATTTAAGCATGGATAGCCAGACATGTTATAAAAGCAATCAAGATATATAAATTCAATCAACCCATTTTCTCCCCCTTTTTGTCATCAGACAAAAGAGTGAGAAACACATCATAGTCAGTATTATTTGAAAACAAACAAATAAAACAATTTTAAGAAGGAGGAGGAGGAGGGTTTGGAAGGTAATCTTTAAACATTGCCGCAGTTTGCTGAAGAAGCACCGCATTGTTGGCTTCTATGGACCATTGGACAAACTCTTGAAACTCGGGAGGAATAACCGAGGCGGAGCTCTCAGCTGTGGCCCGGGTTGCGTCCATATCTCTTTGATCAGGAACGACACTGAGAGCCTGAGAAGGAAATGGATCAACAGGATGGACCACTGAGAGAGGTATAGGTTGAGACTTTGATGGGGCTGAGTCTGCAACTTGTTTCACTTCCTTAGCATGAGTTTCAGAAGAGGGGTCCTCATAAACGATTTCAGTGTCCCCAGTTTCTTCAGAAATAGCCGGCTTAGGAGGAGCAGAAGGAGGAGCATCAGGAGGTGGCAGCACTTCAAGTATGATCTCAGCATCATCATACTTGTTTTCTCTCCATCTGGGAGCAGGTGAAGGCAACACATCTCTAGGATAAAGAGTTATCCCAAAGATATCGTCTATGATCATGAAGTCAGCCTCATAGATTTGATATTATCTTGGGTAGACACGAATCTCTTCTTTCTCCTCAATTGATAGTCCAGATGATGATGCTTCTTGAGAGCATCTCCAGATGTGGTTTTCCTAGTAGACCTTAGCATCTGGGTCATATCTGAATCTGGGGTCCTTCCTCCAAATGCTTGCTAGAGCCTCAGAGTCATCTCGAGGTTTCTTCCAAAACAAGGGATCAAAGGCATTTCAGTAAGGCAACGTCCACATCTCAAGCCTTTTGCGAAGGTTCTTATTCGTGTTGGGATCTAGAATAGGAATCCTTGGACAAGCTCGAGGAGAAAAAACTCCTACTCTTGTGCCGGAAGACCTTGACCAAAACTTCATTGGAAGGTTGTGATGAATCTTAGCTTCCCGAGACATGTCACACTCCTTGCGCACGGCATAATAAGGAAGAAAGTCACGAACATCAGAGTACTCCTTCCATGCTGTTGGGTAGCTTGGAATGAACGTCAGATCAGGATCAAGGATGTAGTTGGTTAGACCAAATGTCCTTGCTCTCCTTTCGTACTTAGTTTTGTAGCCTTTCTTGTCTTCATTACGAAGATCTACGTGCCTTTTTACATTGTAGTGGCACCATTGGAATGCCTTGTCCTTGATGAGGTTGGGATAGACTTTCCTTGGAGGAAACGTCTTCTTCTCAAGGCAGACAACCAAGGGTCCAAGAGCTGTGTACATCTCAATGGCCAGACATTCAGTTGATGTGTGAGGGATGGGGTAGTAGCCATGTTCAAAAGGTGGTCCAGAGGTGGGTGGTTGTTCATATTCATATTCAGGTAGTGGAAGAGGGCTTTTGGGGTGAGGTTCAGTAGTGGGGGATGAGTGTTCAAGGAATAGAACAGGAAAGCTGCGTTTGACCTCAGCCCAAATTGAGCATTTGTTACTGTGGTTCATTCCTGGGATGCGTCTATATTTTCTTTTGCGAAAAATTCTTCTGGGGTAGGGAGCACCATAAGGTTGGAAGGGGTGATCTCCCCATGGTGTGAACCAGTCTTCGGGTTTATTTGGTGAGGTTAGGGTTTGTGTTTGTGGTAGGGCAGTGGGTGAGGATGGTAAGGAAGGTTTAAAAGGTCAAGTCCTCAATCTCAGAAGATTGGACAACAGAAGAAGTAATAACTGAACTAGAGATGGGTTCAGTATTACCTTTTGCCTTTGCTCGAGCAGACCATGCCCTTGTTGAAATAGGTTTAGGCAGGTGTCCAACAGACGAGGTCTCCAATCTTGGACCTTTGACTACCCTGGAGATGGGTAAGTCATCCTCTTCGTCCTCATCAATGGGAGCTAGAATCAGCTTCCTTTTTTTCTGGATGGTTGGACGGTGAGCTTTGGACGAGAAGGAGGAGTCCTAGCTATTGGACGAGCTAGGTCAGTTGAGCGTTCAGTAGTGACTCGTTGTTCAGACGCTTCTTCTGAGCCTTGCGTCTGAGCTCCTTTTTGTTTCCCTTCAGGTTTGGAATTTTTGAGGCAGTCCAATTGCATCATCACCAAGCTTTGCCTGCTAAACTCAGGCTGATGCGATCGTTCAATATCATGAACATCATAGTATTTGACTTTTCTTTTTGGAGCCAAGTTCTTTAGGCCATCGTAGACCGTATGCTTCTCGAAGATTTTTGAGAGAAGAGCAACATAGATGATCGAAGTATTCTTCCCAAAACCTTCAATGGCATACTTGAAGAAAGAAAAGAGAAGGTGGGGAAGGTTTATCTCCCTCTTCAGTATCAAATGAACCAGGAAGAATTGGTGAGCCTTTGATACATTATCCTTCGACCTAGCCTTGTGAAGGATTGACTTATTTAGAATTTGGTGAAGAACCCTAGCCTTGTCAGTCATTTTTGAGGCTATGAGTTTGTCACCCGAGTTCTTCAAAAGACAGTCTCTGATGGTGGAAGCATCACCAATCTCTTCCTCCCAGTTATACTCAACAGTTATTCCAGATTGAGCGCACCCAATCGCATTTGAAATGGTTGCTTCAGATACTATTACTTCAGTATCAAGCACTTCGTTGCGAATCTCCCTTGCAGAGATAGTAGGGTTTGTCCAGAACTCCCTAACTAGAGCAGGGTAGATTACTGGAGAACCTTCGAAGAAGCTTGACCATCCAACAGCATGGATGTTAGAGAAAATGTCAATCCCATTGTCAGCCAGGAATTGTAGATTAAATTTGAACTCGACCAAGACATTAGCAGTCTAAGCATTAAAGGTTTTTCCTTTACTCTTAGAAGCAGCAGCAGAAGAGGCTGCCATAGTTTCAGAGAAGAGGTCTTTGAGAAGAAGGGTTTTTCAGAAAGAGTTTTCCTTTTTGAAGATGAATGAAGAAAGATGAAAGCTTTTGTAAAGGTTTGATTTTTAACAAGACTTAGGTTTTAAAGAGAGGAGAAGAGAGAACGAAAACCTTTCGTATTTTCAAAGAGAGAGAGCGAAACGACGTGCATTAAATGCCTGACACACATTCAGACTTTGAAACCGTAAAAAGCATTTTTGGCAAACAAAGAAAACAAAAACTGACTCAGTTAAGGGAATGAGATATAATAGATTATTCGACAAAGATTGAGTTCCATTAATGCATTAGACGAGCAAACAGAATGTACAATGGACGAGCATATATTGGACGTAATGCAAATATTGGACGCATGCATTGGACTCTCAGTCAATCAATGAAATGCATATTCAGCTATTTTCTTATAAATGTGAACCTATTCAGGCTGGAAAGAATATTCTGATGTCAGGGATCTCTTGCCTTTTTATGCATGCAAGAATGAACTTGAAATGCCCAAGGAGGCGAAGATTGCTCACAACCTTCCCAAGAGTTTCTGGAAGAAGACTGCATTTACAAGATTGGTAGTGGTTCCTCCATGTCCATGTCCTTGTATCCCGATGTTGGATATGAACAAGGATAAAGATGCACAAAAAAGAAGGTCCAAGGAGGTCAAACCCTTTCCCATCTCCTACGATCCCTTGTTCTGGAAAAGGAAGCATAAAGACAGTGTTGTCTTTGCAAAAATTCTGAAGAAAAATGCTTGGGAGTGTGATCATGAAGATGCTACCATTTTCTGGTAAACACACATCTGGAGATGCGCTGCTGAAGCTTCCTAATTTGGATAATCTGAGGAAGACAAGTCTGATATTCCTACCGTCCATAGGAAGTACAGTATCACAGATGTCAGCTTTATGATTCTGGACGAAATCTTTGGGATCCCTCTGTATTGTACAAATATTGAGGACGACAATGATATTCCTTGGATTGAACCACCTGTTCAAGTACCTGTTCCAGAGCCTGCTCAAGAACATATTCAAGTTCCTGAGGAGGATGAACCATATGCTATTCAAGAGCAAATAGGAGAGTCTGAGCACCTTGCATCTGATCGTCCAAGTTTTCAACTCCATCCTATTTCAATCGTCCATTTGGTTGATCCCTCTCCATCCATGGCCTTAAGTGTGATTTCGGGCAATGCAAATGCTGAAGCAACCAGGGCTACTGCTGAAAGCGCCATCTTCGCCATCCCTCTGGAAGTTCAATAATTTGTTCAGAAGTCCATCCAAGCTAATAACGACGTCTTGCTGGCACAGATAGTTGCCATGATGCAAATTTTTTTTTCCAAAACCTTCTGCTCCCCCTCCACCTCCTTCATCTTCTTAATTTCCCTTTATTATTTTAAGACAATGAAGTTCTTACTTCACCTTTTGTCTGATGATAAAAAGGGGGAGAAAGGAATGGGAATTTGATTGGTGTCTGCATTATGTTTTTTTACTGCTCCTTGCTTATTTTAATCTGATGCATTCTAAGTTATTACAAATTTGATATTATTCTGAAAAATATTGTATACTATGATACCTTGAATGTTTATAAATGTTATCTTTGAGAGAAGCTTTTTCTTAGGCAGAGCCTTCTGACTCTTTAGGAAAACTTTGTTCAATCAAATTTAGTGTATTTTGTCATCATAAAAAAAAGGGAGATTGTTGGATCCAAAGTGGTTCTGGTCCATAACTTCTTAAAACTTTGATGTTAACAAATAACTAAGTTAGGTGAACAAAAATCTGTTATGGTCTAACAAGTTTATCCTAAGTGTGCAGGAATTCATAATTCAAAGACTTATCACACCATGAGTGTTATCGCACAGTCCATCGTTTTGCTGTAAACTATAAATGGACGAAGTCCATCATGGACCGAGAATCTTTTTAGTATCTTATCTGGGTCCAAAGACTTATCAGAGTAAAGTATTAGTATCTTCTATTTAAAAAAAGTCTAATGTGTTTGCTTATCTCTACTTTACTGGAAGTTATTTATAGCGCGCAAATGTAAAAAGTTAATAAGTTCAAATTATTATCTTTTATGTAAAAAAAGGAATATCTCTTAAACAATAGTACTTTGTATCTCAGTACTCTCGAACGCTTAAGCCAGTCTGTCCCAGTCACGTTACAGTTGACTATCTCAAACAAAGAAAGACAAAAGGCAACTTTCGGATACATTTCGGATACAAGGAAAAGCTGTCAGTGCTACTTTCAGCTATCTCTCTGATAGCCTATCCTGCTTTTCAGAAGCTCTACACAAGCTATCAGACTCAACGGGTATTTGCATTAAATGCTCATCAGAACATTGCTCGTGCCAACCTTTGAAGAAACAAAGATTGCTCAAGTCTTGAAGGCTATAAATACCCTCATCCTCGAAGAAGAAAAGTTACCGCACTTGAACAAATTTCATACAAGCTTACAAGCAACCAAGAAATCAAAGAAAAACAAATAGCTCACAAGCTATCTCAGATCTTAACTTTCATATCACTCTCTGCGTAGAGTTGTTTTTTCTGAGTTTGCTCTTAAGTTTTATATCCTCACACATAGCAAGTTAGATTTAAACTTAAACTCTTTTCAAACTATTCGTAGTTGAGCCTGGAGAGGCTTGTTTGAAAATAATACTTGATTTGTGCCTGAAGAGGTGTTGAATACTTGTGCCTGAAGAGGTGTAGAATACTTGTTGTAACAAGGTTTTTGTCATAGTGGATAAGGCTCTCACGTAGAGGGAACTGGACGTAGCTCTTGGGTTAAGAGTGAACCAGAATAAATTTCTTGTGTTATCTTCTCTCCCTTACTCTTGTCTTTAATTTATTTAGAACTAACGTTTGAGATTGAAATTGTTTTCTTAACGTCCGTTTTTATAGAAAACGTTTTTAGTGTGCGTCCAAGCTTTAAGCTTACACGATTTCAGTCTTTCTTATCTTCTTTGCATCCAACATCTTACGAAAAGATATTTGCTTGCGAAAAGTTTTCAAAAACATAGGAAACACAATTCAACCCTCCTTCTTGTGTTTCAAACAGGTTCCTTCAAATGTATCTATATCAAGTATGTTTTGATTCACTATTTTCCTTCTCCCAGTGTGTTGTGCCACTGATTTTGTTTACTTTGAATTCTACTTATAATATAAGGATCTCTACTCTCTAGCCCTTTTTTTCAATATAAAAACATACTTAGAAGTCCAAAACACAAAACACTTATTCAATGGTTTTTCATTTCAAAAACTGCACAAAATTAATTTCGTATTTTCTAAATTTAAAAATAACTATCCAAACAAAATAGTGTAAATGTAACACCCCGTTCTTTTTAAAAGCTTTCTAATATTAATTAAACAGTATTTATGTGTTTGTATTTTATTGAAGGGTCTAGAGAGTAAAATAAAATAAACTGAGACCAAGTCAAGCTCTAGGTTATCGTAGGAAGCTATGGTTAAATTTTGGGTCGAAAACTCAGACGGAGTCCGGTCTGCATTTTTCCCTGACAGTAGTGTTTTACTACTATAAAAACCTAATTTGGACTCGTGAACGAGATAGTTAGTCTTATAATCATGTTTCCTACCTTTTTGCTAAAATTGGGTTCGCGCCTTAAAAATCGGAATAATAATAATCTATTCAGGTGTAATTCAAACCGGAAGACGAACGGAGCTGCATATGGATTTAACTGGAACCGAGAACGGATAATCATGAAGTCACATCAAGTCACATCACCCAGGAATGCGTGCCAACGTCATGATGAGTTTTGAAATATCTGGACGCGAAAAGACCAAAATACTCCTGACTTTCATGGAAATTACCATTTTGTCCGTGTGTGAAAAGACAAAACTATCCTTAAGTGAGTTGTTTGACTCATCCTCACCCTCCCTTTCCATCATATTCGAACCCCTCCTTCACTTCTTTCTTCTTCTTCTTCTTCTTCTTCTTCTTCTTCTTCTTCTTCTTCTTCTTATTCTTCACTTCATCTTCCTCCATTTTCTCTCATTTCCAAAGCTTTTCAAGAACTTTTGAGAAGCAAAGTTGATCACCTCATCCATCTTCATCATCTAGGAGGTATGGACTTCATTCTTGAGCTCTCAATCTCCCTACTTCTCCATTAAATTCTATGGTTCATGTTAAGTTTTCAAGTTTATGATCCAAACTTCAAAAATCTCTAGAAAATTCTAGAAAAATCCTTTTAATGTCAAACCAATTTCTATGATCTAGTTTCATCCTCTTCTTTCATAATCTAAAAGCATCGAATCAAATAATCTTCCTAGCATATTTAATTAAAAGAGGCCGAACCCTAGCTTTTTGGGGGAAATGGGTTTTGGTTCAATTTTTGTGAAATGATTCTTGATTTCACCTATTTCATTCCATGGTCATGTAATCCAAGTGATTAGGAAACCAAATCAAACTCTCACCTATTTTTAATTTGGATGGCCGAAACCCTAGCTTGTTGGTTAAAGGGGTTTTGGTTCAAATCTTTGACAATTGATCATAGATTATGTCTTAGGTATGCTTAAGGATCATTGATCCAAGAGTTGGTAGAATTTCAACATCTTTAGCCTATTTAATTAAATAGGGCCAGAACCTTGGTCGTGTGGACTAGAGGGTTATTGATTGAACTGTATTGATTTCGAGTTGTGATTTGTTGTAGAGAATCCGACAGTGTTCAAACATTCGAAAGCATGCACGAGTGACAGTTGCAGAGCCATAGGCAGAGTCGCATGGGAACACTAATAAGGTGGGGGAAAGAACCACAATATCGTCGAGGAGGCAAGATTTAAAATAATATATATTGATATGCGTAGGGCGACCTAAACCCTACTAGAGGTCGATTGGCTGATAGGTTGATTTTACTGTATGTCGAGGTTGCTTGTTCTGTGACTGCATGTTTATTATAATATATGTGATATGTATGTTGTGCCTATTATATGTTTATAATTACTTGAATTTATCTATTAGTCGATATTATCATTGAATCTGTTTCTGGTTGCTTTATGATACGATGTTGTGACTGCTGATATCAGAGTAGAGATAGGCAGTAAATTCTGATAAGTTGGGAGATGAATATGTGGTGAGAAAGTCGAGGATATATATATATAATAGTGCTCAAGATCCAGTTGATCTGTTTGTGTTGTGATTTAAAGTTGATACCCGATAAAGCCGGAGGAAAGTTGGTCGTGGTTGCTATAAGTTGTGGTTGAGATACTAAGTGTTGATCCGAGATGAGTCGGTGAGGTTCATGTTTCACAGTTGTTGTTCATCACTGTGTCAGCGTATGGGCGATTCCAATCTTGCCTGCGGGTAGAAGATCGTACCTATTAGTTGTTAACGGATAGGCGAATGTCCCGACCTGGCCTGCGGTCGTTATTGTAAGTTGCGTTGTTGACGGGCGAATATTTCGACCTGGCTTGCAGGCGGGGGAATATGTCGTACCCATGAGATGAGTTAAGCCTTTGGGCTGTTGGCTGAACCTTGCATTACGGGGGGTGTCACAGAGATGAACGAGACATTTTGATCTGTAGGGGATGTCGCGTCGTGATAGCGCCCATATAGTCATTAGTTGCATGAGTGTAAGAGATAGTAGTCAAGAGAGAATGATTTGGGAGTTGATTGATTGACACTGCTGTGTTGTTGAGTTTTGCTATCTATATAAATTATTTTATAGCTATTTTCCCATTTATGATGAGTTGGTGTTTCTTATCCCCTGTATTTTTCTCTATGTTGTATTTTATTTATTCTCGATCGCACGAGAAGATCCTGTTGAGGAGCTGCCCGAGGAGATCGATGGCATACCGGTTGACCCAGACATTGGCGGGAGAGCCCCGACTCCTAGCGATGGAGGACTTTAGAGCTCGGGGGTTCTCATTATCCCTGTTATGGTCGTCATGGAGTTAGTAGTATTATTTTGTTATGGCCAGTATATGGGTTGGAGCGAAATGTATTTTTGGGGCTAGGAGAGGAAGTCTGATGTATTTTATTTTGCTACCATGCTTTCATTTTATTTACTAGTGCGTACTCTAAGACTTTTATAATTGACATCAGTTGTTGTATGCTCTACTGATACAGCCAATACTCTTACTTATGTATAAGTTGTTATGGTATCAGTGTGTTGAATGTTGTAATATTTCTGCATTTTATATTATCACGCTACGCTGTAACGTTAAGAATTCTAGTTCGGGTTACCAATGAGACCTCCGAGGAAGGGGTTGTATCATTTTATGGTATCAAATCAGTTTGATTCTTAATGAAGGTCTGCTTGGGTTAGGTTGTAATTTCTTGCCGTGTCTAGTTAAACTCGCATTGGGTATTGACTATGCTTAGAAGTTAGGTAGAGTGTCTGATACGCGAGTTATCGTAAGATGTAACTGTTTGAACATTTGTGAGGCATATAATGCATGCATATGATAATATGGTCTTGTATGTCTTACAAATGTGAGCTGAAAATTTCTTCCACAGGAAATTAAATGGCTCGCGGACGACCTAGAGGACGTGGCGGAAGGGTCATAACGAGTGCCGTTGAACTCGGGAATGGTTACGAAGGAAATTCTCACGTTGGTGATGGGATAGAATCAACTGAAACCCTGAGGACAGTTAGGAAATGGCAACGGCAATGCTGCATCAGACACAACAGAACGCTCAACTACTACAGTTAACCATGCAGCAACAACAGAGACAGAATCAACAAGTTGAAGTCGTAATGGAAGACACCGGACTGAATACTTTTCTAAAAGGGAAGCCGCCGCAGTTCAATGACGACTTCAACCCAGAAGCAGCTGAACTCTGGATACAAGAGCTGGAGAAAATCTTTGTGGCAATGCATTGCTGTGAGGACAGAAAAGTGACTTATGCATCCTTCATGCTGATGGGAGGTGCAGAACTGTGGCGGAAAGGCAAGCAGAGGATGCTTGAAGCAGAAGACAGAGTTATCAATTGGGGACTTTCGGGAATGCTTCCTGGAGAAGTATTTCCCCAGGATGATCAGAAGGGAAAAAGAGAAAGAGTTTATGGGTCTGACGCAAGGGACCATGTCTGTCGGGGAGTACGCTGCAAGATTCGAAGCGCTACTCAAATTTTCTGAATTTTACCAGAGGTTCCCTGACGAAGAATGGGTTTGCAGGCATTTTGAGGACGACTGAAGTATGATCTGCAGAGGGTAATTGCACCACTTAACATCACCTAACTGCCTGAGATGCTGGAGAGATGTTCAGTCATTGAGAACATCGACAAGAAGAGAGAGCTGTAGCAAGGCAGAACTGGAGGACCCACTCGGAGATTTGACCAGAGGGGTCGAGGAGGAAAAGGAAGGTTCCAGGCAAGACGGAGGCCTTATGACCGTCAAACAACAAGATCGGCTGAAGGACAACTCCAACCAAGTGGCTGCTTCAGGTGTAGAGGATCACATCCAATTCGGGATTGTCTGATAAAGGAGACTCGCCAGTGTTTCATATGTGGCCAAGTGGATCACATAGCGCCAGAATGTACACAAGGAGCGAGGTACAACACAGGCAGGCAGGGCCCAGTGACTTGGACCCAAAGAACCGGACAGCAAGCAGCGAGACTGCAAGCCACCGGAAGAGTATTTACCATACAAGGTATGTGCCTAGTGTCAGGTAAAATCTTATCAGTATTGTTTGACTCGAGAGCTACGCATTCCTTCATATCCCAAAAGTGTGTGGATCATTTGAAATTGCATGTTTCTTGGCTTCCTCATGACTTAACTGTTTTTACCCCTACCAGTAATTCTTTGACAACCATGACTATCTGCTTTAAATGCCCTATTATCGTTGAAAATCGAACTTTCTTGTTGACCTTGTTTGTTTGCCTATGCAACAAATCGATATAATTTTAGGCATGGATTGGCTTTCGGCTAACCATGTAGTGTTAGACTGTTCCAAAAAGACCTTATCATTCCCTGAACAATCTAGATTGATGCTTGCCAATGATAGTAAGCTAGGTAGTAAATCTCAGAAATACGTGTTGCTACTCTCTATGGAAGCTAAGGAGTCTCCTAAGTTGGATTCGTTTCCTATAGTACGAGAGTTTCCATAAGTTTTCCCTGATGACATTCCGGGTTTACCACCCGAAAGAGAGATAGAGTTCCCTATAGATCTCATATCGGGAACTGGACCGATTTCGATAGCACCTTATCAAATGGCTCCAGCGGAGTTAGCAGAGTTGAAAAAGCAGTTGGACGACATGTTGGATAAGGAGTTTATAAGACCGAGTGCTTCACCTTGGGGAGCGCCGGTGTTGTTCGTTAAGAAAAAGGACGGAAGTTCAAGGCTATTCGTGGATTATCGACAGCTGAACAAGGCGACAATCAAGAATAAGTATCCGTTGCCTAGAATTGACGATTTGATGGACCAGTTGAAAGGAGCGGTAGTGTTTTCAAAAATTGACTTAAGATCTGGTTATCACCAGATTCGAATTAAGAGGGAGGATATACCGAAGACGGCGTTTAGGAGTCGGTATGGACACTATGAGTATCTGGTTATGTTCTTTGGTGTAACTAATGCTCTAGCAGTGTTTATGGATTACATGAACCGGATTTTTCGACCGTTCTTAGATAAGTTTGTAGCCGTGTTTATCGACGACATTCTCATTTATTCCCTTAACTGGGAAGAACATCAGGAACATCTTAGGATTGTGCTTCAAGTGTTAAAGGACCGACAACTTTATGCAAAGGCGTCCAAATGTGAATTCTGGTTGGAAGAAGTGCAATTCTTAGGTCATGAGATTAATCGTGATGGGATAGCAGTGGACCCCGCAAAGGTTGAAGCTGTGGTACAATGGGAAAGTCTAAGTCAGTAATTGAAATACGAAGTTTTCTGGGCCTAGCTGGATATTATCGAAGGAGTAAATACCCAATTTGGTCCCTGAAATTGTAGGGTCGTATCAATTTAGTCCCCCACATTATCAATATTCCAAAATGATCCCTGGAATTGCAGAAAGTTAATCAGATTCGTCCCTCCGTTGATATTTGCATGGACTATAATGACATTAAGTTGGTAATGTCAGGGATGCATTTAAAACTAAGTGAATAATGTCAGGGATGCATTTGCTACATTTTGAAATTCCAAGGATCATTTTGGAATATTGATAATGTTGGGGGACTAAGTTGATACGACCCTACAAATTCAGGGACCAAATTGGGTATTTACTCATTATCGAAGGTTCATCGAAGGATTCTAGAAGATCGCGTTGCCGATGATGCAACTAACAAGGAAGGGAATATCCTTTGTATGGACAGAAAAGTGTGAGAAAAGTTTTCAAGAGCTGAAAAGGTTACCAGATTCTTTAGGACAGTTTGACGTATACTGTGATGCGTCATACCAAGGGTTGGGCTGTGTCCTAATGCAAGAAAGGAGAGTGGTAGCGTATGCTTCGCGGCAGTTAAGAGTTCATGAGAGGAATTATCCAACTCATGATTTGGAGCTAGCAGCAATAGTGTTTGCTTTAAAGATTTGGCGACACTATTTATATGGAGCTGAGTTTACGGTGTACAGTGACCATAAGAGTTTAAGGTACCTATTTGATCAGAAAGAGTTAAATATGAGGCAAAGGAGGTGGATAGAATTCATCAAGGATTATGAATTTGATCTGCAATAACATCCTGGAAAGGCGAATGTAGTGGCGGATGCGTTAAGTAGGAAATCCTTACACGTATCTGCTATGATGGTGAAAGAGCTAGAACTGATTGAACAGTTTAGAGATCTGAATCTAGGTATGGAATTATCTAGAGATAAGGTACACCTAGGAATGGTCACAGTAACGAGTGACTTTTTGAAGACGATCAAGGAGAAGCAGGAGGTTGATTAGTATCTTCAGAAAGTAAGGGAATAAGTAACGGAAGGCAGAACTTCTGAGTTTAGGATGAATGAAGATGGAGTCATGAGGTATGGTGATAGGATTTGTGTGCCAATGGATATAGATTTAAGAAGGATGATCTTGGAAGAAGTGCACAAGAGTAGGCTGAGTTTTCATCCAGGAGCTACCAAGATGTACCAGGACTTGAAGAAAATGTTTTGGTGGCCCAGAATGAAGAAGGAGGTAGCTGAGTATGTGTTGGCTTGCTTGGTGTGTCAGAAAGCAAAGATAGAACACCAAAAGCCAACATGATTGTTACAATCTTTAGATATCCCAAAATGGAAATGGGATGAAATATCTATGGATTTTGTGGTTGGGTTGCCAAGGACTAACAAGAGGCATGATGCCATTTGGGTAATCGTTGATAGGTTGACGAAGTGTGCTCACTTCTTACCTATTGGCGAAAGTTATACGTTGGATAAGTTAACCCAAATCTACATCAAGGAAGTAGTAAGGTTGCACGAAGTGCCTTCTAGTATTGTTTCCGACAGAGATCTTAGATTTACATCTAGATTTTGGAAGTAGTTACATAAGGCTTTGGGAACTAAGTTAAGGTTGAGTTCTGCTTATCATCCTCAAACGGATGGTCAGTCAGAACGAACGATTCAATCATTGGAAGATCTCCTGAGAGCTTGTGTTTTGGAACACACAGGAAGTTGGGATGAGTTCTTACCGTTGATTGAGTTCAACTATAACAATAGTTTTCATTCGAGCATAGGTATGGCACTTTACGAAGCATTGTACGGCCGAAAGTGTGGAACACTATTGTGTTGGTATCAGATAGAAGAAAGTCAAGTGCTAGGACTGGAGGTAGTACAATAGATGACAGAACAGATTAAGAGGATAAGGGAAAAGATGAAAATCGCATAGGATAGACAGAAGAGTTACAGCGATAAAAAGAGAAGATCTTTAGAATTCCAGGAAGGAGACCATGTATTTCTGAGAGTAACTCCGAGAACTGGAATAGGCAGAGCAATAAAATCTAGAAAGCTTACTCCTAGATTCATTGGACCATTTCAAATTCTTCGCCGAATTGGTCATGTAGCCTATCATATCGCTTTACCACCAAACCTATCCAATCTTCATTATGTCTTTCATGTTTCTCAGTTTAGAAAATATTATCCCGATCCATCACACATCTTAGAACCAGTGTTAATACAATTGAGAGAGAACCTTGAGTGTGAAGCTTTACCTGTAAGGATCGCGGATAAAAGGATGAAGGAACTCAGAGGTAAAAACATTTCGTTGGTTAAAGTCATATAGGATGAAGCTACGGGAGATGCTACCTAGGAACACGAAGAAGATATACAGCAGCGATATCCGCATTTATTCTGAGGTACGTCGAATTTCGAGGACGAAATTCTTTTTAAGGGGGTAGTAATGTAACATCCCGTTCTTTTTAAAAGTTTTCTAATATTAATTAAATAGTATTTATGTGTTTGTATTTTATTGAAGGGTCTAGAGAGTAAAATAAAATAAACTGTGACCATAGTCAAGCTCTACGCTATCGTAGGAAGCTATGGTTAAATTTTGGGTCGAAAACTCAGACGGAACCCGGTCTGCGTTTTTCACTGACAGTAGTGTTTTACTACTATAAAAACCTAATTTGGACTCGTGAACGAGACAGTTAGTCTTATAATCACGTTTCCTACCTTTTTGCTAAAATTGGTTTCGTGCCTTAAAAATCGGAATAATAATAATCTATTCGGGCGTAATTCAAACCGGGAGACGAACGGAGTTGCATATGGATTTAACGGGACCCGCGAACGGATAATCATGAAGTCACAGGATAATCACCCAGGAATGCATGCCAACGTCATGATGAGTTTTGAAAATATCTGGACGTGAAAAGACCAAAATACCCCTGACTTTCATGGAAATTACCATTTTGTCCTTGTGTGAAAAGACAAAACTACCCTTAAGTGAGTTTTTGGACTCATCCTTACCCTCCCCTTCCATCATATTCGAACCCCTCCTTCATCTCCTCCTCCTTCACGTCTTTCTTTTTCTTTTTCTTCTTCTTCTTCTTCTTCTTCTTCTTCTTCTTCTTCTTCTTCTTCTTCTTCTCACTACAACAGAAAAGGGATTAGACAGCGTTTATTTTTTGCCTACAACAGCGCTTACAAGCGCTGTTCATGTAACTGTTGTGGTAGGTTGGAAGGCAAAGGCAGCGATTCTGAAGCGCTGTCTAAAAGATAATTAGACAACGCTTTCTTGAGGAAGCGCTGTCTTTGTTGTGACTAAGACAGCGCTTCCTCAAGAAAGCGCTGTCTATATACCATACACAAAAGCGCTGTCTATATACCATACACAAATACAGCGCTTCCTCGAGGAAGCGTTGTCTAATTATCTTTTAGACAGTGCTTCCTTGAGGAAGCGCTGTGTTTTGTGTATTTTAGACAACGCTTCCTTAAGGAAGTGCTGTCTATACTCTTTTTTTTTTTTTTTAATTTTACATTATTTTTTCAATTATCCCCATGCACTCAGCAAAACCAATACATACCAGCTGCAATTTCTCATCAAAACCAGTACATATATACCAAAATAACCATTCAAGTATAATTTCTATACCTTACTAACACGGTATACAAAAGTAAGGTTAACTTAGTTGCATATACAACAAGAAGTCTGCTCTTAAAATTTCTACTACACTAACAGTACTAACAGAGGTTCACTAACAACACTATACACTATGTACACTATAACAACACTTTACACTACATACTATAGCTTCACTACTGCCTATACACTTATACTAGCTAGCTGTAGGTGCACTTCATATATATCCAAGCTTGTTGCTGCCCCTGCACACAAGATACACACAACTTAAATTTACAACACATCAACAAATTACATATACACACACACAATCACTTGCACAATGCACACAAACCTAATAGGAGAGGCACTACTCTAACTTATTACATCATAGTATATGTGTACTCTACCTTTATTTTTGGATAAAATTCGTAACAACATAGTGACACCACTCTTCCCTGAGTTCAATAAGTTGGTCATCATAATATCTGTCACATTTATACTCAGGAAAGTACTGCGAAATGAAAATTAAATCAATTAGAATTGAAGTACATTCAATTAATGATAAAATTTGTGTAATTTAATTATTAAACTAGAGCTAAAATTACATACCGTCGTTGGGATTTGCGTTTGGTTTTGAACGACGATATCCTTGATAAACTTCAGGACATAGTAGCCACAATCGACGCTATTCGGTTGGCCGGGGCACTATAAAACCGAAAATAATAAATTAAAAGTTTCAAGTTAATTTTTAACCTAAATAATTGCATAAGAGTTTTTGTAAATACCTCTATAGATATCCATTTAGTCTTGGATGACTTAGAATATCTCGACTTGGCTCCTCCACTGCAGGTACGATGAATTAGCAAAGCCCTGATTTCAAAATCAAACAACTTCATTAAGTTACATAGTCATGATCACTATTTATATATATGAAGATAAAAATAAATGCATATATACTTACTGATTGTAGATATCCTTCATTTTTTGGCAAATGTTTTAGTCAGTATGCAAGGGGTCTAAATAGTACACTATGTCTTCTTTGGGATTGATCGCTAACAATACCCAATGTTGCCTACAAAAAGGTTTATTATAGTTAGCAATCATCACATTTCACAAAAGAAAACAATATCGCTAACTATGTGATATACTATATGATTTAATGACTCACCCTACGTTGCACGGTGACAAAAGCAAGGTCTCATAATCTGGATTTTCTAATGACAAGCGATCAGCTATATATTGTTTATGCCCAGATCCTACTTGCATAGCTGTTCGTAAAGGGCATAGAAATCTGAACCTTTGAGTCCTTTGTTCAGGTACCAGGAACATATGGTACAAGTATCTAAAATTAAAACATGTATATAAATTAATAGATTAATAATAAATCAAAATTTTAGACGAGATATAACCTTTAAAGTTTGATGTAATACTTGAGATATACACTAATAACAGAGAACCCCAGCCATTCATGATTAAGGATTTCTTTGATTTCCGTATCACCACCGAGCATTAATGTGTGCTCCTAACCCAGAATGTCTTCCTCCATATGAATAATGACTTTATCATTCCCCAATATTGTTAGCACATGGACTCTAAGGTAGACTATGAAATCTGTACCATGTGCTACAAGAGCCCGAGAGGGTTGAGATTTGTTCCCGTTTTTGACTGGGGATGTAACTGACCCCTTTGTGTGCTCCTTGCTAGCTATAGTAGGGGAAGGCCGAGGTTTTGTCACTTTCATGCCAGCTGTGTTCTCCGACCCTTTGCCCTTGCCCTTGGATTTAGATTTAGATTTTTGGGGTGCCTATATAAAAAACATTGCAATACATTAATGAGTTAGTGACCACCTAATTTAACAAACATATATATGATAATGAATCCTATTTATTGACATATACTATGTCACATACACCTATGAGGCTGATTGGCCATGCCACATAGGTACCTATTGCATGTTCCACTGTCATGACATCTACCTCCTCAAGTGGTACAGGCAATGGTGCATCACCCTCAACACCAAACTCAACTGCAACTTTCACATGACTAGGAGGAAATGGTCGGTTATGCAGTGTCACACCCGGTTCGTTATAGACCATCCCCCTAGCTACAATGCGATGAGTTGGGCTTGACAAATATAGGTTGCATGGGTTGTTGCCCTAAACCAGTGATAAACAAAATATTAATATGTAAACTGTCAATGCAATACGTACAAGTAAAGAAAACAACGTAACAATTATTACCTCAGGAGGCATACGAGTGCAACTATCTCTGACACTACGTGGAGTAGGTAAATCAGGCTCAGGCTCATGCTCATGCTCACGTCCCTCCACCGTTGTCTTGTTCTGTATGCAGCTTTGCAACGCTCGAACTTGTTGCACCAGATCAGCTACTTCCCTCCTCAACTCCACCACTTCAGCAACATCTGCTTGTTTGGCACGTTGTTGTGCTCCTACAATAGTTTTCTGTGAGGGACCAAATCCCACGCCCCTATAGCGACCAGGATACTCTTTAGCGGGTATGGCTCTGGCAAGGATGTCATGGCGACCAACACAATCTGTTATCTCCCCTTATGATACAGACTGTGATATGGTATCCTGAGACATAAATATTATTCACAAAGATGTTTCACATTATTCACAAATATCAAAAGAGGATTACAAATGTAAATGTTAATATGAGAACATATACTTACAATCCTTTTAGCCACTTGCCTAGAGCTAGGATTTACAATCACACCCTGCTCATTCATACGGGCTTCTGGCCACAAAATATGCCATTCAATGCTTTCAGTTTCTGGGTCTCGTCCTGCCTCCCGCAACTGTACATTTGAACAAACGAATTGAAATCCATCAATGCTATGAAATAAACCAAAAAATGCGTTAAATAAAATGACTTATTGTACATACTTTTTTTCCTCAATGCCGGCATACCCTACATTCCCTTTATGGTAAGGGTAGGGAGGAGATGACGCTCTCTCCCGATTTTCACTGCTTATTTTCTACATAGACACAGAAGTAAGTATTAATGCACACTGACCTAAATAAGTAGCAATGCATAGTATACACAAAAGTAAGTACATACCAAAAAATCCTCATCTTCAGTCCGTTTTATGACAAAGGCTCTCCAATCCTCTGGTCGTATAATCTCAGCATATTTGGGTGGAGGCTCTTGTCTGACATTCCCACCATCATCTCTCAGCCACTTTGTCGTTAACTTACTTCTGAAGTTGCGGTGTAATTTTCCGGCTTCCTTAAGTATCATGTCTCGCCGGGTCTCATCAACATTAAAACAGGCCTGCAAAGACAACAAAAAAATGTCACAATATAAATATGTTTACATAATTAACTAATGCTAATTAATTTACCTATATATCACGCCAGATGTCATCTTTCAGACCGTCCAAATCTCTTGACTTCCAATTGCCGCAGGTAATTGGGACCATCTGCTGCACTATGACCCGAATGTAATTAACCAACTGCTTATTATTTGTACCAATTGGCTGACCCTTTACATTCCAAGTAACCTAAAAATATTTGATGAAATGTATAAATTAAAGATAACAAACTATAGAATCAAACCATTAACTGCTGTTGAGTTAGTAATATATTACCTCAAGTCTCACTCCTCTACTCCTATGACGGACGATATTCTTCTTAAAAGTCCGTCCACGACGCCTCATATTTTTCTTGGGCTCGGCCCCACTATCATGACTGGGAGATGCCATTTACCTATAACAAAATTAGACACACAAGTAAAAACGTCAATTCACAATCATACAAGTTTATTTACAGAAATCAATGAATGAAAATTTAATTGATCAAGAAATTAAAAAAAAACATAATGACTACATATATGTTTAAGTCTATCTTTTTCTTTTCCTTGTTGGATTGAGATTTGCGTCTCTCTTTTTGGTACGAAATAATGGATTGACCCAAAGTCCCTCATCATGATCATTTCTAATATACATATCATCCTCTCTAGTTGGATTAGCCTCGAGTGATTGTGATGTCCCGGAGAAAGGATCATCCTCAATATCAGCATCTTCATGTGTTTGATCATTAATCTCATTAAGAATCATTTTGTTAGACAATAGAACAATGGACCAATTTGTATTAGCTGGATCAGTGACATAGAACACTTGATGAGCTTGCGATGCTAAAATAAAAGGTTCATCTTTATACCTCACTTTATTGAAATCCACCCGCATGAACCCCAATTCATCCATTTGTACACCGTTATTATTGTCAACCCACTTACAATGGAACACAAGCACCCGAAACATAGTGTAATCCAACTCCCATATGCGTTCAATGACCCCGAAGTATGACATGTTTGCGTATATAGGGTTTCTGTCTTTGGCACTTGAGAAATGCATAGATTGAGCTACAAGAGTCACCCCACTATTTTCCATTGTACTCTGATCATCTTGTTCTTTTGTATAGAATGTGTATCCATTCATCAGATAACCGGTGTAAGAGAAAACATGCACAGTTGGACCCTTCGCTAACCATCTTAATCTCTCCGAAACTGAAGTAGGATTTATAGTCAACTTTGCAAAAATATGATCTTTAAGCCACGTTATAAAACAACGATTGTGTTCTCTTGTTAACCAAGTTTGAGTCTTATTTGGATAAGAACTCTTAAGTAGGTCCTTGTGTTTTACAACAAATGGCTCAACCTCATCGGCATTGTGAAGAACATACAAATGTGCTTGCTCCTATTCTGTCCTTGGTATAGTCAATATTTCAGTTCCAGTAATCCCTTGCCCTATGGCTCTTTCTCTGTGATGAGACATTGGCAGCCCTACGGAATATTCAATATTGGATAGGTATTCGGTATAGAATTCAACCGCTTCTTCGACTATATACCGTTCAACAATACAACTCTCTGGTCAAGATCAGGTTTTCACATACCCTTTTAATATTTTCATGTAACGCTCAAATGGGTACATCCATCTCATATAAGCTGGCCCACACAATTGTGTCTCTCTAACCAAATGAACAGTTAGATGAACCATTATGTCAAAGAATGAAGGTGGGAAATACATCTCAAGCTCATACAGAGTCACAACAATTTCTTTTTGCAATGCTAGCAACATATCTTTCAATAGTGTGAGTAAGTCCGTAAAGCTCTTGTCAGTCCATCCATTTCCTGATTTCAAGTTATACAACTTTAGCATTGCTGACAATCTTGTGAAGTTAGTACAACCCACATACAACAGTTTCTCAGCATCACTTATCAACTTCTGAAACATCTGAGGACAATCACGGATATCTTCTTCAACCGCGTGTGTCATCTCCTCAAAACGGCCGCCCTCAAATGTATTTGTACCTGTATCATCTGACACATATCTCCCACTATTACCCATATCACTAGATTCACCTCTCCTCTCACCATGTTTTGTCCAACAGGTATAATTTGATCATTCCATAGCACACTAAATGTCCTTCCAACTCGGCTACACTAACTCGTCTTGTATAACAACAACTTAAACAAGGACATACAATTCTACTAGGGTTTTCTGCATGCCCAACTGCAAACCTAATAAAATCTTGCACTCCGTCCTTATATTTCCTTCGACAAACGATCGGCATACATCCACTTCCGATCCATATTTTCACAATCTACCACAAGTTTAGAGAGATTGATGTCTACATTCAATGAGTACGACATGCATGCATGGTGCATATGTCTACTTGATACTACAGGGTGGGGTTCCTATCCTATCCAAGATTGTAAATTTCACATTATATTATTGTATATCTTAGATACTTCTTGTTCTAAGAAAAATTTGGCAGCATTTCCCCTTGGTTCTCCAAGCACACAATTTAATTCAGGTGCTATTATGACCCAAATTAGGTATATACCCAGAGAACAAAGAGAAAATACAAACCAATGACATTCTTAGATCAAGAAGGAAATAAGACATACAATAATATGGATTGAATGCGAAGTTAAAATCTCAGACTATCCACTTTGGACAATTCAAGAACAACTTGTATATTGTGCCCAAAACAATATACAAATCGTTCTTGAACAGGAAACTAAGGTTAATGCATGTATATACCGATGCTAAAATAAACATGTCTAATGTTACAACTAAATGATTAAAAAAAGTCAGGGGAATAGCAAGTACCGTAGTGAAGCCGAGCAGCTTGAACAGCAGAGAGTTGATTGACAGAGGTGCCCGAGAGAAGCAATGTTTTATTAGTTTCTTTATTTCTTCCGAAATCAAATACCAAATTTTAAAGGAAGTACCAAGAGCTAGTCAAGTAAGCTACTTGAGAGTGGAGGCAACCGAGCACACCAACAAGTTCGCTCCAATCGAGCAAACACCAACAATGAAACTAAAACTGAAATCAAGCAAACACGAGCACACACACATACACATATCAGAACTCATAATTGATCACTAACCTATCAACTAAGAAGCAATATATAACAAAGTAGAGCAAATCAAACCATACTTACCTTTTCAACAAGATGCTTTTTAGGAGGTGCAAGCAAGAAGTTTGGAATGCAACCCAACTGGCCCAAGATTTCAAATCTCTGCACTGGAAATAACACACAACTACATCAGAAACATAAATCCAACCTGAGATAAGTTGAGACATAGGTCTTAGGTTCAATGCTCTTGTAAAGCATAAAAATACTAACCATTTTATACACATTATGGTTAGGAAAAAAAAAAGTTGAATTCGAACATGAAACAAAAGTCATTGTGTATGCACATTATAATTGATGCATGTGGTTTGATTTCTTTCGGACGCTGTTAAAGCATAGAAACCTTGTGAGTTTGTTTAGGTCTTGATACTTTGTAAGAAACTTCTTGCTTCTCTTTATCAAATTTATCATGATGTGATTTTGTATACCTCAGCATCAGACTCAGCTTTTCTGATCCTCCTACTAACGTAGATATGCTCTTCGTTATATCAGTTACTTCCTACTTTAGTCTTACGACCTCAGAAGGAGCATTCGACTCAAAATTGAGTTTATCAGTTAAACTGACATTCTCAGCTTTTAGCTTACTATTTTCTTCAATAAGCTTTTGATTTTCTTTAAGCATTGATTCATTTTCTTTGGTTATTTGAGAAAATCCTTTCTTGAGTTATTTATACTCATGATGTAAGATAAAGGAATTACATAGTAATTCATCAAAAGCATCTTGCAAAGAGTTAGAGTCAGATACCTCATCTTCTTTTGACTCATCGTCCGAAGCATTGTTTGCCATCGAGCAAAGATTAGACATAGGAGGGCTTCTTGGTCTGTAGAAGACATTTAGGATTGCCAGCTTTTCCTTTGCAATTTGAAATTGTAACACCATCTCCATTCTTGGTCTATCCAGGGCACACATGAGACACCAACAGGCACGAGCATTTAAGGAATATCTTCTAACGTCATCGTTCCTCCAATCAACTTCAGTCTTGGACGCTGTTGAGCCATCCTCAAGGATTTTAGTTGGACGATAGTCACCATCAATGAACACATCCCAAAGATCAAGTCTTTCTTGAGCTATGACAAATGTTTCAAACATATGTCTCCAATGAGGATAGTCAGTTCCATTAAAGACAGGTGGACTGTTTAGAGAGGGGCCTTGAACATTTCTTCATTCAGGAACAACTTACTTAGGTCCTTCTTCGGGAACTATAAGTTGTTCATCATCTGAAGAGTCTTCTCCTTGCTCAGTTGACCAGAGACAGAGATTTGCTTCTTCCTTGGCTTCTTCATCTTCTTCAGAAGATTCAAGATCTTCCCAAGTAGCCATGAATTTCTTCTTATTTTTCTTGAAGAACTTTTTCTTATCCTTCAGCAAAGGACACTCAGCTTTAAAGTGGCCAGGTTTTTTTCATTCGAAACAGACCATTGGACTTTTGTCCTTGGACTCACCATGATCTTTAAAATTTTCCTTTTGAAAGGGCTTTCTTTTCATGACATTTTTCTTTCTCCACATGCTTTGTATCTTTCTGGAGATAAATGACATCTTATCATTGTCTGATGATTCATTTTCCGTTTGTTCAACATCATCACTTGACTCATCAGCCTTTAAGGCTTTTGAGCTACTTGCCTCTTGAGCTTTCAAAGCAATAGACTTGTTTTTCTTTGAGGGATTGTCAAGATTGAACTCTTGTTCATGCACCTATAAGGTACCCACCAAGTCATCCAGAGTCAAATTTTGAAGATCTTTGGCCTAGGTGATTGCAGTTATGAGTGGCCTTCATTCTTTAGAAAGACTCCTAAGAATTTTAGTCACATTTTCTTTAGTGATGTAAACTTTACCAAGGGACTTCAGATTGTTGATGATAGTCTGAAAACGACTCATCATATCCAGGATGGACTCTCCCTCAATCATAGTGAACATTTCATATTGGCCTACGAACATGATTATTTTAGAGTCTTTGACTTTTGTAGCCCCTTCGTGAAGGTTGGACAGAGTGTCCCAGATTTATTTAGCATATTCACATGCATGAATCTTTTGAAACTCATCAGGACTTAAAGCACACATCAAAGCATATCTCGCTTTGTGATTCTGTTCCATCCTTGCTCTTTCAGCATCAGTCCACTCCTTTTCAGCTTTGTTAGAACCGTCAGCATTGAGACAAACATTAGGACAATTTGTGATTCTGGACCGTAGAACTGAGTCTGTGCTCAGGATGAAACCCTTGAACCTCTCCTTCCAGTAAAGGTAATGAGTTCCATTGAAGAACGAAGGTCTAGTCATGGAAGTCCCTTCCATAACTAGTTGACTCCCACTAAGCATGCCCTGACCTGCCGTTTCTGCTTGAAAGGATCTTTCCTCTAACACGGCAAAGTGCTCAACCCAGAGGCTGAGCTCTGATACCAATTGAAGGAACCTATTTCAAACACAAGAATGAGGATTGAATTGTGTTTCTTAAGTTTTAGAAAACTTTTCGTAGATGTTGGACGCACAGAAGATAAGCAAAACTGAAATCGCGTAAGCCTAAAGCTTGGACACACACTAAAAACGTTTTCTTTAAGAACGAACATTAAGGAAACAATTTCAATCTCAAATGTTAGTAATAAATAAATTAAAGACAAGAGTAAGGGAGAGAAGATAGCACAAGAAATTTATCTTGGTTCACTCTTAACCCAAGAGCTACGACCAATCCCCTCTACGTGAGACCTTTATCCACTATAACAAAAACCTTGTTACAACAAGTATTCTACACCTCTTCAGGCACAAGTATTCAACACCTCTTCAAGCACAACTCAAGTATTCTTTTCAGACAAGCCTCTCTAGGCTCAACTACGAATAGTTTGTAAAGAGTTTAAGTTTAAATCTAACTCACTATGTGTGACGATATAAAACTTAAATGCAAACTCAGAAAAAACAACTCTACGCAGAGAGTGATATGAAAGATAAGATCTGAGATAACTTGTGAGCTTTTTGCTTTTCTTTGATTTCTTGGTTGCTTGTAAGCTTGTATGAACTTTGTTCAAGTTCGGTAACTTTGCTTTTTCAAGGATGAGGATATATATAGCCTTCAAGACTTGAGCAATCTTTGTTTGTTCAAGGGTTGGCAAGAGAGTCGTTTTGATGAGCATTTAATGCAAAACTCGTTGAGTCTGATAGCTTGTGGAGGGCTTCTGAAAAGCAGGATAGGCTATTAGAGAGATAGCTGAAGTAGCAATAACAGCTTTTCCTTGTACCCGAAAGTTGCCTTTTGTCTTTCCTTGTTTGAGATAGTCAACTTTAATGTGACAGGGACAAACTGGCTTAAGCGTGCGAGAGTACTAAGATACAGAGAACTATTGTCTAAGGGATATTGCTTTTCTTACATGAAAGATAATAATTTGAACTTATTAACTTTTTACATTTGCGCGCTATGAATAACTTGAAGTAAAGTAGAGATGAGCAAATACATTGGACTTTTTTTAAATATAAGATACTAATACTTTACTTTGATGAGTCTTTGGACTCAGATAAGATACTAAAAAGATTCTCAGTCCATGATGGACTTCGTCTATTTATCGTTTACAGCAAAACAATGGACTGTGCGATAACACTCATGGTGTGATAAGTCTTTGGACTATGAATTCTTGCACACGTAGGATAAACTTGTTAGACCATAAGAGATCTTTGTTCACATCAAAATTTTAAGGATTTATGGACCATAATCACTTTGGTTCCAACAACATTTATACAAACTCCAATAAGGACAAAAATGGATAAGTAATATATATTAAATAAAATTTAAGTGCTTAATTTTTCATCCAACAACAACAATTCCACACTGTTTGTTTGTAGCGCATTCTTGAAGTCTGAAATTTTCCAAAGACTTTTCATATGTAACCTTATGATCCAGTTAATCCTCCTAGGGACAATGTCATCAGGTAATGTAATCTTTGGTGCCATCCTTCAATTGGATAAAAACAAATATTCTATTAGATAGAGTATCGTAAGTGCATAATTATACAAAAGTCATGAATAATAAATGACACACAACTCATCACACAAATCCCAAAACCGTGCTCAAAAGAGTCTTTAAAAAAGAAAAGTAGGGTGCTTTAGTCTTCAATACAACAACAAAAGCAATCATCTAGGTGATTAGGATATGAACGAGGCCTCGAAGCGACTATATGAATGAGGACTCGACGTGACATTTCCGGCAGATCGAGATGTCCCTGTCATCATTATGCCACCCCCACAGTGCAGGATGTCGGGCAGCCCCTTTGGGTCAACTCGCGGTCACGACATATCCCTCTGCATGTCAGGTCAAGATATTCACCTATCATCGACTTCATCTGCTATCACGATACATCCACCACAAGGTATGGTGTTCGCCCGTCACTATATCCCCAAAGCGATTAGGATAATCACCCGTAAGTCCAACATAGTGATGAACAACAACAACAACGACCACAATGCAGCATGAACCTAACCGACTCATCTCTTGATTAACTGCTTAGTAACTCAACCCACAACCTGTATTCGACTACAACCAACACCCCCAGTAGATCAGGGTGTCCATTTCTCATCACATCTCAGGCACATCAGTAAGATTACTAGGTTGAGTAGTATAGCACACATATGTCCTCAGATCACCGCACCACATACACATCACCCAAATCAGAATGATCATTGCCTACTTCTAATCATGTAAAGATATTCATAGCACATAGGCAGCAAGCAATAGTAACAGTAACATGGTAAATAATTAGATCAAAATGTTCAACATATCTAACATATAGGCATATATCCATGTAACCGTAGAGCATGTTACTAACATCAATACACATATCATCATGTATCTCATGGCAAGCATATAATCACATCAAGCATGCAACCTCAAGTTATCATAAATCAACCTATAGGCAATAAAGTTACAATGCCTAAAATTGCATTGGTACCACAATCTAGTAGTCACCAATGTGAGTTAGGTGTTGTCAGTTATTTGGCCATTAGTAGGGTTTAAATCGCCCTACGCATATCAATGTATACTATTTTACTCTTGCCTCCTCGACGAGTTGTGGTTCTTTCTCCCACCTGATAACAAACGTAACAACAATCACAAACACACGAGCCTTCCTAAAGCCCCCTTACAGCCGCAGCCCCTCTTCACCAAAGGGATCACGAACATAGCTTCGAAACTTTCCCTAAGCACGAAAACAACACGTAGGCTATAGCATTAACCCTAGAACGAATCGAAAACGATAATAGAAGCTAGAAACGACAAAATAACATTGTATAACCATAATGTAGGTAGGTATGAAGTCTTGACTTACCCTCGATGAGTCAAAGAAATGAACCGATAGAATCGAAGTAGGAGTTGATTTGAACCCAAAAACATGATCGAAACTGGATTCGGATGAATGAACCTCAAGAAACTTGGATCAAGAACTTGAACTCTGCCCCCTGAACTCTCCCTCACGAGCTCTTAGTATTTTAAGTCTGTAACATTTGTCCCATTGTGAAAATGAAGAAATATTTATAGGGAAGAACTCAACTGTCAACGCTTTAACGTTGGCATTCCCACGCTTGAGCATGATCTTCTCCACACTTGAGCGTTGTCTTTTCCTCACCGCGAAGGCACCGCCCACACGTGTCACAATCAACGTATAGCTGACACATGTCATTCACGTCCAATCATGTTGGGTCGGTCACCCAACGTTTGAGTGTCCCAACTCTCCCACGCCAAAGCATTAGCACGCTTGAGCATGCACCTGGTCCACGCTTGAGCCTACTGGCCAGTTTCACTTGTTTTCTATTCTTCTCTTCTCCAATTCAACCCTAACTCTTAGCATATCTTCTGAGCATATTCGTAAGCATAAAATACATACCAACCCAAACACATGCATGTTCATTTACCAATTAGGGTTATGAAGTTGAGGATGTTACAAAGCAGTTTAAGAAAATAAGGTTTCCTGAAAGTTTTTACTTGAATTATGATTTATACACTTAGACCATATTCTCTATTCTAGCAAGAGACGTTGTGGTTGAAAAGAAATAATGTCCTATTATTTTTTATAAACATATAATAGGAGTGGACATTTTTTAGTATTCACGTTTTCCAATTTAATGGATGAAATAGCTTTTAAGGTCATATTACAAAGAGAATATTGCAACACTAATATTCAATACATTCAGCCACTTTTATGATATTGTCCAAAGGGAATAATAGCTTTTATATCTATTCAACGTTATGCTATTCAAGTTGTAGCAATAAAAGTAATACATTTTGAAAAAAATTGCCAAAAAAATCTTATCAACACATGTAATTTTACAGATTTGCCCCAATCATTACCTTTCTTTTATATATAAAGATTTTTAAGTTTTAAAATATATATAAATTAAATAAGAATGGTCAATTAGTTCCAATGGAGAGTGTGTTTAGTTTAATTTTATGAAAAAATTTAATAAGGGTAATTTTAAAAACAATACAAAAGTGAAAAAGTGGGAGTTCCAATAACTCCACCTTAATATCATATATATTAGTAACTATAACAGGACCTCCTATATGGTTTTGTATTTGGCATTAGCAAAACAGATCAATACATTGTTATCATTAATAGTGGTGGCATCGGGTCAGGTTGAGGGAAACCCAAAAATTGAATCGGTGAAATTCCATCGGGTCGGGTCGGGTCGGGTCGGTTTCGCAACTCGTACATATTCGGGTTGGGTTGGGTCTCGTATTTGCACAAAAAAATAAAAAACAAAAACAGATGAGGAATGACACTAAAAACCCAAAAATTAGCACCTCTAAATATTGGGCCGGCCCAATTCCATATTTTCAAAAAAACTAACAAATAAAACAATAAAGTTTATTCTTTCATTTTGAGTAACCCTAATTAATCCCCTCCCTGTATACCCACTACGCCGAAATTGTGACTTTCTTCTTTGATTCTTTCTTTAAACAAGAACAATAAACAACACTTTCATTCTTTCTTCGCTATTTCTTGTCTCTACTTCTTAATCTTTGCTTGCTATTTTCTTGTCTCCTTCTTAATCTTTCTTCTTCTTCTTCTTCTTCTTCTTCTTCTTCTTCTTCTGGATATTGCGCCGCTAGTAACAAACACGCACACCGCTGTTTTCTGAAAATTACAGTGAGTGGACAAGAAGAAAGAGGGGGAGCGTCGCCGCCGCCCGCCGCTGGTTGGAGGAGTGCCGTTGGTTGGATATTGCGCCGCTGGTAACAAACACGCACACCCCTAGGTCTATACATGTTGAAACCAAACCGACCCAGACTTTTCGGGTTCAATCAGGTTGGGTTACCCAGGTTCGCGGGTTCACGGGTCTACCCGTCCACCCCTAATCTTTAATTCAGTGTTATCAAACTCGGTTGGGCCTGGTCAGACCGAAAATCGGGCATGTGGCCAGTCCGAGTGGCTCATCGGATCGAACATGCCAATGACTCGGTATGGACAGCTACGACTCAACCGGTTTTGGCCAAAACCGGTGAACCGGACAACTATAAACCGATCGAATCTGATGGGAAAAAAACTCAGGAACGTTCCTCTGTGAGACAACCCCTTCCTCGGAGGTCCCATTGGTAACTCGAACTCAATTTCTTAACGTTGCAGCGCAGCGTGGTAATATAAAAATGCGGAAATATTTAAAGCATTCAACACACTGATACCATAAACGACTTATACATAAGTAAGAGTACTGGCTCCATCAATAGAGCCTACAACAACTGATACCAACTATTAAAGACTTCAGAGTACGCACCAAATAAAAACTGAAAGCATAGCAGCGGAAATAAAAGTACATACGACTTCCTCTCCTGGCCCCAAAAATACATGTCACTCAACCCATATATTGGCAATAACAACTACAACTACTAACCCCCAATGTCTAAAGTCCTCCAGCATCGGGATCCAGGGCTCTCCCGCCAGCATCTGGTTCTACGGGTATGCCGTCAATTTCCTCCGGAAGTTCCTCAACAGGATCTTCTCGTACAGTCGAGAATAATAAAGTACGACATAGAAAATATAGGGATAAGAAACAACAATTCATCATAAATGGGAAAACATCTATAAAATAATTTATATAGATAGCCACACTCAGCAACATAGTAATGTTAATCAATCAACTCTCGAATCATTCTCTCCTAACGACTGTCTCTCACACTCATGCAACTAACGACTATATGGACGCGATCATGACGCGACATCTCCAACAGATCAAAATATGTCGTTCATCTCTGTGCCACCCCCGTAATGCAGGGTTCGGTCAAAAGCCCTCAGGCTCAACTCGCGGCTACGATATTCCCCCGCCCGCAAGCCAGGTCGGAATAATCGCTCGCCCACAACATAACTTACGGCAACGACATATTCCCTCGCCCGCAGGCCAGGTCGGAACATTTGCCCATCCGTTAACAACTCGACTTACGGCAACGACATATCCCCCCGCCCGCAGGCCAGGTCGGGACATTCGCCCGTCCGTCTACAATTCGACTAATGGGTACGATCATCTCCCTGCAGGCAAGATTGGAATCGCCCCTATGCCAAACTAATCGGTACGATCATCTCCCCGCAAGTAAGATCGGAATCGCCCGTATGCCAACACAGTGATGAACAACGACTATGCAACATGAATCTCACTGACTCATCTTAGGATCAACACTTAGTGCCTCAACCACGATTTAAAAACAACCACAACCAACTTTCCGTCGGCTTAACCGGATATCGACTTTATATCACTACACAAACAGATTAACTGTATCTCTAGGTTGAGCACTATAACATATACATATATCCTCGACTTTCTCACCACATATTCATCTACTAACTTATCAGAAATCACTGCCTAACTCTACTCAGGCATCAAAAGTCACAACATCACATCAATAACAGCCAGAAACAGATTCAACAGTAATATCAACTCGCAGATAATCAATCATAAACATATAGTAGGCATAACATATAATATATTAAATACCCAATCACAACACAAATAACCTCGATGCACAGTAAAATCATCCTATCGGTCAAACGACCTCTAGTAGCGTTTGGGTCCCCCTACGCATATCAATATATATTATTTAAAGCTTGCCTCCCCGATGATATTGTGGTTCTTTCCCCCACTTGATAGCCAACGTAGCAACGATCACGAACTCACGAGCACTTCTTGCTCCTCTGCACAGCCTTACAGCCGCAACCTCACTCCTTCAACCGCAAACCGTACACACTTTAGAACGATCGAACACGGTCTGATCCTTCTCAACAAATCACAATAAGAAATTAATATAATCAAACAAAACCCACTTAGTTCCTATGAACTAAGGTTCGGCCCCTTTTTAGAAAAATAGGCTAGAGGTGTTAAAACTTTACCAACTCTTGGATCAATGATCCTTAAGCATATACAATACTAGATTAAGTCTTTTTACACAAAAACTTTGAAGCAAAATTCATGATTTCCTAAGTATAGGATTCGGCCATTCATTAGAAAAATAGGCTAGGAATGTCATTTGATTACATGCTCTTGGATACTGATAGAGAATGATGAAACTAGATCTTAGAAATTGATTTCACATTAAAAGGATTTTTCTATGATTTTCTAGAGATATTTGAACTTAGAACTTAAAGAGAGTAAGTATGAGAGATTTTACCTCTTGAAGCTACCTCTTAAAGCTTGAAGAAAAGTGAAGAAGAAAGCTTGCACTTGAAGACAACAATGGAGGTTTGAAGAAGATGATTAAGCTTTTGTGAAGAGAAAGATGTGAAGGAAAATGTGAAGGAAAACAAAGGGAGGGAGGGTGTATTTATAGGAGGAGTAGTCGCCCCCCTTGATGGGCTTTTTGGCCCAAGGCCCAATTTTTAGATATTTTATGGCAAAAGAGTAATTTCTCTTAGGGACAAAATTGTCATTTCAACAAAAGATCAAGGGCATAAACGCCATTTCGTCATAAATATCTAGATATTTTCAGAAAAAGTAATGATGAAAATGATGAGTCATATGGCATGAACGTAATTCCATCAGTTCCTAAGGGCAAAACAGTGTTTTCTCGCCCTAAATATCTCAGATATTTTGTAGAAACGTATTGATGATGCGGTAAGTCATGGTCGTGACTCACCCTCTGACTCACCCTGCTCAGGTGACACGCGTGTCCCTCCTCTGGCGTCCGGATTTGTCCCCGCGCATCCGTTTTCGATTCTGTCGATTTCCCAATTTAGGGTTTTCGCCCAAGAAAGTCGTGAGAACTTATTTATTTTGAAATTTTTTCAAAATCGCCAATATTGTTCGCAATTTTATTTAAAACCTAACTGTTTCGTTCACAAGTCAAATTAGGTCGTCTGAGCAGTAAAATCATACTGTCAGTGTAAAAAAGCAGACCGGGCTCCATCTGAGTTTTCGACCAAAATTTAACCATAGCTTCCTACGATAGCGTAGAGCTTGACTATGGTCTCGATTTATTTTATTCCACTCTCTAGACCTTCTAATAAAATACAAACTCATAAATACTGATTAATTAAGAAAATCGGGGTGTTACACTCTGTCGGCACACAAAAAAACCAAAAAAAAAAAAGAAGAAGAGGCTGGTATGGAAGAACTCGTATGAAGAAGAGACCGAAGAGGGGAGAAACGAAATACGGAAGGGAGACCCACCGAAAAACGCAGAAACATATAAGAAAGAGGAAGTAAAGGGTTAGTTTGGGTGTTGGCAGCGTGTACAACGATATAAGCACTAAACATAAGGTGTTGCGCGACACTAGGGTTTTGGAGCGCACACAGGGAAGTGTCACAAATGCGGCTTAATTAGATCTCTTTAGAGTTTAAAATATTGGACTTATTACCTGATTATTATAGTATGGTATAGAAACATAATAGAAAAAATATTGGGCCAAAGAAAACAAAACAAAACAGGGGTTTAGTATGTAATATGTATATTAACTTTTTAATATTGTTAATGAATTTATGTAATATAAGTTTTTTGAAATTTTTTAATATATACCAAGTCAATTGGTTCAACTAGTGACTCACTGGTTCAACTAGTGACCCATCAACCTAGATACCTGACCGAGTCAATGACCGGTTCGAGTTTTATAACACTGCTTCAATTACATATATATCCGTGTCCTGATTAATGTTTGATTAGATATTAAAAAATAGAATAAATCCAAACATTTTTTTTTATGTGTCATTAATTAATGATTATCATTTAATAATTTTAAATTTTAAATATATTAACATTTTTAAGTTCCTACCAAAATTATTAAACATGTGATTAAATAAAAATAAAATTTTGGTACCAACAAGGTTCAACATAGTTGTTAGATAGTTAGATTCCTTAAGCATGTTGACAGGAGTTCAGTCGTGTGTATGAAAAAAGTTTTGTTGGGAGAGGCTCTACCTACTTACATGATTTTTTTCGCCTCAAAAAATATTAATCTCGGACTATCGATTAGAGAACACCCTTGATTCACACAAAAAAAAAAAAATTAGTATCGAAAAGTTTTCAATTTTTTAAATATCTAAATAGAGGTTCTAAAATTTTTAAATCATATAAAAACAAAATATATTTTAGAAAACTAACTTTGTTGTGACAAAGAAAGCGAGATATAAATGATATTTTTGTCAATAAAAAATAATTAATACAATAGTTTTATTTGTTTTACCAAAAAACAGAAAATAATAGTTTTGTTTATATTGTTTATTTTATTTTTTTAGTAGAATCAAAATGTTTTTAAAGAAAAGAATCAAAATGTTTCATTTTTTAATTTCACATCCTGTTTCTATTCTATTTGTATAATATACTAAGGATTTAATTGATATGCATTGTCAGTATAAAAAATTTGCACTGTCAATTATTCATAAATTGACACATCATTGAAATGTTTAATTATTATCATAATTATTTTAAAAGTCACATGTAGAATGATTTGTAATTAATTGATATTGTAAAAAACCAAAAAAATAAACTAATCATTTAGTCCCTCAAATTTATAAATGTGGGACACATTTTCCCCTATGTTTAACTCCGACGTCCATTTACTTGTCAACATGTCCTATTAATCACTTTACCTAACTCGTTAATGGTCCTGCATAACCTATAACGAATAAAAAGTGGAAAAAACATGCACAATTTTAAAATCCAAAATACCTAAAAATTATGCACTTTTTTTCACTTTTCATTCATTTTTTACGATGGAAATTTGTCATAAGTCACGCAAGACCACTAACGGGACAAATAGGATAGTTAATGGAACACGAAGACAAGTAAATGGACGTCGGAATTAAACTTAGGGACTAATGTGTCCCACATTTGTAAATTTGAGGGACTAAATGGTTAGTTTATTTTTTGCATGGACAAAAAGTGGGTTCTTGAAAATTTTTAGGGACTAATTTGGACCTTCACTCAAAATAAAATATAACCCATATATTATGTTTCATTCTGATATGTCTCCCAAACATTACTCCCTAATATCTTCAACTTTACCATAAATAAGAAGGGAAATGTTCCTTAGGACACCAATTAAGGAATTAAAATAGTAAGATTTTATACACACAAAAAAAAAAAAGAAGTAAAGTCCCAAATTGATCATTAACAAAAATACACAATGACAATTTAGTTCCTGAGAAATAAAAAATACCAATTTGGTCCTCGAGAATGTAAAATACGGATTAAATTAGTTTTTTAGGGTGATTTTTAGGGACATTTTAGTCCCTGTCAGGGACTATTTTGACCCAGATTTTACATTCTCGAGAATAAAATTGGTATTTTCCATTTCTCAAGGATCAAATTGTCATTGTGTATTTTTGTCAAGAACCAATTTAAACCTTTACTCCAAAAATAGGGTAAGATTTTATAGAAAAAAGAGTAAAGACCCAAATTGGTCCTTCGACAAAAAATCACAGTGATATTTTGATCTCTTAGAAATGGAAAATACCAAGTTGATCCTTAAAAATATAAAATGCGGGTCAAAATAATCCCTAACAAGGACTAAAATGTCCTTAAAAATTACTCTAAAAAGGACCAATTTGACCCATATTTTATATTATTGAAGATCAAATTGATATTTTTTATTTCTCAAGAACCAAAATATCATCATGATTTTTTTGTCAAGGACCAATTTGAATCAAGTATTCTAGAAAAGAAATGGTGTGGCTAATATATTGACAAAAACTTTTACTTTTTTCTGATTCTTTAACAAGACCCCAAAGTTGTCAAAAAAAAAAAAAAAACAAGACCCCAAACTTTAGCTTTTGCCGCAATTGGAATCAATGCACGCGAAGTCAATAATGGCAACTAACTTCGTGAATACCGAGAACGGTATAATAGACTAATGAAAAATTCTTTTTACACAATTTTTATTATTATGCATATTATTTCACATTTATAGCATGTGAAAGAATTAAGTAGGTAAAATTTCGTGAACCAAAATATAACAAAAAATTCAAAATAGTAAAAAACTATTTAAATATAAAGCAGTAATAAAATGTGCATAAGTATTTGTACCTACCACGATTTATAATAGACAACATCTGTTATTTTCCTGTGTTGGGTCATATGTAGTGTCAACTGTGATCCTGTGAACTTACCAAACCGAGCTTGCAGACATGTCTCTTCGAACGGACTGAACGGAGGGCAAACAATATAGCAATCATTTGCTTCTCTGTTCCCACATGATTTTACCTGTTTTTGCAGCCTGGAAAGTTGAAACCACCTTCATGTTATCAAGGGAATGGATTCTCTCCTGTTTTTTCTCTCCAGTTTTCTTTAATTTTGAAATCTCTACTCTTAAATAACCTTTTCTTTTCTTTTCTTTTTTTTACATCATTCAAAACCCTCTCATCCCTTTATTTTCAAGGATCAGAATCCCATTGTAGAAAATTTCTATCGCACGAGATCCACTCCATGTTATCTCCCTCGCTTTCGCTTATATATGTATACCGAATGTATTTTTCAAGGTCTGAATTATGTTATAATTGGGAGTCTATATTTTGTTTTATCCAACCTTCCTGGTTAATGTAGGGTTATTGCAGCAAATTTCGCACTTTCCTCACCCATGATCTTTCTTTGTTTTTAATCCTTTCTTAATTTAAGTTGAATGCATTTTGAATACTAATTAATCCTGTTATATGGTCTACGAAATCAGTCAGTGGGCATATAGGCAAAGCAACTTAAATTGTATAGTATTTTCTCATTTCATTTATGTCATACAGTTGGCACGCCTGAAAACTGGGATTCTAGGAACTTTACAGTTTTCAGTTGGGAAAGAACTTTGTATTAAGAAACTGTCCACGGAATTTGAAGATTCCCACCTATAGCTGTCATCGTGTACCCGATAACATCTGTTATCTCAGTGTCACTGCTTGTGCCAACAGATTCTAAATTTCAATTGATCAAGAAATTAGAAAATAAATACACTAAATTATTAAGTTATTGGATGTTTAAATCAAGTAACCAATCAGAATTTGTTGGCACAGATGGCACCTACAGTGGGAAGGGAAGGGAAGGGATTAAGGTAGGTCCTTATATGTTAAGGCAACAGATAACAAGACTGCAATTTGGGCAACCCATAGACCAGATGCACATGGTAGAGAACAAATGCACATGGCACTCACAGACAATTTACGTCAATATCCACCAAATTGAGAAAATTCCAACTCTATCAAGCCCTTGTAATAATCTAATCAAACCACTAGTAAGGCAAAGCCTCATTAAATCAATTTAAGAATGGTATGATGTAGACATAAATGAACAAGCAAACCATGATAAAGAAGTCACCACGAAAGCAACGTCTAAGATAATCAATGCATCATTTATAAGGATCTGCTACACATGGTTCAGCCAAAAACTTAAAATGTACAATTGGAACACCATCAATGGTGAGCTGGGATTTCCATGAACATGTAACCCACCCATGCGAATGAATTTATGATTTGTGAAAGGCAAATAAAGCAAGTTTCTTCAACTCATCTTACTCCATCTGAAATCGGGGTGTAGGAGAATGAGTTTCCCCTCTCTATTCGCATTGGCGTTGCTTCAAAAAGCATTAATAAGCAAACAGAAGTAATATCTACTGCCTACTAGCTATTAATAACCCACAGAATCAGTCTTCTCCCAGGAAGCTACCTTAAAAACATGAATATCGCTTCCAATCTGAACCTACTCATTACTCAATCTCATAACATCAAGTAGTAATAGCAATATACACGAAGCATTGTAGCAACTAACCATCCCTCCTGAATCAATGTATCCTCTAGTTCCTAACTGAGGTATGTGACAGGCCGTACTCTATAACCACATTGCAATATTAAACAAAAGGAACTGTACAAAATAAATATGAACAGATTATTAGACATTAATTACTTTATCAGTGAGTTATGGTCTACGGAGAATAAACATAATAAGTTCTCATATAAATCATTTGACAAAACTTACCTCTACAAGAGAAATAAACATTAAAATTATTAACAATTACAAGGGGAAAAAAAAACCTGAACACGCCTACCATACATACAGATCAATGAATCAACGCCTGTTCCTGTACGATGATTATTGGAAATGGAAGAATATCTTCGTGATCTCTAGGGTCTTGCAAAAACTCCCCATATCTTACCACGACCAAGGCTCTCCAACAACTTCTTAGACCCCTCAACATCCATCTCAACAAGCTTCTGCATATATAAACAAGCCCCAGCAGCCACCATTTGCTTCCTACAACTCTTCGAATGCACGAGTGATGCGAGCACCGAAACAGGGTACTTCTTATCCAAACCCTGCAATGAAGGATTCAATATATGAACTACACTCACTACACCCTTCTCATCCTTCCTGAAAACCCTCCTGTTTCCAGCGTGCGATAAGAGCACAGACAAAGCCATCGCCGCCACTTGTTTCTCTTCCACCGCTTTCCCATCTAACATCTTAATCAAAGGCACAATGCAGCCACACTCCCCAATCTCCTTCCTCGCTTTTGTGCCGCCGGTTAACCCCAAAGCATAAACAGCCCTCCCCGCCGCAATTCTCACCGCCAGCACGCCACAATTCAGTACACCGGCCAGCCTCGCCGAGAACCCATCGGAAATAAGAACCTCAGCTATAGGTGCACTCAAAGCCAAGTTTCTCAACATCTCAACCGCAACTTCGAGACTCTTGTTCGTTATAGCAGTAGAGTCCCAAAAATTCTTCAAACATTCAATTCCACCTTCCTTAACAACCAAAACCCTCAAACTTTCAGTTTCTGAAATCAAATTACACAAACAACTCATTGCATTTTCTTGCGCTAAAGGAGTTCCGGAACAGGCTAGACCTAACAGAACAACAAGGGCATTCTCCTCAACGAGATTCTCTTTAATTTCGGGGAACACGGCGAGATTCCTCAGAACTCCGGCGGCGGAGGCTTGTGAACCGGGAGTGCCAGCCTGGCAAATCTCCAACAGAGACGAGATTCCACCTCGGGATCCAATCGCTCTCGCGTTCTCCTTCGAGAAGCTCAGTGCTTGAAGCGCAATGCAAGCTTTCTCTATACCGAATCCGCTACCCGAATCGAGAACCCGAAGCAAGTGATTCAGAAGCAACAAACCCTCCGCGATCAAAACATGCTTGCTGCTATCCACCGTGGAAACCCTAGAAATGGCGGCTACGGTTTTCTCCTTCGTTTCTGAAGAGGAAGGGGAATCCAGTAGGCGCACGAGTACGGGAACCACACCCTGCGCCACCGCTATTGTTACGTTCTTGTCGTCCTCGTTGAGCAAGGCGAGTAACGAGTCCATAGCGGAGTTCCTGGACTCGGGCGACCCGATTTGTAACCGGGTGATCAGGGTTCGGGATTCGGATCTTACGGTCTCCCTTTTCGAGGTGGAAACGGTGGCGTTTTGGTTGTCGTGCAGGACACCGCTGCGGAGGAGGATTTCGCAATCGGTGACGTGGCGATGGAGCTTGGCGAGGAGGGAGTCGAGGTCGTTTTGGGTCTTGAGTTTGCCGTTTGGGAGGTTAGGGGATTGGCAGTGTTGAATGAGGGAAACGGCGTCGTTTAGGGTGTGGTCGATGGAGTGGAGGAGGTCGAGATAGAGAGGTTGGGAGGTAGCACTAGCAGCGTTGTTTGGGAACTCGGCGGAGAAATCGGTGAGATGAGTTTGAAGGTGAGTGAGTTTGACTCGGGCGAGGGACCACTTGCCTTTGAAGTTTTGAACGGTGGGGATTTCATGATCGAGGAGGGAGGATAGGAGGTGGAGGCAAACAGTGATGGGGTCTGCGTCTGGTGATGATGATTCTTTCATGGTGCTTTTGTTTTTTGGATTGAGAAAGAGGAGAGAGAGAGAGAGGACTTTGTTTCTTTCTTTCTTTTACTAGAGGGTTTAGTTTAGACTAGTTGAGTTGAGTGCTTAGTTGACGGTGTTGGAGGAGATAGAGACTAGAGAGAGAGTAACGAGTAACGACAGAGAGGAAAAGATGGAACGCAACGCGAGAATTTGGAGCGTGGAGTACAGTGATGTTGTTATGAACTGTTTGGGATCTGATTTGATTCCCGCCACCACCCTTTTATTGTTAGCGGCAACCCGGCGATTTATGTGCTACTAACTTCCTTTCCTACACCTCATTTGAGCTACTGTTAAACTAGTATGATTTCACTTGTGTTATTTTTTTGATGAAATTTCACTTGTGTTATTTATTAAACTAGGAACAAAAAGTAATATTTTTTCGGTGAATAAAACAAAAAAAAGTATTTGTTATAGGATGGATTGGTGCTAGTCATTTATTCGACTAATCCTTCAACAGTGATTCCCTTTTTTTTGATCTTTAAACGTTAGGAAAGGGATTCTGTTTCCTAACTTAGTGGGTTCCTAAACTACTCGAAAGAGTGTATAGTGTGAAAGTGAAAGTGAAAAAGAGCTAAGCGCAAAAACTATGAACTCGAAATGAATAATGTGAAATTTGCAAGTTGTATTTGATTGATTCTCTAATTCGACATGTACAACTCATATTTATACTCAAAATTGACATTCTACACTACAGTCTCTTCTAGTGTCCACTAAGCCCTATTTTTTAAAAACTAAGATACATCATGGCTGATAAAAGACAATTTAGTACGCAAACAGTTACAAATCCAACGGCTAACCATGACTAACAATATTTCCTATATTTTAAGCACATCTTCACGATCATCCTAGTTGGTCAATCTCCTCAGCTTAACACAAATCTTCAGAACGGCAAACTCTCCAGCGTTTTAGCCTTCAAACGGTCTTTTTACCCAAATCCCACTTTTGTAGGTCTAAGCGGTTAACACTCCTAAACACACGGGTTTTACTTGATCTTCGACTAGTCAATTTAGTTCAAATATTAATCATGTAAATTTCTTCACATAATCCAATTAGAGTACTTGAACCAACTAAGCAACCAACTAGTTATTATTGCAATCCAGTATTAAAAACGGCTACCAATTTTTACCATTAATTCGGCTGCCATTAATAACACTACTTCGGCTACCTAGAATAATATATATTCGGCTGCCTTTACTCTTACGCATTCGGCTCTTCTTATTCGACTGTTGCCTAACCATGCTCACTCGGCTGACCATTAATTAACATCCATCGAGTGAACATTTTTGTGGAGATAACACTTGCCCCCTTGCATCCTTTATTCTAGCCGTTAGACAGAATGAAGGATGTAAACGTTTTCTCGAGCTCCACAAAACACTCATTGCCCCTACAACTTCACAACAGTCGTATCACTAGGTAACGGCTCTTTTCCTGCTCCTACTATAAAATCAACCGCGCGCCCACTTCAGCCGCCTACTGTTACTCTTGCAATCAATCTTCTTTCTCCTCAACATCTTCTTCCTTCCGTCAACCAAGAAAATCACCACCACAATGTCTGATTCTAACTCCAATCGTAGCCATTACTCTTATGGCGGTGATGAGGAAATTCAAGAATCTTCACCAAAGACCTCCTCATTCCAAGAATCGTCTCAAGAATCTGAAAGCCCACCAATTGAAAACATCACCACTTTCCTTCGTGTTCGCCAAAATTTGTATACCCTAAAACCCTGTACCTCTGATATTAATGAGGGAAAACTCTTTCTGGAACACGTTCTTGCTCCCGGTACTTTTGCTCTTCCTATTGCATGCGACTGGTTCACCATCCATAGATGCCTTTCAGATTTCCGCACATGGCCTCGTCTGACTCAATCTTACACTAACTGGCTTGAAAGAGTATCGAACAGTAGAGAAAAAGAGTGGAAATCTTGGGTAATTTACAACATCATAATGCTTTCTCGGTACGATATTCCCCTTAATTCTGAGCTAATCTTTGGCTTTATGGGTTTCTGGACAACATCAATCAACGGATTCATATTCCCCTTTGGTATGGCTAGCCCAACCTTGCTAGATGTAGCTTCCATTACTGGCCTACCAATGCAAAGGGACGAACTTCCCTCTCTTTATCTTTCTATTGTTCCTGACTTGGGAATCAAATTTTCTCATAGGGAAGCCATATACTCTACCTTCCTCTCGGCTAACGCCCAACCGACTGGAGCAGTCTCGGATAGAGAGCATGATGTTTTTTTACTCTATCGGCTATGTAAGTACTTCATATGTACTAACTCCTGCCAAATAGTGTGACACCCGCTACCCCGCATACGATAAAATAAAATAAAGCATGCAAGTTAAATAAAATTTTAACATAAAAGGTAGCAAGTATCACATGATCCGAAAACATTTTAAACATAAATACAACTGCGGAAAAACATTAACATAAACATGACCCGAAACCCGATGTCACATAATCAGAGTTGGTATACATATACCGATAATACATCGGAATAAAATTAAACAACTGAACGTAAATCCTATCTACTACTACTAAGAGAGATCTCCACAGGCTCACTCCTCGTCAGCATGCTCACCCTCCTCTGCACATGCAACATCATATGCACAAGAACAACAAAAGATGGGGGTGAGAAACACGATCATAAATATATGTAAACGGAATGGAATAGTAATTAAGATGACATACAACATACATCAACCAACACATGTATAATCAATACATATATATATATACCAACGATGCATGTTAATGCGAATGCAACATCACTACTCCGTATGCATGTGGCCAACAACTATAACTCTGGAAAGACGATTAGGAGTACATGTCCGGTTATCAACGTGGATGATATGCCAGACCGTGGGCCATCCCCGAACACTCTCACTAATCCTGATAACGTATAGTGGCTAGTCAGGGTACTCAAGCTTATCCTTTAGGTCACTCCGACAATAGGTAGCTAGCCCATGTCACCTGGAATTTTCCTGCCCAATGTACCCGCAAGGCCGGGATAACACCCATCGTGGCCTCCACTATCGCGATTCATCGTTTGCTTTCCACCCAACATATCAACGTCAACGCATGATGCATGTTATGCTCAACAACATGCAAACACATGTCCAACCATCCACCATCAACACCATTACATGGCTATCAACTTTGACCAACTTGCATCAAAGATGATTTATCAACATCAAACTTGACCAATAAGCATCAAGAATGATTTAACCAATAACATCAGAAACAGTACGTCGTTACCAATAACATCATCGTCTTATTAATTGTTCTCTTTGTTAAGTCTTAACTTAACATCATCTTCATTAAGTATTATACTTAATCTTATTATCTAAACCTTAATTCATGTCTTATTAAGATTATAACTTAATCCTAATATTTAAACCTCAAGTCATATAGTTATTAAGATAATAAATTAATCTTAATATCTAAACCTCAAGTCATATATTTATTAAGATTATAACTTAACCTTAATATCTAAACCACAATTCATATCTTATTAAGATTATAGCTTATTCTTAATATTTAAACCTCAAGTCATATGTTCATTAAGATTGTAGCTTAATCTTCATAACACTATCCATCAATCATAAGGGGTCAAAACTGTTCCTGGGCACGTGAGAATCGATTTCCATTCTCTGGAATCGATTTCTCAAGTCTTCAAAATCGATTTCCAATCTCTGGAAATCGATTTCAACATGTGCAAATCGATTTCCCCAATCGATTGTGAACAAGGAAAATCGATTCTAGAAATCGATTTCTACAAGGCCAAATCGATTTCCACACCTTGGAAATCGATTCTTGGTCGATTCAAATCGATTTTCATGTGCTGGAAATCGATTTCTGGGTGTCAGATCATACAACAGCGGGTTTTCTCCGCTATCGGACCAGTCTACGTTCTCTACTTAACATATCATTCGAGCCTAAGCTATTTATCACCAATTTGATTAGTCCAACACTCATAAATCATAACCTAAGGGTTCTCAAACTAATCCTTGGTCATCAACCTCACAGTGTCTAATTATTTTCTCCCTATAACTATGTTCTTATAGCATAAGGTTAACAAAACACCATATCATGGCATAAACAGCATGTTCATCATCATCAATTCATCAACAATCATATAGATCATGAAATCATAGTTATAAACATGTTATAACATCAAATTATTCACCAATCAATACTCATATAGCCAGAAAACAACGTAACAACATTCATAGGCATACACAGGCATACATAGGGGTCATGGGTTAACCCCTTCATCTTAACCTATTCCAAAACCCACATATTCATGACCAATTTTCTCCCCCCCCCATACCTGGTATGACGATTCACAGCCTAAGGGAAAGAGAACAGAGCCAAGTTTCGCTACGGTTCCTTCTTCCGGGTTCAGCACTTGATCACGATCGCAACACTGGAAAGCAGAGTCGATCCTTAAGTTAAGGATTAAAAGGGAAAACAAAACTAGGATTAGAAACTCACCTTGGTTTCTAACTTAGGAGATTAATTCTAGCAACAGGAATGGATTAGCTAAACAACGGCGTGTTCTTGACGAAGAACTTCAAAGCAGGATTCGTCTTTTGGGTTTTCTAGAGCAAGAGATCAATTAGAGCGCTTAGGGATGAGAAGAGGCAAAAAGTGTGTACAATAGGGTGTGGATACTAGGTTTAGGTCATACGCTATGTATATAT